>OY728123.1:423334157-423791657 GCA_963277665.1 Viscum album | reverse complement strand
TTATAGGTTTATAAAACTCTCCATGAAGAATTTATGTTGTGGTTGCAGTGTACCGAAGAATCATTATTTATATAATTTTAAATTTGTTCAGTTTTTTAAAATGTAAGTCACGTATCTAATTTTCCAGAACCTAGATAGGTAAGGGATCATCATATTTAATTTAAATGTTGCGTGTTTATTTAGTTTTTTTATAAAAAAAATACACCGCATTTATAACAGCTGATTCTGATAGCTTGGGCTCAGGTATTTATATTTATAGACACCAAGTGAAGCGAAACTAGACATAATCGGTTCAAAACCATTTTTCATCCTATCAATGTGATTCATAATCTATAACCAACCTATCTTCACTCAAATAGCCTCTCTAGTGGAACATCTCACCATGCCCTTTCCCTACCAAGGGGATTTTGTTCATCTAATTAGAACTAAATAAAAATTGACTCTCATATCTCACTAAGATGCCCTTTATCCCATGTTTATGGTAAAAATTCATAGGTGAGGAAGCAATTAAAAATATAAAATCATAATCACAAAAATCAATCATACATGTTAAGCCCACCTCCCTACACCATCCAAGAAAATTCCTTGAATAATATAGAGTATCCATGGAGGTGTTCTCTTTTTATGAAAACATTCAAAGGTACCAACTAGTAATTATCATTTGAAAACCAACCTATATCTTTTGAGAATCCATTTTGGAACCAAATCTTTTCAGGTTCCAAATTCACTCTTTAACCATACACACATATGAATATTTATATATATATATATAAACACCCCTTGTCCTAATGTACATATCCACATGTTCGTGCATGAAAATATATAAATAATATATCTATATATATGTGAATACATCTATATGTTTAATTTTATAATAAATATTAATTTAAAAACCATTTTTATGCTCTTTGAAAGTTAATCATGTCATTAGAACTTTATAGAAAACTAGATGAAAGGAAAAAAACATACTCAATACCTATAGTTTGAATAAAAAAATTGGAATATAAATCAAGCATTTTATGTGATTAACCTTTCAAAATAGATTTTTAAAAGAATACCTATTGAATAAAACCCATGCCTAATGATTAATAAAACATTTAAATAAGAAAAAGTCCAATTTTATCCATCACAATAATTTTCAACAATTTATTTATTTTTTTAATATAATGAAAACACATGTTATAATAGTCAAGAAATCATGGGTTTTAATTCAAAATCTTGGACATAGGGTAACCTTCTACAAATGGTTTCACCTTCACCAACAGTGATCCAAATATACCTCAATAAGGTCCAATGTGCTTTAGAAAAACCTAATAAAACCAAAGGTCTTAAAATCCCTAATTAAAAATCAGGTTGCAAAGGAAATTGGGTGAAACCATACACTAATTCTATTTAGAACACCCCCTCACATTTCTCCTAAAACTCACATGGTTTAGGATCGACCATGCACTGCCCAGGATACTTCATCATCCATTGACCATTTTGGAGGATCATAATCTATAACATCTTATCCACCTTAAATTCCTTAGTATTGAACTAATGAGTGAACATGAACTTAAGGATATCCCAAGACATCCTAACTTGTAAGTGAGATGGATCGATGATCTTCCAAAAATCTAAACTCATCCCTTTAAACAACCACAGAACTGCTTTAACCCTAATAGAATCAGGAGTCCCTATGAACTAAATGGCATTCTCAACATCCTCAAGCCACTATGTCGCCTCTCAAGAACCTATATCACCTTGAATAATATATATAAGCCTCACAAATAAATCATCCCCATCACTCTACTAAAAGTAGAGGGGGTTTCTTCAACTGACTAATCGACTTTTGAATCCTTTTGAACCCTCGAAACTCCTCTGGGAGGCATACTCTAAATAATAAAACAAACAAAAAACCAGATCAATAAAAATATAAATTTAAATCCCAAATAAAATAAGAAAATATCAACTCAATCTATAATTCACAAAATACAAATAAACCAAATCGTAACACTTTATTTGGAAATCTTATCCTTTGAAAACATTTAAAACTTTACATTTCACATTTCAAAATTTTGAGATCTCTATTTAAAATTTAAAACCACTTTAAATTTTACAATTTAAATTGAAAAAAATTGTCCCACTTAAATCCATATCATAGCCATTCAATATTTTCATTAAAACAATCATAGGGTTTTTACCTCATACTCCCTTTCTTTCACTATACAAAACTCCCCTTAAAATCTTCCCAAGACAACCCACATTTTTACATGAAAGTAAAAAAATCAATTTCAAAATACATTTAAAATCAAACCAATTTCCATAAAAAAACCATAAAAACCTATTTTAGAACAAAAATGTCATTATTTTAAAATAAATCTATTAAAAATAATTTTCACCTTTTATCTCAAACAATACAACATACCATAATCAAATCATAATAAACAAAATTATTCTAACACACAATTTTAGGTGGGGACTAGTGTCGGTGCACAGTTTGGCCACATGACTTGACAGACCATGTTACAACTACACAACCAGCACTAAGAGTTATCATGAACCTTATACTAAGGATCCACATGGGTTTATAGGCCCTGTAAGCTCCCTAAGTACCAATAGTTCACTCCTAATTTTTTTGATGTCCCGACCTAGGTGCCACACACTGGTGCCCCGAATCAGAGGACCACATGACCATAGGTACACCTCTCCAAACACCAGAGGATTTTGACGAGTAGTTAGGGTATGATATAAATTGTGAGGAGACTATACCCTCTTCATCAGAGTAATACCATAGTGTAAATAAATAAGAAATAACCAAAGGATATATAACCATAACTAATAAGACACAAGTATCACATAACAACAAAAACTATAAATACAATATCAAAACTGAATAGTAGATTTTCCATAATAATATGTGCAAAGTTTCAAAATGAAAACTAAAAAGGGAAGACATAGAAAACTCCCCAGCAGGGCTTGAACCATGTCTGATTCCCTCATCTATGATCTATCCCAAATCGTCTATCTAACACAAGGAATTTTCCCTTATCCTAACCTGAAAAAATAAATTCTATTTAGGTTCCAATTAGGTATCCTAAGTAGGGTGTAAGTATAACTCATTAGGACACCACCAATAGTGTCTAAAACAATATACAGTCAAACAGTGAATTCATCTGTATAAATAATAAATAAAATCAATGAAGTAAACAGTTTAAACTTATTCAATTATTCTTTATTCAACCACATAACACTAGGGTTCTTGAGAACACTCAAACTCTCAATACCTACTTCATCCCATGACAGAGTCTGAAATATCCCCAAGGGATATCATATATATCATAATTTCATTATTACCATTCTTCATATCAATTCACATATGAATGTAATTTTAAACATTTAATATCTCAAATCACATATTAATTTCATCATTAACATACATCATTTCAATTCACACTATGGGCTTTCAATGTAGCAGACCATGTCCCACACATGATTATCATATGTGAATGTAATTTTTATCAATCATCATTTCTTATCACACTATGGGATTTTGAGGCAGCATACCATTTCACACACATGATTATCACATATAAATACCATTGTTACCATTCATCATTTCTTATCACACTTCGGGCCTTTGATGTAGTAGACCATGTCCCACACACGATTATTGCATTAATTAATTCATCAATTAATTAATCAAATTCAACAATTTCATATACCCATCATTCCATAAATTAATTCAATAATTAATTAATCACATCAATTCCATTAATTAATTTAATAGTTAATTAATCATCTCTGTTATATTAATTAATTCAAAAATTAATTAATCAACTCAATCAATTTCATAATAACAATAATCCCCAATAATTAATTTAATAATTAATTATTCCCATTTAAGAATTTCATTCACTACTGGAAAAATACCCTATACCACCGGTTTGGAACCGTTGGTATAGGCCTCCAAACCATTGGTATAGACTATACCAATGGTTTGGAGAACCGTTTCCAAGTAAGCTATGGGGATAGGTTTATACAAACGGTTTTGGGAAAACTGTTGGTATAGAACTATACCAATGGTTTTGGGAAAACCGTTGGTATAGACCGGTACCAATGGTTTTGAAAACTGTTGGTATAAGTAATATGAAAATATATACCAACGGTTCCATAAACCGTTGGTATATGTAATTCAAAAAATAATCATTAAGTTGGTTTTGATCCCAGCACCTCCTATTTTTTGATTGAATGACCTAACCACTAACCTAACTATCACGACCCATATCCTGAGGCTCATGCCGTGACTACCCCAAGCCCGCCTTCCATAGGCCAGGGGCTGGAGACTAGAACCAAAGGCAAAAATCTCTAAAAGTGGGAAGGCATTATCTTTGTAAAGTGTAAACACACATAGTAGAGTACGATCTGGAAGTAAAACACTAAGAAAAACTGTATACAAAGGGAGTGCTGAAAAGTAAAAGGGGCTGGAAATCCAAGCCCAACAGGAAAGTACAAGTACAATTGAATAACAAGTATAACTGAAGAAAGGTAAAGTAGCTACTGGGTCGTTCTCTGTGGATTCCTACCTAAAGGGTAGGTACAGATAGCCTCCTTAGTACTCCACGTCTGTCAGTCTCCTCTGTGTACCGACTCATCGTAAGGTCCAGCTCCGGGTACCATCTTGTCATGCTACTCTGATCCTCATTCAGTGTTGTCTGTTGTCTGCAACCAACACAACGAGGTGCGGGCATAACCCGTGTAGGGGTGAGTATAATGATACTCGGTAGGGACCCTGAGACCCTCAAGGTCTCACAAAATCCAACAAGGATAAACCACAAAGTAAGAAATCAAGGGGTAGCCATTACTTATGTATATTCCCATACATATACCTAAGTTATCAAGTAACTCATCTCAATCATGAGGAAAACACAGATGTCACTGACTCATCTCACACAGGTATACAACTTTTGTAGATAGATAGAGATGATCAGATGTAGTCACTGAATCACCTAAGCTGTCAGACCCACACCGGATCCAGGACTAGCTCTTAGAACTATCGGACCCACACAGGATCCAGGAACAGTAATCGGAGTTGTCGGACCCACCCAAGATTTTGGACTAGCTATTAGAACTCTCGGACCCACACAGGATCTAGGAATAGTAGTCAGTGCTCTCAGACCCACACAGGATATAGGACTAGTAGTTAGAACTATCGGATCCACACAGGGTCTAGGAAGAGTCGTTAGAGTGCAGCCAGCTGCAGGGTTTTCACAAAGTATGCTTGATTCCTGGAGGGTCCTCTCCTCAAGCCAAGTGCCGACACGTAAACTGCCACTAAGTACCACGAAGAATCATCTCAAAGGTTTGTCTCGTCAAAGGGGTCTCAACGTAATAGACGGTGCGTCAATCGGACGCCCAGTCTGTGAGTTATTATCTTTTTAGTCCAGGGGCCCGGTTGGATTCGTGTACGATCCAACCTGACCGTATCTCAAAATTACCACGAACTCCAGTGGGGTAAAATCAAAGGGACCATAGCGCTCCAAGAATACCAGCGCCGCTAAAGGTTTGTCAAATGGTCGTCCAGTGCCAATGTTATGGCCCAAGAAGGTATGGGGTGAGTAGTGGGCTCGAGTCCGATCCGACCAGGTCGGACCGACTCGGCCCAACCCCATCTAGGCCAACCTGGTCTGGGTTGACCTGGTCAGACTCACTGGGTATGACCCAGCCCGTTGGGCGGGTCAGCCGGCTAAGTTTGGCCCGATCCACTGGGCCCTGCCCAGCGGACTTCGGGGGCGGTTCGGCCCGGGGTCGGGGCCAGTTCGGCTAGTGTCGTGCGAGGCACGGGTAGGCCACAAGCAGAGCGCGCAGGGTGTGGCGAGGATGGATGGACGAAGGGCAGGCCGCGGGTGGGACGGGAAGGGCGCGGTAGCGGCCGGGTAGGCCACGGGGGCACCAGTATGGTGTCGGGCAGGCCGCGAGGGTGCCGAAAGGGTGTCGGAGGGTGCGGCAGGGGTCGGGCAGGTCGTGGGGGCACTGGACAGGCCTCAGGGGTGCCGACAGTGTGTCAAGTAGGCCGCGGGGGTGCTGGAATGGCGCTGGCAGGCCGTGGGGGCGTCGGGCAGGGCGTGGTAGTGGCCCGACAGGCTGCTGGTGTGCTGGTAAGGGAACGGGGGCACCAGGAAGGGCGCGATAGCGGCCGAGTAGGGAGCCGAGAGGCCGCGGGTAGGTGTTGATCGGCCAGAAGCATTGGTGCGCCATGGGGGCGGTGTGATTCACAGAGGCCGCAGGTAGCGCGACCTTCATCGTTGTCTCCTTCATCGTCGTTGCCTCATCATTTTCCCGTAGAACGCCACAAGAAGAGAGAAAACGATGGAGGATGTTGGGTCCTGTTAGGTTGGCTCATACCCTCGGCGTTTAGGAAGGTATCATTTGGCTCAACATGAATAGCAGTTGATCAACAACACGTTTGAAACAATCCCCTTTTTATTCAATGAAGAAGATAAGAATAAGGTTAAAACATCATTAAGCAATAAACCCCCTACCTTGCTTGTAGTTAGTTGATGTTGGAACAAAAAGGTGGACGTCGTTCGTTGATGGTGTCACGGAAGAAGACGTAGAGGATCACCGTTCTTCGCGTCCATTAAGCACTTCCAAACACGAGTTGAGTCGGCTCGTTGACAACGCTTCACATCGGTAGGTGTCTAAGAAAGAAATCGAAGAAGGTCGGTGTTCTTCATTCTTCATTGGAGAAGGCGTAATCCTCCATGTTTTGAGCATCGTGTCACTTTTCCAGTGTTTCGTCACTTGGTGAAGCCTTCCCAAAACCTCCCCCCAAGCTTCCATTAAATAGAAAAGGGAGGGTGGTAGGTAAAGATCGTTGAAATTTATGACAATTCATTTATTAGGAACCTTCCTAAATTCCAACAACACGGTTACTTAGAATTAAAAGGAGTAATCCAATGGACTTATGCTGGCGCAAATTAAGAGGTGCATTGGCATTAATTAATGTGAGGATTCCAAGAGCCCCCCCCCCCCTCATTAATGAGGGGAGTTGAGAGATTTTCCTCTCCTCCAATTAATAGGGGAGTTAAGCCCTGTGTGGTCCCCACCTCATTTATCCTCACATGGGAGGTTGAGTTCGTGTGGTCCCCACCAACATAACCTCTCATGGGGGGTAGTGGCCTCACCTCCAACTCCCTTGAGGAGGTTTTAACCACCCAACCTCCAGATGGCAGAAAAAAATAAAATAAAGTGTTAGCTCACTTTATTTTATTAATTTTTTATAAAAACCCAAAATCTAACTTTTAATCTCGACCAACTGTTGTCGAGGTGAAAGTCCCCTTAAGAGAATATCGGTGTTTCGAGTTCAACGGTGCCCTCAGATTTATATTCTGAGCACCGGTTCAAAAGTTACAAAACGTCGCTCGCGCATTTACTAAATGTACCTGAAAAAAAGTTTGGAAACTTATTATCAGTCACCCTCAACTCATGTCGATCGAGGTTAGGCTCTCCCTAGATGAAAAAGGCCCCAAATAATCCAACAGTACTCTTAGATTTTCAATCCTAGTTACCATTTAGAATTTACGAATTTTACAATAAAATAATTGTCACTTAATTATTTTATTTTCGTCCAAAAACTAACTTTCTATGGTGGCCCGCGCCGGCCAAAGTTAGTATATTCTTAAATAAATCATACAATCACGAGCTCAGTGGTGGTCTCGTATTTTTAATCTGAGTTACCGTTTGTGAGTTATAAGCATTTGAAAAATAAGATAATTTAATTAATTATTTTATTTATGATTATCCTATTTTTGGGTTTCCTCATAGGAGGCCCACACCGACTAATCTTAAGTCACGCCAAGGGTAAACTCACCATCCTGAGCGCAACGGTGCCCTCGTATTTCTGATCTGAGATACCGTTTAAGAGTTATTCTAAATTTTCAGTAAAACTGCTTACACCTGTTAACTTAAGTTTAACAAAAACTTTGACGGATAATTCCAGACACTCTGGGCCTCGGAATCACGCACCGTCAGATTTTGCAGACCCATAAAATTTCCATTTAATTAAAAAAAACATTTACATGTAAATTCTAGGTCTTTACATTCTCCCCACCTCAGGGCTCTACGTCCCCGTAATCTAAAACTCACAACTAAGGGAACAAGTGGGAGTACTAAGCACGCATCTGAGCCTCCCACTCCCCTTGTACTCTCCTGGATGTTCTCGTGCTACCAGCGAATGCACACTAGAGGTATCAACTATCCATGAAGGACATGATCATGTCGATCCTTAATCTCTACTAGAACCTCCATAAAAGTCACCCCATCATCAACGTCCAACTCTCCATGGTCAATGATGTGGGAAGGGTCGTGCGCGTATCTCCTCAGCTAGGATACATGGAAGACGTTGTGCACCCGGGGCAACTGAGATGGAAGATCTAAGAGGTACGTCACCTTTCCAACTCTGTTGAGGACCTGAAAAGGTATGATGAATCTCATAGATAACTTGCCTTCTCATCCAAATCTCAATAGACCTCATCGAGGTAATACCCGTAGAAAGACGTGGTCGCCATCCTCGAACTCCAGAGGTCTCTGTCTCCTATCAGCGTATGACTTCTGCCTGCTCTGTGCTGTCTTCATCTGCTCCTGGATGATCTGCACATTCTCTATGGAAGCACGTACCATATCTGGTCAGTAGGAATTGGTCCAACTTGGTGAGTCGGTCAACGATCACCCAAATATAGTCATATCCCCCGGACATACATGGAAGACCCATCACGAAGTCCATGGATATTCCATCCCTCTTCCACTTTGGGACCTCTAAAGGCTGAACCAAGCCAGCTGGTACCTGATGCTTCACCTTCACTTGCTGATAAGTGAGGAATCAAGAGACAAACTCTACTACTCCTTTCTTTATACCTGGATACCAGTTTTGTCATTGAAGGTCCAGGTATATCCTCTCCACTCCTGGATGTACCGCTAGAGGGGATGTGTGAAACTCCCTCAACACTTCCTCCTGAAGTGACATTGGCACCATAGTACGTCCTCTGAAGAGGATTACGTGCTCCCCATATTCATAAAATCCATCAGGTGCTTGTCCGGTGGATATCTGAGCACGTCGTGTCTCGCAGTCAGTGTCCCCATGATGCGCCTCCCTAACTCGTTGAAGAAGTGGGGGAGTGACTGTAAGTGACTGAAGGAATGCTGCTCCATCTCTATCCACAAAGGATATCTATAAAGTAGCCATCTGCTCCATCGCCTCGGCTAGAAGCTGCATACTAGATCTCTAACTAAGTGCCTCTTCTACAACGTTACCCTTCCTAGGAGTATAGACTATCTTGAAGTCATAGTCCTGGAGGAACTCAATCCAACATCGTTGTCTCAGGTTCAGGTCCTTATGAGAGAAGATATACTTGAGACTCTTGTGATCATAGTATACAGTAAAACGTTTTCCCATAAGATAGTGTTTCCACATCTTCAAGGCGAAGACCACTGTTGCTAACTTCAGGTCATGGGTAGCGTAGTTTTTCTCGTGTTGTCTTAGCAGCCGAGAACCATATGCGATCACTGCTCTCTCCTGCATCGGGACACATCTGATTCTGTTCCCTGATGCATCTCAATAAACTACGTACCTTATGCCATCCTCTAGAAGTATCAAGATTGGGGCACTAGTCATTCTCTTCCTCAGCTTCTGAAAGCTCTGCTGGCATCTCTCCAACCACACGAAGTCTTTCCCATTCTTTTCCAAAGCAGATAGTGGTGCTGCAACTCTAGAGAAGTCTAGCACAAAGTTAAGTCTGGCTGACTCATGAGTGATCGACTGCACCCTCTTATTCATGAGTCCATCCTATGCTTCCTGGGTTTTCCTTTTCGTCGACCAAGGAAAACTCCATCCCAACGTTGTAGATATACCACAAGCTCTTTGCCTAATACAGTCAATCTTAGTGTGAACTATGGATGTCAAGACCAAACCCAAACTAGCGTCGTAAGGTCTCGATGCTACCACCAAGAGGTTCCAACCAAAACTCTCTCCTTAAGGGTCAGATCACACTGTTGGTGTAAGTGTGATTATTGAGTCTCCTCCCAAAGGTATCTCTAGACGTGAGGGTCAAGTCAACAGTTTAACCAGAAACTCTAGGTCTTGGAAAAGATTTGTGGAAAGAAGGAATGATTGGTACCTATGTATATTGTTACGGAGGCTAGTAGTAGACACAGACCATACCTCAAATAATTCCTAGAGCCTTTGGGTTTCACTCCTTGACCGCATTCAACTATTCTCTTCCCCTGTACTCTAGCTCCCTAAGACTGGCGGGTTCCACATAAGGGGGAGGTTGTAACATGTCGAAATTCACACCACTTCATACTTCTCTCCTAGCTCTCCTTCCATGTCTAATGCCCTACAGATTTATTTTTCCTTAAAACTTCCTCTTCCCGAAACATTTTTTACATGCTCAAGTCTTTGAGACTAGCGTCAGTTTCCTACTTTCCCACTGCTAACATTCACTGGTTGTATCCATTCAGCTAAATAAAATTCAACCATAAAGGTTCTCTCTAGCACTCCACAATAAGTAGGGATGCTAGAGGAATAGTGCTGGCTCAGATGTCCTTTAAACACACCTCACTCGGAATTTTGAATCCTGAATCACTGATCATATCGTATTCATCGAGTACCAAGAAAGATCGATATGCCTTGATGAATAATCAGCTACCGACATGTCGTCCTGTCGAAGCTATAGAAGTTATAGAAAAATCTCAGCCACCTCATCGAGCTAGTCCTCATCCACCTGTGAGTCAAGCTCGCCTTGTAACCTGAGGGGTATCTGATGCTAAAACACATGTAAGACACTAAGTCTACATGTGTCCTCTACCGGTACAGCCGGTTGTAACTGATGACCAACGGGTAGTGATATAGCCATAACACTACCTGAAGGTACTATCCCAGACAACGGTCCACGTACCAAAGCCTCATCACTAAGTAGACCATCCTCATGGTCACTCATTGAAAAATAATTTTAGTTAAGATCACCATCTGCTCTATTGGTGTCTCGACTAGGCGTAAAAATCTAGCAATCGCCTCCAGCGAGCCCTCAGCTGCGTGCGAATCTGTCTCGCCTCGAAACCTTAGAGGCCTTTTCTACTGGAACTCACACGATCACGCTCTATGGCTGTACATCTTACACCAGTGTGGCTAATGGTATATGCTTCCCTACGGATGGTGGTGTTGTAGGCACACCACCCGATGGTGCCAACATAGCAAGAGGGCCCTGCACCGGAGCCTCGTCGCTCGGTGGGCCATCATCGTGTACTCTCTCGGGAACCCTAGCTGGTTGTCTATGCAGCGGCATCCTAATAAGGAAAAAGTGTGCCACGGTCAATAATTTATACCTGGTGAGCTGACTCAAAGAGTTCACGAAGAAGACTCTTGAAAACTCAATCACAATCAGTGTTTTCGTGCACTGAGTCGGAAATCAGAATTCAGGGTCCTGGTGTATGGATAAATCGGCCACCGCCCCAAAACTGGACTCCCTGGACTGAAAACCACACTCATTACTCTTAACACTATTGATTCACAGAAAACAAAGATCAGTGTCCTACGTTTCGCGGTAGAACCGACTCCTTTAATACCAATTTTTCACAACCCATCCCCCGGGGCCCGTGTCGTGACTACTCGAAGACCGCCTTCCATAGGCCAGGGGCTGGAGACTAGCACCAAAGGCGAAAATCTCTAAAAGTGGGAAGGAATTTCCTTTGTAAAGTGTAAAAAAACACAACAGAGTATGAGCTAGAAGTAAAACACTAAGCAAAACTGTATACAAAGGGAGTGCTGAAAAGTAAAAGGGGCCGGAAATGCAATCCCAACAGGAAAGTACAAGTACCCCTGAATAACAAGTAAAACTAAAGAAAAGGTAAAGAAGCTACTAGTTCATCCTCTGGGGATTCCTACCTGAAGGGTAGGTACAGATAGCCTCATCAGCACTCCACATATGTCAGTCGCCTCCGTGTACCGACTCATCGTAAGATCCACCTCTGGGTACCATCCAGTCCTCTTACTCTGATCCACAGTCAGCGTTTTTCATCCTCTGAAACCAACACAATGAGGTGCAGGCATAAAACGTGCAGGGGTGAGTATAACGATACTGAGTAGGGACCCCGAGACCCTCAAGGTCTCACCAAATCCAACAAAGATAAACCACAAAGTAAGAAATCAACATATATCCATTACTTAGGTATATACCTAATACATATACCTAAGTTATCAAGTAACCAATCTCAATCATGAGGAAAACACAGATGTCACTGACTCAGCTCACACATGTATACAACTTTGGTAGAGAGATAAAGATGATCAGATGTATTCACTGAATCACCTAAGATGTCGGACCCACACAAGATCCAAGACTAGCAGTTAGAACTGTCAGACCCACACAGGATCCAGGAACAGTAATCGGAGTTGTCAGACCCACACAAGATCCAAGACCAGCTATTAGAATAGTTGGACCCACACATGATCTATGAATAGTATTCAGTGCTGTCGGACCCACACAGGATCTAGGACCAGCAGTTAGAACTGTCAAACCCACACAGGATCCAGGAACAGTTTTCAGAGCGGAGCCAGCCACAGGGTTTTCACAAAGTATGCTCGATTCCTGGAGGGTCCGCTCCTCAAGCCATGTTTCGACACGTCAACTTACACCAAGTCCCATGAAGAAGTGTCTCAAAGTCCGGTCTCATCATAGGGATCTCAACGCAATAGACGCCGCGTTAATCGAACGCCTGGTCTGTGAGTTATTATCTTTTTAGTCCCGAGGGCTTGGTTGTATTCGTGTACGATCCAACCTGACCATATCTCAAAATTACCCCGAACTCTAGTGGGGTAAACTCAAAGGGACCGTCACACTCCAAGAATACCAGTGCCACTGACGGTTCGTCAAACGGTCGTCCGGTGCCAAAGTTATGGCCCAAGAAGGAATGGGGTGAGTAGTGGGCCCCGGACCAGTCCGACCCGGTCGGACTGACTCGGCCCATCCCAGTCTAGGCCAACCTGGTCAGGGTTGACCTGGTCAGACTCGATGGGCCTGACCAGCCCGTTGGGCGGGTTAGCCTGCTAAGTTTGGCATGGTCCGCTGGGCCCATCCCGGCGGACTGTGGGGGCGGTTCGGCACGGGCTCGGGGCTAGTTTGGCCAGCGTCACGCGAGGTGCGGGCAGAGCGCGTGGGGTGCGGGAAGAGCGCACGGGCTTCGGGAAGGACGAACAGATGCCGGCCATGCCACGGTTGTGCCGGGCAGGGCGCGGTAGTAGCTGGGCAGGCTGCGGGAGCGCCGGAAGGGTGTTGGGTAGGCCGCAGGGATGTCGACAGGGCGTCGGGGGGTGCGGTAGGGGTCGATCAGGCCGTGGGGGAACCGGCCAGGCCGCAAGGGCGCCGGCAGGGTGTCGGGCAGGCCGTAGGGGTGCCGTCATGGCACTGGCAGGCTGCGGGGGCACCGGTTAGGGCGCGGCAGCAGCAGGGCAGGCCGCGGGTGCGCCAGTAGGGTGCGGGGGCACCGGGCAGGGCGCGGCAGTGGCCGGGAATGGCACCGAGAGGCCACGGTTTGGCGGGTCGGGCGCCGCTTGGGTTGGAGGTGTTCAGCCGGAAGCATCGATGCGCGGTAGGGGTGGCGTGATTCACTGAGGCCGCGGGTAGCGCGGCCTTCTTCATTGCCGCCTTCGTCGTCGTTGCCTCATCTCCTTGCGGTAGAACTCCATAAGAAGAGAGAAAATGAAAGAGGATGTCGCACCATGTTAGGTTGGCCCGAACCCTCCACGTTTAGGAAGGTATCATTTGGATCAACATGAATAGCAGGTGATCAATAACATGTACGCAACAATCCCCTTTTTATCCAATGAAGAAGATAAGAAGAAGCATAAAACATCATTAAGCAATAAACCCCCTACCTTTCTCATAGTTAGTTGACGTTGGTGCAAAAAGGAGGACGTTGTTCATTGATGGAGTCATGAAAGAATACGTAGAGGATCGTCGTTCGTCGCGTCCATTAAGCACTTCCAAACTCTAGTTGCATCGGCTCGTTGACGACGCTCCAAGTCGGTAGGTGTCCGAGGAAGAAGTCGAAGAAGGTCGGCGTTCTTCATTCTTCGTTTGAGAAGGCGTAATCCTCCAAGTGTTGGGAATCGCATCACTTTTTCAGCGTTTCGTCGCTTGGTGAAGTCATCCCAAAACCTCCCCCCAAGCCTACATTAAATAGGAGAGGGTGGGTGGTAGATAACGATCGTTGGAATTTATGACAGTTCATTTATTAGGAACCTTCCTAAATTCCAACGACGCAGTTACTTAAAATTAAAAGGAGCAAGCCAATTAAGTTACGCTGGCACAAATTAAGAGGTGCATTGGATTTAATTAATGGGAGGATTCCAAGAGGCTCCCCCCCCCCTCATTAATGAGGGGAGTTGAAATATTTTCCTCTCCCATTAATAGGGGAGTTAAGCCCCATGTGGTCCCCATCTCATTTATCCTCACATGGGAGGTTGAGTTCATGTGGGCCCCACCACCATAACCTCTCATGGGAGTTTAAGGTGCAGTGGCCCCACCTCCAACTCCTTGAGGAGTTTTTAACCGCCCAACCTCCACATGGTTGCTAAAAATAAATTAAAGTGTTAGCTCGCTTTATTTAATTAATTTTTTGTAAAAACCAAAAATCTAACTTTTAATCTCGACAAACTGTCGTCGAGGTGAAAGTCTCCTTAAGAGAATATCGACATTGCGAGTTCAACGGTGCCCTCAGATTTCAATTCTGAGCACCGGTTCAAAAGTTACAAAACACCGCTCGCGCGTTTACTAAACCTACCCGAAAAAAAGTTTGGAAAATTATTATCAGTCACCCTCAACTGACACCGATCGAGGTTAGGCTCTGCCTAGGTGAAACAAGCGCCAACAAACCCAACGGTACTCTCAGATTTTAAATCTGAGTTACCATTTATAAGTTATGGATTTTACAATAAAATAATTGTTACTTAATTATTTTATTTGCGGCCAAAAACTAAATTTCTCTAGTGGCCCGCGCCGGCCAAATTTAGTATCTGCTTAAAGAAAGCATAAAATCATGAGTTCAGCAGTGGTCTCCGATTTTTAATCCAAGTTACCATTTGTTAGTTATAAGCATTTGAAAAATAAAATAATTTATTTAATTATTTTATTTACGATTATTCCATTTTGGGTTTCCTCATAGGAGGCCCGCGTCGACTAATCTTAAGTCGCGCCATTGGTAAACTCGACATCCTGAGCGTAACTGTGCCCTCAGATTTCTGATCCAAGTTACTGTTTAAGAGTTATTCTACATTTTTAGGAAAACTACTTATGTGCGTTAACTTAAGCTTAAAAAAACTTTGATGGATCATTTCGGGAACTCCGGGCCTCGGAATCGCGCGCCGTCAGATTTCACGGACCCATAAAATTCCCATTTAATTAAAAAAATTACATGTAAATTCCGGGTCTTTACACTAAATTACTTTTGTGAACATAATTTAATAAATATATATATGTATTATCATAAGTATTTTAAATTTTTATTTATTTAATGTCCTCTGTAAGAAGATTCCATTAAAAATACATGTACCTATACCAACGGTTCTCAAAACCGTTGGTATAGACCTATACCAATGGTTTGTCCAAAACCATTGGTATGGGTTCTTTGATTTTGGAACATATACCAATGGTTTTGGACAAACCTTTGGTATATGGGGGACCTATACCAATGGTTTGGCCAAAATGGTGGTATAGGGTCTCTATAATGGACCTATACCAACGGTTTTGACCAAACTGTTGCTATAGGTCCCCCCTATACCAACGGTTTGTCCAAAACCGTTGGTATAGGTCCATATAAGTGACTTATACCAATGGTTTTGGCCAAACCGTTGGTATAGGTCCAAATTAGTGAACTATACCAATGGTTTGCCCAAAACCGTTGGTATAGATCATATTTCAAGTAGTGATTATAACAAAAAATTAATTCAACAATTAATTATAAAATTTTAATAATCTCAATATCTCCATAATTAGTTCAATAATTAATTATTTCAATACAATCAATTTCATAATCCCAACCATTCCCATTAATTAATTCAATTATTAATTAATCAAGTTCAACAATCTCAATAACTCCATAATTAATTCAAAAATTAATTATTTCAATTCATAATCCCAATATTCTGAATTTCACAATTCCATCAATTAATTAATTCACCAAATTAATTAAATAAATTTAAGAAACTAAATTGCTAATAATATAATAGAAATTATATGATTGCATAAATGTAATTTAAATCAAGACATTTGGATTTTAATTATAGACCACCTACCTCAAAATTAACGATGAACACTCACGAACGGATATTCCCAAATTGAAGAGGATCAATCATGAACGTGATGAAGAATGGGATTTAGATATGAATCCTTAATCCAAGATCAAAAAAATAAAGATCTAATAAACCTATATCTAGATCTATACCCAACAATAGATAAACATCTCTTTTTTTATCAGGGAATAGGAGTTGAAGAGAGATATATCTAAATGGGAAGAAACTACATACTCGGGTAGTGCAGATCTTCAATCTTCCCTTATATTTGCTAAGAGTGTAGGATAAAAAGGCTTGGAATATTTCCAAAAGCCTCCAAAATTGTGAAAGAGAGATTAGGGTAGAACTAGGTCCAATTAAGGGTTCATATGGCGGGTTTCGAAATTTTAAAAACAAAATTTTGGGTTAATTAAAAACTTGTGCATGGTTTGTTGGGTAAAGAAGCATTGTTTCCCAAACTATGTGCCTTAACCATGTGCCTTCTCTATAGGGTGCACAGTTTCTCCTAAAAGGGCATAGAGTTTGAAAAAAATTCCACCATATGTTCAAACCCTCTCCGTCCAGGGTTACTTGGATTTCTGGGCTAAAGTGGATGGTTAGGGAAACCCTTGCGCCAACTGTGCACTCCCCTCTTTCTTCCATTCTCTAAACTTTTAGACCAAACACACCCCAACATAAAACCCAAATGAAAATTAATGAATAAAAGGACAAATATTTCCTCTAAATGACCGTAATAAATCTCTATAAAATTTTGAGGTTTTACATTATTCATAACCAAATCTCCAAACAATCACAAAAATCACAAACAAAAGTCTCAAAACCTGACTTATCATGGATACTCGAGGCTCAAAATGAGTAATATCTTGAAAAAATCTTCTTAATCATACTTATAGAGTTCCTATAGTCCTAATATCAAACCTATCAAACATTATCAAATAAAAAAGGGCTCCTATGATACCCTTTTTCACAAACCAACCCAAGTCATCCCTCTGTTTGAAGCCCAAGTAGGCTCACGACAAGGCTCGAAGGGTGTTCCCAATCCCCACGGGCTGGAACAAGTGCTTGGGAATCATGTAAACACCACATGGGAATAATTTTTTCCCATAAATAATTAAAAAAATAATCAGTTGAAATCAACTAAAATTTCAGTATGGCCCATCCATAAGTTGTACATTCCCAGTAATGAAAAAGAATAAACATAAATAAATTAGAAAAAACTATGAAAGTATTTAAGAGTAATGAGCCCCAAAAACATCCCTCACCACCCTATTCTCCCTATCCTAAAAGAAAAATATTCTCACTAATGGATTCAATTCACCCACTAATAGTTATATCTAACACATGTCCATAGAAAGAAATAAAATCCTAAGTGTTCAATGCGATAATAGAAACTAACATAAAACCAAAAATAATGACATATTTGTCACCTTATGACTCTATAAGTCACCATACAACAAAGAAACTTAACATCCCGTGGGAGAGAATAGTTATGTTCAAAACTGCAACTAAAAAATGATATACATATTATCATGAGTAATAATCTCGGTAGGGATGAACAAAGAGAAACCACTCCTTATACCTTGCCTTTGTAGAGAAAAATTTTTCATGCTAGTTTAAAAATATACATATTTAAAATAAGGTTTTCATTACCATTAAAAACAAGTATCGAGATAATAATTTCAAAAGAATCATTTTCCTCTCAACTATAAAAAATATATTCAAAAAATGAGAGGCTTTCTAATAATTTGTTTTAAAAAGAAACATGTGATGAAAGAAACATTTCAGTGAAAAGTAAGTAGTAGAAGGAATATCAAAAGGTGCTAAAAATAGAGGAAAATATAATAACTATAAAACAATTATCATGGGATATTCCTAGGAACTAAGTGAACACACCCAATATATACTTATTTTGGAACCATTTTTCATCCTATCGATCTGATCTATAGTCTATAACCAACCTTGATTCTCTCAACTAGTTTCACTAGTGACACAACCCACCATGGCCTTTCCCTACTGGGGGGATTTAGTCAGTATAATCATGACTATATAGAAACCATCTCTCAAATATCACTATGATTCCTAGGATATCATGGAAATAGTAAAGAGTGGGAGGTGATGAAGCAAGTGAAAATACAACATCTCAATCATGAAAATCCATTATACATGCAAATCCAACCTCACAAAACCATCCTTGAAAATTCACCCTAGAATAGAGAGTATCCATAGAGGCTTCCCCTTTTTAAGAAAACATTAAAAGGTACCAACTAGACCTTATCATTTGAAAGAAAACCTTTATCTTTGGAGAAATTATTTTTGAACCAAATCATTTCAAGTTCAAATTCACCCTTTAACCTTACACACATATGCTCCTTTATATATATATATAAATACCCCTTTCCCTAATTTAATTATTGATATGGTCATTCATGAATATTTAAAAATAACATGTGTGTGTGTGTGTGCATATGTATAAGTCACATTTTAGAATTAATAATAATTTAGAAACCATTTTGATGTTATTTGGAAGTCAAATATTTCATTAATACATTTTGGAAAACCTTTTGAAAGTAAAAAAACATACTTAATATCTCTAGCTTTCATAAATAAAATAATTGGGAAGATAAACCAAGAACTTAGTTCCCTTATCCTTTTAAAACATATTTTTAAAATAGGTTCCATTGAAGAAAATACATGGCCATAAAACATGGAAACATGAATGATTGCAATTTTATTCATCATAATAATTTTAAACAATTTATTTACCTCAAATTACAATAAAAATTCATGTTAAAATAGTCAAAAAATCATGGATTTCAATTCAAAGTCAGAGAAATAGTGTAACCTACCTCAAACGATGTCTCCTTCACTAATAGTAAACTAAATATACCATAAGAAGGTCCAAGGTGCTCTAAAAAACTCAAGAAACCCAAAGGTTATAAAATAACTAATTAAAAATTGGGCTACAAAATAAATTTTTCAAAATCCAACCTAGATTCGATGGGGAACATGTCACCTTCGACAACAATGGTTGGTGTAAGCCTCAACTTGGTCCTCATGAACCCTAGGAACCAAGAATCACCCAAAACAAATGCCCTGGTCGGGTAAGGGTTTGATGAGGTTATGTTCACCACATGAGAGGAAAAGTAAACCAAGAATAACATAGAAAAGAAGGAAAATGAGAATATGAGAAGCTAACCTGAGTGATATCACCAAGAAAAGGTAAAGAGATCGATTGGAAAATGAGGGAGGAGGATGAGTTGAGGCATGCATATAGGATCTCTCCCTGTCTACTGGAGCGTGACTTGGATGGGGGAGGATGAGGATAACTTTTTGGGGTTTTATTTTAATTATGAAAATGGTAAAAACATAAATTTAAAGATCTTTATAGGCCACATGGTTAGGACATACGGTTTAACAAATCATGAACCAACTATTCCCCCTCCACTAGAAGGACATACTAGCCTTGAATGGTTGGCACACATGGTTTGGAAACTGTTCACAAACTATGAAAAATAAATTTATTAAAATAATTACACCTTTTCATGATTTCCACATGGTTTCTTCAAACCATGTGCAAATCATGCACCATCTCCCAATGACCACCAAACCCCTGTATGGTTTCTCTTAAAACTTGCATAGTTTAAGATCAACCGTGTGCTACCTGTGTGATACAAACCGTGCAAGAATAAAAATAAATGAAAATACTCCTTGATTAAGTTTAGTCACATGGTTTCCTCCTAACTATTCACATTAATCATGTATAGAACCAAAAACTGACCAAAACTCCCAAAAATTAAAATTTTCCACAAGAATTCAACCCGACATTCAATTATTTGTTTAAATTCCAAGAAATAAATAAAGTAATAAGGAAAT
Organism: Viscum album; assembly: GCA_963277665.1. Lineage (NCBI taxonomy): Eukaryota > Viridiplantae > Streptophyta > Magnoliopsida > Santalales > Viscaceae > Viscum > Viscum album. The sequence continues at coordinate 423,771,460 of OY728123.1, read as the reverse complement.
ACAAAATGTGGTGTGATAATGAATATACTTATTAGGGTTCCTAGTAAATATTTCTCTAAACCTACATATGAATTATGGACATATAGAAAACTATAATTGGGGTATTTTCATGTATGGGTTTTTCCTATAGAGGATAAAATTTATAACCCAAATATTAGAAAACTCAATCCTAAGACCATGAGTTTTAATTTTATTAGTTATCCTAAAAGTTCAAAAGGTTTTACATTTTATTTCACATCTCACACCACTAGAAATTTTGAGACTAGATATATAAACCCAAACCTTTTACATATATTATTAAATATTTTTTAACTTAAATATCCATTAATTATAAAACAAGGATAAAAAATCCTAGTGTATTTGGAAAACTAGGTACATAATTAGACAAAAAGAAACTAAATTAAACAATAATTATATTAATATATATATTGATCTCCTAACTTCATTTTACCTCCTAAACTTCATAAGATAAAATTGGAAATATATATACAAAAGGGGTGAGCTAAAAAGCACAATAAAGGAATAATCATTGAAATAAAGCATAGTATATGATTCGAAAGACGTAACATGATAACATAAAAGAAATTTCTAATGAATAAAAATATGGAGTCATAACATATAAAACATATAATAATAATATCATGAAAACATAGATATGTATTAGTAACATATAATAAGGCATAAATATAAGTCAAGGCTTACTGCCAAGATAATATCGCATGGTGGACAGAGTCTCGTAATGGATTAGGTTTAATCTCTAATCCCATACATTACACCACATGAGAGAAAAACATTATCTAATGAATTGTAGTTATATCTGGGTTCATCCACCATTAAATTTACATGTATATGTGTTCCACATAACGAAACCAAACATAAGGCATAAACATAAGGATTTTCCATGGAATGAAATGGGTTTCATAATCATTTGATAAGGTATAACCCAAGGGTATATCATAATTGTTTCCATAAAATAAATGACAAAATCATTAATGAAAATTAATAAAGTGAAAATAATCATTTATCATAATAAATTGTTTCTAGTTGAAGTTAATATGCCAAAAATAGTATAGAAGTCCCTTTGGAAAATTACCTCTTAGGCGAAGCTCTATGAAAATGGGTAACACATCTTCAAAAAGGGTAAAGTCATGATAATTTCCCAAGATCCATAAAATGATATAAAATATTTTTCCATTATATAATGAGTTATTTTAAAAACATATGGGTGGATTAAAAAAAATTAAGGAAAAAGGGTATGAAATGGAGAAGCTCCCTTTAATCAGGTTCTCTTATCAAGAGTAATTGAGAAGGGAGCCTTTTAAAACAAGTATTTCCCCATAAAATAATGATTAAATAAACTTGGTATATAATTTTGGGAAATATATATATAATATAGAATTTTTATACAATATTAATGAATATATATACTAAGCTAAAGATAGAGAAATCATAACCCAAATAAAATAGGTAGGTTCAGAGGGATCCCTTACCTTATGTTCCAGAATCATTATGCACTTGACCTTAATGTCCTATATAACCAAGTTAGATTAATTAATTACTTAATTAAGAACCTATTAAAAATATATTTTATTTATTATCATTTTATTAGTTTTATTTATGTCCATTTATATGACTTATAGTCTTCAATTTCATTGTTCTGATAGTGTTCAATTCATGGTTACAAAGTCGAATCACTTGGGGTTATTTATTTATGATCTTGTAAAATGGGAATACAAATAAAAACGTGAAAATAAATTGTATTCATTACCTTATATAAATTTAAATGGTCCCAAATCCCTTAAGTTTTCTGGAATTGGGATAGTTATTTTTGTAAAAATGTTATTGTTATGTGGTTAGATCATTTAGGCGGTTTTACCAACCATCGTAAACTAGTTTCATTTTATTTAGATTTATGTCTATATATTAATTAAAGAACAATAAATATGATATAATATAATTATTATCATATAATTTAAGAATAATTATAGTTTTGTGACTATCCTTGAATGTGGTAATGGAAAACAAAAACTCCTTATCCGTAGAGGTGGTGAACCGACATAATATGGACAATAGTTTCATTTATTTGAATAAGAGGAGAAAATAAAATTATGGATGTCAGATATTCCATCACAACTATAATATTTTATAATATAAATATGATACTAGATTTATTATTACATTTTTTATGAGTTAGGTTTGTATAAGGTATAAGAAGAAAATAATATAAAAGAGGTCATTTGAGAATGTTACCTCTTGAATTTCACCTCCTTGAATGACCCCTTTAGAAACTAGGAATTGATCTTTTCGTGAGATCAGTAGAACTAGGACGTGAGGAATAGTGGTTAGGAGAGTTTTTATTAGATATTTTATCAACATTCAAGGCTTATAAGGAGTGAGGATAAGGGGTGGTGAGTGGTGGTATTTATAAAAGGAGGAGATGGGTGTTTTTGAATATTATATACAATAGTGTATTATTTTGTATTAGGACTATAATTTGTATTGATTCTTGTGATTATATACAATATATTTTTCATTTTAGTTTGATATAATTGGTTATTATATAATCCATGATTCAAAAAATCAAGTTTTTGGTTTATAATGCTAAATACCATAAATTACAGTATTTCACTATTCACCAAAAAATCAAATATTTTAGAAAGAAAAAAAATTCCCTAACCATTTTTTGACATGAATATTTAAAAAATGGAATATATTTTATGAAAATAACATTATAAATATGATAAATTTAATTCTTAAATAAAATCATCATTTATTCAAAAATACCAATTTTAATATTATATTCGATTTTATGAGCCTTTCAAAAATTACTTATGGGCTCATTAAATTATATTATAATTATAATAAAACTTAATATTAATTTATAAATTTATTTTATGTAAATAAACATTATTTTTAGTTATTATATATATTATAAAAGTGAGATTAAAGAATTTATGTTTTATAAAAATGAAAACACTTGATTTATCATTTTTTTTAAAATTATTTAATTGTACCATGGTTTAAATATATCATATTTTCATTTTATAAGATCCATAAATATTATTTTAAACTTACATAGTTAAGGTTAATATTCTAATGGTCTAATTACTATTCATAATGGCCATATTACTATTCCAATGGTCAGGTTCCAACAGTCAAATTTGTAACGGTCATATGGGTTTTCAATTTCTTATAAATATATTTTTTTTCATTCATCCTTAATTCAATTTTATTTTTTATAAGGGTCATATTTACTTTCATTTTCAAAATTAATATTTTATTATTAACATTACTATTTTTTCTACAGCTTTTTTCGTGAGTGCGGTCATTCTGGTGGATCGAGTATATCCAAATTTTCATATATTACTTATCTTATATACTATTTTTTATCCCATTGTTTTATTTAGAATTATTATATTTTTAGTTGCTAACCGATGTATCATTTTTCATTTATGAGATTAATTTTTTTTGGTTTTTCTATATAACATATTTATATGAAGAAAAATTCCATTGATAAAATTTTGGTTTATTACATTCTTCCCCCCTCATGAAATTTCTCCCTCAAAATTTCATCTTACTTAATAAGGTGAAAATAGGTGAGAGTACTCTTTTTCATGGCTTCCTATGGTTCCCAAGTCACCTCGACAAACTAATGGTTTCATCATAGTACTTTGACTAGGTTATTTGTTCAGTTGTGTTGGGCTTTGTCTCTACTGTCCAAGATATTCACTATCTGCTCCTCATAAGAGAGATCATTTTACATCTTTACTACTTCTGAATTTAGTACATGTGATAGATCTGGTATGTACTTACACAAGATGGATATCTGGAATACATCATGTACTTGAGCCATGGTTGGTGTAAGTTCTATTCGATAGCTCATAGCTCCGACTCGATCAAGAATCTAAAATGATTTGATGTACGCGAGACTTAGATTTCCCTACTTCCTGAATCTCATGGATCTCTTATATGTAGATATATATATGAATACTTTATCTACAACCTAAAACTCTAGGTCCCATTGATAATTGTTAGTATGGATCTTATGTTGACTCTGAGCAACCCCGACGTATTGTTGAATGGTTTTGACATTTTCAACCATTTCTTTGACCATTTTAGGTCCAAGAAGATTATGTTCATCAACTTTATCCCAACATATAGGTGTTCTGTATCTTTTACCATAATGTTTTTTGTATATATACTTTTTTATTCTTGAGTGGAAACTGTTATTGTAAGAGAACTCAGTTAGAGGAATATATTGGTTTTATCCTCCTTTAAATTCCATCAACCATCCGCTCAAAATGTCTTCCAGTGTATGAATAGTATGTTCAGATTGGCTATCTATTTGTGGTGATAAGTCGTATTGAAGTTCAACTCATTTTTTAAAACATATTATATACTTTTCCAGAACTTGGAGGTAAATTTCATACCTTTATCAGACATAATAGATAATGGTATTCCATGTAGTCTCACCAATTATATGATATATATCTATACAAGTTGATCAACTAAGAAGTCATATCAAATTTAAATTAAGTGAGCAATATTTTTAAGAAGATCCACAATAACCCATATATCATTATTTCTTTTAGATTTCTTTGAAAGACCAATAAAAATCTTATGGTGTTGTTTTCCTATTTCCATGTAGGTATGGGTAATGGTTTCATCAAACCCTTAGAATTTTTCCAATCATCCTTCACTTTCAAACATACCAAGAACTTAGATGTATACTCTATGATTTCCTTCTTCATCTTGTCCCGCCAGCAGTGCTCTTCGAGATCTTCATATATCCTCATTCTCCCTAGGTGGATGGAGTTGGCTGATCTATGTACATAATTCAAAATATTTCTTTACCTCGTGTTTTGATGGTATATATAGTCCTGACCCAAATCTTTCAACTCTTTCCTCGTCAATTTTAAACTTTGTGGATTTCCCATTTATGATATCTTCCACATTCTTCTAAATTTCCACATCGTCTATTTTATCATCCTTTATCATTTTTATAAGGGATGGTTGGCTAATCATTTTATAAAGGAAATATGATTTTCCTTACTTTATGATTCCTATGTCCATCCTTTATAAGTCTAAGAAAATTGTATCCTTTTAAATTATCATCATTGATAAGGTTGTAGGATCCTATCTACTTATATCATCTACCAGTTTTTCACTTTCCCAAGATTTTAGTAGATTGAAGAGCCATAATATTTGATCATATCTAACCGTATTCACTGGATCATATAAATCTCTTTCTAGTTGAATATATATTTGAGGCTCTTATGACCTATGTATATATCATACTTCTCCCTATATATATAATACTTCCAGATTTTTAATTAGAACACTAATGATTTAAACTCTAGATCATGATTAGATAATTCTTCTTATGAAATTTCAATTTCCATGAGGCATAGGCAATCAATTTTTCATTTTTCATCATTACATATCCTAAGACATTCTTTGAAGCATAGTTGTATACCATGAATAGTTCCCCACTTGTTGGTAGTGTAAGTATTGGTGCAGTGATCAGCCTCTTTTTTAAATCCTTGAATATCTCCTCAAATTCACAAGTCTATAAAACCTTTACACCCCTCTGAGTCATCTTAGTTAGTTAGTTTTGAATTCATGAGAAGTTTCTCACAAATATTTGGTAATACCAACCTAGTCCAAGGAAACTAGAGATCTCTATCACATATGATGGCCTAGTCTACTCCTCAATTGCCTTTATCTTAAAAGGGTATATCTATATCCCTTTTCTAGTGATAACATTCCCCAAGAATGATACTTCCTCCATCCATAAATCATATTTACTATAATTTTCGTATAGCTTTTCCTTTCTCAAGTTTCTTAGCATAGTATTCAAATGCTCTTCATGCTCCTCATTGCACTTAGAGAATATCAAAATATAATCTATAAATACTACCCAAAAAAATCAGGGTAATATCTAAATACTTTATTCATTAATTATATGAATATTTTGGGAGCATTAGTGATTCTGAAGGTAATCACTATGAACTCATAGTTTCTATACCTCGTTCGAAAGGGTGTCTTAGGAATATCTTCCTTCTTCACCTTTAATTGGTGATATCCGAATTGAAGGTCCACATTAGATAAATTCTAGAGCCCATGTAGTTGGTCAAAAAATTAATATATATTTTACATGGGATACTTGTTCTTTATCATGATTTTTTTGATCCCACAATAATAAATGCATAGTAATATTCACTCATCCTTCTTATTGACAAAGAGGACCGGCACGCCCCATAGTGAAGCATTTGGTCATATAAAACTCTTCTCTAGATTCTAATGTAACTACTTCTCCAATTATTATAACTCAATAGTGGACATTTTTTAGGGATTCTTGGATATGGGAAAAGATCTAGGTATAATTATGATTGATAACTCAAACTGTCGGTCAAGAAGAAGACCGGTAAATTCCTCAGGGAACGCATCAGTGTAATCCCTTACAATAGGAATGTCTTCAAGAATGATCCTCTCCTTTGTCTAAATCATTTGAGAATATATGATTGCTTATAAGGAAATAATATCCCCACTTTATATGATGATTCCAAATGATATTCTTCCTCCTCCATACACCTGTACAGAATCAGAGGATGACTTTGGGAGTCAAGAGTGATCTCCCTCTCCCAATAGTTGATGTTGGGTTTATATAAATATAGCTAATCCATTACCAATATATAATCATACTACACTAAACAAAGTATAATAGGATTTATAATAATTAAATTCCTATAAAATTAAATATGTGAAACAATAACTATAGAACGCTTCCTCAATCAATTCATTTGGGGTGGTGAATTGATGATTTTAGAAAACAACCCAAATATACTAGATTGAAAACATCACATGTAGAACTCGGGAGTGCTGGATCATAATCGTAATAGTATAATCCCATCCTAGTTACCTTTTTTTAGAGATTTTAGGTGTTTATAATTATTATTATCACCTGAATTATGGGTTTTAATACTTAGATAATGAGTATATAAAAAAGTAACTATGAACTTAGAATGAATAACTTATAAATGAAAAGTATATCCTAACTTATGAGTCCTTAATTTTCAATCTAGTTTATCCATGGTAATTATTCATATACTTAGACTTATCCCTAGGATTATCACTAAATGTTTCTAGTCCTAATACCCAAAAATAATTAAATTGTGCTCTAATTCCAACTAGAGTTACTCAAACCATTTATATATATATATATATATTAACTTAAATATCCATTATTTAAAAACCAAGGATCAAAAATACTAGTGTATTTGGAAGAATAGGTTCATAATTAGACAACATGAAACTATAATAAAACATCTTCATATTAATCACTATAATAAACTCTTAACTCATTTTGAGATCTTAAAACAGAATAGGATAACTTGGGGAATACATTGAAAAAAGGGGTGAGATAAAAATCCTATTAAGGGAATAATCATGGAAATAAAGTATAAAATATGAATTAGAGGGTATAACATGATAACATAAAATTCATGGATCATGAATAAACATATTAAGGAATAATATATAGAAAAAAAAATCATAAAATCATGGAAAAATTGGAATGTAGCAGTAACATACAACATGACATAAACATGAGTCAAAACTAACTTCCAAGATAATATCATATGGTGGATCACCGATAGAGGGGTTCTACATTTGAATCCTTACAGTGTAACAAAGGTAATCCCAAAGGGTTTTTAAAAATATCAACATCATCATCAAAGAAAGTATCCTAAGACAAGGAAATAATTTCTTCCAAATCTAAATAAATTAATTATAAATTTATTATGCAAGATCATCTATTGGGATTTCAGAAAACCCTAAATTAAAATAAATTTTAATTTACACACCTACCAAAGGTGTAACACCCTGAAATTTAATTAAATATTTTTTTTCAAATAAATTTAATTTCATTTATGGATTTCATTACATGTGATACCAAGTTAAGCTTGCACTATATGCAACACTAGCTTAGCTGGTGTTACACGCAACAATAATTTTTAACAAAATTATGATATACTACTAATAAAGTTATTTAAATACGACTATTATGACCTAACTATTAAAAATTTTTATATGAATAGTAATAAATAAATTTAAAAAAATAATTATAATGTTTTTATATAAATAAAAAATATTTATAATAAAATACATAATTTTCGGTAAAGACTTTATATGTTTCAAAATATTATTTTCTCAAAAAAAAAGCTTTTTATGTATTTTTGTGAAAAATTATATAATTAATTTTTGAAAATTTTAGAAAATTAATTTTATAAAATAAAATTCATTTTTTAATTAATAATTTTAAAATTATCTTAGGGTGAATTTTTTGTATTTTTCTGAACAGTTTCATTTTTTAATGAATATTGAAAAATAATGAATTGTAATTTAAAAACTACATTTTTGTTTAATATATTTATAAAGTAAAATTAAATATTTTTTTAATTAATTTTAAAGTTAAATTACTTCAATTACACAAATATTTATCCAATTTAGGTTGTTGGAATCAATTTCATATTGAAATTGGATATAAAAACTTTGTAAACTTTTGAAATATTTCTCACTAAAAACCTGCTTTCTCATCACATTAGAGGGATTAATTCTAAATTAATTTTCTCTAATTATATGAATTTAATTTTTAAAAATTGATTACATATATTTAATTATCACAATTTATAATTTATAATAAGTTTAAATTAATTTTTGACAAAAATGACTAGTGAATGTAGTAAAAATTAATTACAGTAGTTAAAGTAAAAATGGATTTGCTGAGGGGATAAAGTAGAATGATAAGAGTGAAAATTACATAAAATATTAACTATATTTTATTCAAGTAGTTTATTTTTAACTTTTCCATAAAATTATCTAAAATATGGAAATTTCAGGCCACTTTACTTTGAATATAACCCATATAATAAGTTAAGTAAAGAAAAAGACAAAAAAAGATACCTTTCATCCTTTTAATATCTATAATGTTTTGGGATAGGGAAAAAACATTGGTTCAGTTATACATATTATTTTAAAATATAAATGAGTTTTTTTATCATAATAATTTATCTTTAGTTTTTATAGATGAACTAATTACTTTAAATGATTTAGAAACACAAATATGGTAATTACTTAGTTAATAATTAAATAAAATAAATAATACTAAAAATATTAAAGGTGAAGTAAATTGAATAAATTATTGTATTAAATTATTTTTTTAGATGAATATATCATATTACAAAGGTTTAAAATTAATATATTTGACATCCATAGTTGTCTTGATTTTTAAAGAATTGAAATTAAATATATAATTTCAAAATTGACATTAATCTTATTTTTTAATAAATGATATTTTATTAAATGATGTAAAATTACTAAAAATACTATTTTCTAGGTATTTATTTATATATATTAATAAATATAAACTATTTTCCATTAATGGACCAATTGTTCTATTACAATGACTATATTGACCATTAAATAGTAAAAACTCACTTATCATGGTTAAGGTTAAGATGTATTTTTACACTTTACAAGTGCTTATGTTAAAATTAATTTAAAACAAACATAAGAATTATATTTTATAAATTATATATAATATTTATAATTATAGGATATAAATTATATAATAATTATCCCTCTAATTTAGTCTTAAAGTATAAATTACCTATGTTAGAAAACTAGTTTTCGTAGTGAAAAACCAAAATGGTAAAAATAAAGAAACTTAGAAGTTAAGGAATGAAATTTTTAAAACATGTGTTTCATTTTTTGGTGGAGGTTTTTATCACCCATATAATCCCTCCATACCTTTAATTATTATTTTTGGATCCACTTTAGGTAATATTGACCTCCCAAAAGTGAATACCTTTTAGTATTTACAAGAATGATGCTCCACCTCAACTATAAAATGAAACTCACTCTTACCACTTCTTCGCAACTATAAAACCATTTTGATCAAAAAATATCTAAATAATAACATCCAAAAATCCATCCCCTCATCCTATAATCCTTAGTTTGGACATAAATTTAACCAAGAATGGATTTATTTCAAACTTAAGGAGGATATCTGAAGAAGAGGAAACGTTCATCAACGAGTGTTTTCATTTTATTTATTCCTCCAACATATTAATTTATTATTATAATATGATTATATAATAAACTAATTATCTTTCATATAATTAGATATTTTTTTAAGGTTAACCTAAAACTACACACACTTCTATTAAATGGGTTATGAAATCATCGTTTGTGTGTACGGCGGACTACCGCATCGCAAATCGATGTCATTTGTTTTTCCATTACCAACTTTCAAGTTTGAGAATAATGATGGATTTCATATTTATATATGATATATATTATATTTATGATTTTATTATTATTATTATTTAATTATTATATCACACACACCTTCATGCTTTCCATTTTTTGGGTATATAATAACATCGTTCGTGTGTATGGTAGACTACTGCCTCGCGAAGCGATCTGATTCATCCACACTTTACATGGAATGTATTAAGGATGGGTTTAATAAAAAATCATGATATATATGACATAAATATGATTATATAATGATAATATATATGAAAAACTGTTCTTTCTTTCAATCCAATAAGAAAATTAAAAGAGTGTTCATGCGTACATATAGTATACTGTCTCCATGAACAATGTATTTCATTTTCTTTCACTAAATTTTTTGGATTACTATAAATACATATAAATTGAATATATAGGATATTAATTTCATGGTTATAATTATTTATATGATATAACCATGATTAAATTAATAGGAACAAAAATATAAAAATCAAAATTTATACAAAAAATAAAGCGGTTATTACCCAAAACGTAACTTTAACGGGAAATTGTTAATAAATGGGTAATAAAAGGTCATAAAAAATAATATATGGTATGATATATATAATTATAGTTCTATAATACAATTATAATAAACTTATATTGATTTTATAGGATTTATTAATGTGTATGAAGGAATTCAAGACTTATGGTAAGGGATTTTCATGTCACTTTTTACTTCTGTGAGATACATTCCATGTTCACCATCTATTTATTATATGTGGTGTGTATATTTCCCAAGAATTTATTTTATTATTCTTATAATGATAATTATTTGGATTTATATATCCATTTTAGGATCTCTCTTTCATGGGGTTTACAACTAAAATGTTACCAAAGCGATAAGGGATTATTGTCTCAATTTCCCTTCTTTGAGACATACGATATGTTATGCACCTATTTCTTCTACGAGGTGCATATACAAAACATCTGAAATATAATATCATGAATTTATTTATACTCATCGTATTTAAATTTTCATTTAACTTTTTTCCTTCATGGGGCTTACATTTCAAAGTTACCAAAGTGGTCAGGGTTTTATGATACAATCTCAATGTTTATTAAGATTTGATTATGATTCCAATGATGAAATCATATAATCTATTTCTCAATAATCTCATAAATTTTCTTCTCCCATGTTTATTAAATATATATTAAAGTAATATTTCAATTTTTCTACTCTTTCTTACTTAAAACAGATAAGATAATTGTTTTAAGAAAATATGAATTTATTTCTCTCTTCGGTCAGAAATATTTTTTATTCCCAAACCATGTTTTCTAAAAATGATTTCAAAAATGTTTTTCAATGAAGGTCCTGAATTTATAGATCAAACGAAAGAAAAAATAACCAAACAATTAGAACATGGAAAACACCCCCCCCCCCCCCCCCACACACACACACGCGCGTGAGACCATGATTGTATTAGAAATCAATATTGAATTTAAGGACGATGATAGTAGGAGTAAAAAAACCCAGTGACCTAAGGGAGAGTAATTAGATAAGGGTGAAGAATAGATCCTTTCTAGGAAACTCTTTAGAGATGAAAACTCCTTAAAAAGTTTTAGAAGATACGATAGCTCTATAATAAGGCATCTAGCACACACCACAAAATCCCTACCGAATGAGGGAATGTAATTATGGTGCACCTTGTTCCTTAATTCCTAGATACACCAATATTCAGCCTTGAGGAGAATTGAAAAATCCTTCTCTCTTTATTTTTGTTGTCGACACCACTAAACCAAAGATGAATAAAATACTCCTAGTAATTCCCATGTGCCTTAAAAAAGAAATCATCAAGACTACTTTACATCATGTCGGCCCACTCTCTTTGATAGAAGAGATACATGGTTGATTCCTCACTATAGACCTAGAAACATGATCATTTTGAGGATAAGATAATTCCTTTACCCTTAACCACAAAATCAGTTGGAAGTATGTGATTTTAAATATTCTAGAATAGAAAATGGAACTTAGATGGAATTTCCTTACACCAGTGGAGGACTCCCCACATGTCAAGGTCTTGAGATGAGTTTATAGTATATCCATATGAATTAGTAAAGAATTTTCTGAACATGGAACCTATGAAGACACAATTATCAATGATATACTCCATCTTGATATCATCATAGAGAATTTTATGTTTGAGGATCAATATGGACATAATTAAAGATGGGTGGAGGCTAGATTTGTTGAAGTTCATATCCGGTGTTGGGAATCCGGGATAACCTAGTACATCTCCTGCCTAGTTGCAGTCCTAGAAGTTAATGTCCCCATGTCCAATAATATAATAAGTTTTATGTTGAATCACTAGTATGTTTCCTTTAATATATCTCTATAATGGGGATGAATTATCACTTGGTTCATTCATATCCTTTCCATACTTCTCATTAATGAACCTACTCAAAATAGAACACTCTTCAATGAATTATCAAGCCATTTTCCCCTATAAGTAGTACATTACCTCCATGAAATTCCCCACATTAATACCCCCATTATCCACTAATCTGGATAATCTATTACAATAAGCTCAATGGAATCATCCCTATCTATGGGAATCCTAAATAAAGGATGATAATAGGTGCTCAATATATTTTAATATCACCTTGGGAAACATTAGAACCAAGAGGATGTGCATGGGGATAGAATAAAGACACAATTCAAAAGGGTAATCCTCCCTCCAAATAAAATAGACTAGTTTTTAAACATCGTGATGTGGTTGGAGATCTTGTCAAACATTCCCTCAAAGTGAAAAATATAAAGTCTTCTAGGATCAATATGAGCACCTAAGTAGTCCATGGGAAAGGTCTTTCTATGCATTTTCAGCATGTATTGAATTCCCTAAACACATCTATCTAGGCATGAGGATAGAAAAAATACACATCTCTTATCACAATTTGTAATTTTCCCACTCCATATAGAATAAACCTCTATAATATTATTAAAAACCCTTATAGAAGAACAGAAAACATTGATAAATAATGCCATGTTATCGGAAAATATGATATGGGACACCCCACTGTACTGGGTTTTACCGTGGTATGGACGGATGATTCCAAGATGCATAAAAGAAGCAATGTGTCTGCTAATAATGTTTAGAACCATAATGAAGATACTGGGAGACAAGGTACCCATTTTTGTATCCCCTAACTGGCTTAAAGAATCCACCTTACCTCTCCATGAAGAGGATTTATAACCAAGGTGATCTATAGTAGTGGAAGAAAAGATTGAACTCCTAGTCCAAGAAACCCATTCACCTCATCACCTAGAGAATAAAATTCCAATAAAGTATATCATACACCTTGTCCATATCCACTTTAATTATAATTTTGGAACCCACTACCTTATTTCCAATATCTTTAATCATTTTTATGTTATACCAATGGCTCCTTGAATGGATCTTCCTTTGATAAAACCATGTTGTTATTCTTCCACCTAATTTTGAATGAATTGATAAATCCGCTTGTTGATAATAGAATCTAAGACTTTTTAAGGAAAATTGAACATGCTAATGAGGATGAATTTTCTTATATTTGAGGGATACTTCACTTTGGTAATTAGGACCATCGTTTTGGTGCATGAAACCGAAGTAATATAACCACCACGGAAACAATCTTGAATACCATCATCTATATTGTTCTTGATAGTACCTTAGGATATCATATAAAATGATCCCAAGAATCCATCATGCCCAAGAGAGATCTCCTGGTTAAGGGATCTAATTTCATCCCAAAACACCATCTTATCAAGACTTTTTTCAAATAGAGTGTTGATATGCAGAGAGACTGCATGTAGTGTAGAGTTGAAAATGTCCTCCTGACTGCTTGGGTAGTCATCCTGCATGTACAGGTTAGAGCTACAGAGTGAGGAATCAAAATAAGAGTTGACCATATTTCCTACCACCATCGAGTCACTAGTAAAATATCAATCATCTATGAAGATGTTTAGAGGGATACTATTCCATTTATCTTTTAATCATTTATGAAAGAACACAGTGTCACAATATCCCTCTTTGACCCAAGTGGATCTAGACCATTCATAAAGGATTCTCTTGTGAACAAGAAATCACTAATTGAATTGATTCTTTTTTAGGGTAAGGGATACGAAGTCATCATCATCCCACTCTTCTTAAAGTTTAGATTTCATGCAATAAATATCATCTTTGATGGAATCAAGGTCCTGATATTGGGACGATATGCAATTGGCCCATGGAGAAAGATCTTTCTTCAAGCGATGTAGTTTTTTATGGAATCTGGTCCAGAAAATTCCCTACAAAGTCTTGTTCCAGGAGTCTTTCACCACTTTGTGGTAGTTGGGTTTATAAGAAAACTATTTTGAGAAAAAGAAATGATTGATACCATCACACCTAGACTTCATATTGATGATTAGCGGGGTGTGGTCAGAAAGCACATGAACTAGATGGAATACTATTCCATTTGAAAAAGAAGATATGGATTAGAGGATCCAACCTACACCATGTGTTTTGACTTCCTTATTGATTATTGAACCCAGTGTACCTATCACTTGAGAATATCAGATCAATCAAGCCCTTTCAAAAATAAAAATAATGGAAATTATTTTTATCTCTCATAGGGTATAGGTCTCTACATTTCTTCCCCAAATAGTCCAAAATTGTATTGAAATTACCTCCCACTAACCAGGAAAAATCCCCCAAATTAATTTATTCAAGATCACCCTAAATATTCTCTCTTAACCAAGCATCACGATTGGAATAAATAAAAAATAAGAAGAAAAATGAATAGCCATAAACAAATTTTACTAAAATGTATTGATCATGAGAATCTAGTTTTCCCTCTATGATAGATGAATTCCAAAAAATCTAGATATGGCACTTGATGGGTTCAGCATTCATGAAATAACACATTTCCATCTTACTATATAAGTCTAAAAGCTTTGAAGAACTTTATTTTGGTTTGATAATGCAAAAAATATAACTTTTTTTGAAGCCTCATTGGAGATGAAATCCATCTTCACTCAAGAAACCAATCCATGAGCATTCAATATTCTGAAGGAGATCATCGAAACAATAAGCGCCAAGTTTTCTTCCTAGGTGCAGGAAGGATCTTGACATGATATTGGGAGTAGGATGATATATTATTGTAATAATAATCGGTACATACTCCATATTAGTATGGAGAAGGGATGGGGGTGTGGGGATCATCCACCTACACATGAGAGTTGTCCAAGTTGCAGGTAGGACCCTAAGATAAGAGAGAAGGTCTTTCCTGAGAATTAAATAATACACACTAGTTGTATGATGTTGGGATGAGGGAGAGTCCTGAAGGACCGGGATCATGTGGGGGAGGTGGATTCATGGTGGGACAGGGAAGGGAAATCTCCTTCCCTTGATATTTTGTGATTTCATGGTGGGGAGGCCTGGGAGGAATCAAAAAATTCATAGGATCCAGGGATATCCTAGCAAGGAACGTAATGAGATCCATGTAGAGGTTGAATGAGGGATATACTTCCCTCTCAACATTTTTTATAGGGGGAGGTGGAAAGTCTAAGAGAATATCAGAGGAATCAAAACCATCCTCACTTGCCACTGAAGCTATATGATCGAATGGCCCTGCCACCCCGAAATCCAGAGTCTAAGATCTAGCACTGACTAATATATCTAGAAAATGTGATGAAACTAGTTTTGATTTCATCATACTATAGACTAAAAATGAGTGACCTTGGATATGACAAAACACACAGAACTGAGTCACCGAAGGATAAAAAAGGAGTTTACTCCACTGGAACAAAACTTCAACCTAGAAGATGATATATGGTAGAGTATGGGAAGATAGATCTAAAGAGATTAAATTATGAGCCATCTAATATTATTGGAGTTGTAGGTTTTGATCATCCAGGCATAGGAATTCACCAAATAACTGCCCTATAATCCTTATAAAATAGATACCTGGTAAGGGGAGTGGGAAAATAAGAAGATTCACCCACAACACTGTGTGAGGGGAGTCTCAACCTCGATGAACCCCCATAAACCAATGGAAAAGCTAAAAATTATATTCACTTATAGATCTAGGGCTCTAAGACCAATCTTTTATTAATTATTCACGGGAATCCAGTATAACACAAAATTACTTCCTATTCATATTTAAAACACTTTCTATATGATATAAACCCCAAGATCACACAAAGCTCTAAAAGAGGCCATGAGGTGGCTCATCCATGCTGAATCATACCACCAAGGTCCACTTGAGGAGTTTCAATTCTTCTTCAAGGAAGAGTCTAGAAAGGTCAGCACCGTAGATCCATCCCTTGATCTAGCATAGGGAGAATCCATAGGAACTTTCAGGGAGTGAGGAAGAAAGGGGGATTAAGATAAAGGGGATCTGAGAAGAAAATGTTTCAACGACAGTCTAGGGGGGGAGGTTTAGGACCTAGCTAGTGAGGAGAATCTGGATACAAGGGGATTGGAGCAGCGCCTAACAAGATAGAGGTATGGGGAAGAGAAAGCTCCAATGGTGAAAGTAGAGGTAGTGATACCCCCTCTAGAGTGATTAGGGGCACCATAAAGGTCGGGAGATTTTGAAAACATAGCGGCGCATACAGTGTGTTCTTCATCAATGGGTTATTAATTAGTTGAACACCCTAAGGCACACTAATATTTGATAATTAGGGTGTGTTTTTAGATTTTATAGTCATATTCTCATACTCTTATATTAATTTTATGCTTATGTATCTCCTTTATTTACCCTTACTGAGAACCTAAGCTCACCCTTTACTATGTTTCCTTTGCCTAGAATATGAATAAAGGTTTTAAGTAGGAATAATAAAGGGAAAGATATTTTTGGGAGACAATGAACATCTTTCACCAATTTAGAATATTATGTTTACAAGTTTCCAAAGGCACTAAACTATTACAGTCCTCAGGTATGTTTTAGTGTAATGTATTTAATATTTATCTAAAAATATGTAATATCCTTTATGAGAAGCCTGGGTTGCTATAGTTTCTATCAAAGGCAAGGTTTAGTTAACCTTGGGAAATAAATATGATAAAAAATTAGTGATATCTGTAAGAATATTTATAAGGATATGTCTAGGGATGACCCTAAGGGTAATTCTAAGGATGAGTCAAAGTATAGGAAAATGTACTAGAATTTTGGAAAAAAAATAGAGTGAGTGGTTAACATGAAATTGCATTAATGTCTAGATAGTACAAGTGGATGTGGATCTAGAACAGTTGTACCTGGGGGTAACAACCCTAAAAACACCATATTGATCTAGACTCAATCTGGAATCGATGCATGACAATGGTCTTTGCTGCACACCTAGTTTAAAACTATCAGGGGATATGCCATGGAAATTCACAAACTCTTTATGAACCATTATGTATGAGTTAAATAGATGATGACTATGAATGACCAAATATATCCTTTATTAAAGATGTTGTCATGATTTATACATCTTATAAGTAATTTTTTATGATTATTTGGTTTCCACTATGGTTATTTTTTCTTGCCTATGATTTTTTGTTTTAGTCAATGGTAGGAACCATAGGAACTGGGTAAATATTGAATGTGATGGGAAATTTAATGATGATAATTCATATGGGATGATGACTAGATTAAAGGATGTAGTGATTATTCCTATTCATTTTTCATAGAATATAATTAAAAATATATACCTTAACCAACTCTTAGGCGCAATAAAGAAGATAAGGAAAGAGTTCACTAGATGTTTGAGTAGTGGAGACCATGGAGGAAAGAATATTAAGTTTCTTATGTGTTGAAAATGTGGGAAGAAACTACCAAGTGGATAGATTATAGGAATAGGAATATGTTTTGACTATGAAAAAGAAGGACATAAGCAAGTAACTACAAAGGAAAAATGAATAGTTCTGTTAATACAATGGATGGGAATATTTCTCACTCAAATATATTATCAATGGATGAATTCTTTAATTGTTAAAATTAGGGTAATTATGAAAATTGATTTCCTAGGGTGTAATATTTTGAATAGAATCAACAAGTTGGTATGATTAATGGTTATACTTTTGATGATGAAGTGACTAGAAATAACATATGAAAGGAAATAATTTTTAAGGAATAAGATGACGAAGCCTAGTTATATATTTGAGGAAGTGGGATGGTTGAGGTATTTATGTATTTAAATTCAAATATTATGGTACACAAATCATGAAATATATAAGTTTCTATAATTATAAGTTTTTCATTAAGTATTTGAAAGAATAAGTTAAAATATACTGATGGACAGGAAAATTGATTTAATGGAAAGGTGATATTCATGGAAAACACATGATTAAGAAAAATATAACCCTTAACATATTCTTGATTTTGAGATAATTATGTTGGGATAAAGATATAATTGATTTGGATAAAGTAAATTGGATAGTACTGATTACCTTGAAACTGATTAATGATTTTTTAATAAATTGGTTTATGCTATAATAGATGAAGATTACATCATTTTTGGATTTAAGGAATATATCAAATAATATATTTTTAATGAATAAGGAAATATGCATGTTTCAATATAGTTTCCTGGTAATTAATATTATTACCATGTTTCAAGATAATACATGACAAAGGTATTCACATGTTTGTTATGTAACCATAAAGAGCAACTTTATGATATATGGGGGAACAAAGTTAGGCTGGTTTTGAGAAATTTAGTGACCTTATTTATAAAGTTTTGTATTTTAATATTTCACGAGGTTCAAAAGGAAAACCAATTACGAAATGGTTTAAGAGGTTTAAGAGATTCATGTATTATTTCTCCATATGAATATTTATGCATATTGGATAACCTATGATAACCATTTTTGTTTTTATGATAACTGATGATAGATTGAATGAATTATAATTCTATCTATAGATGTTATGATATGTTAGTGATTCAGGCATAACAATTTCACCTTAATTTCTTAAAGTAAGAGATAAACTATAAATTGATCAAGGTACAAATAGAATGTGGGATTTTCCTTATGAAATAGAATTAAATAAAGTAAGTTATCTTCTCATGAAAATTCTTTAACTTTAGGAAAAGGATCTAGAAAAAAATGTTTTCCCAGTACCTTTATATATGATGAATCAAATAGTAACATAAATCTTCACATATTTATGTTTTTTTGTTAACCTTATTTGGATCACCCACTTTCTTGTGATCAATGTTCTCTATAACTCTTCATTGGTATTTGGGTGTTATTTTTATCTTCGGTTACCATGTTTTCAATTCCCACCAATGTTCTACTTTTTTGGAAACCTAGTATGTGCTATTCCATATGAACTTCACACATCTATTTCTATTTTTCAATATTATTTATTATTAAACTTTTTTATGATGTGGGTTTCTATGAAAAAAAAACTTTCAAGTATTAAATATTTGATGACTAAGATGAATTTTGAGGGTGAAATTCATTTTAAGGGGGGTAAAATGTAACTGATTAAGTTTTCATGATTTTTTTTGAATAAATTTAATTTATTAGATATCTTACATTACATGAAACACCAATTTAATATTTTTTCTACACACAACACTTTCTTATCTTTCATTACATGCAACATTGAGTTTTAATAAAACCAAGATATATTATTAATATAGTTATTTAAACATGACCATGATAAAATAGTCCTTAAAATTATTGATATGAATAGTAGTAAAATTATTTTTAGATATTAATTATAATTGTTTAATTTAGATGAAATATATTGATAATAAAATAAATAATTTTTGGTATTGTCTATATGTTTCAAAATACTACTTTCTAGAAATAAAATCCTTTTTATGTCTTCTTTTGAAAAATAATAAAATTAATTTTTGAGCCTTTTAGAAAATTAATTTTATAAAATAAACTTCATTTTTGAATTCAAAATTTCAAAATTATATTTGGGTGAATTTTTTGTATTTTTCTAAAAAGTTGTAGTTTTTGATTAATAGTTACAAATACTGAATTTTAATTGAAAACTACATTATGTTTTAATTTATTTATAAATTTAAAATATATGTTAAGTTTATTTTAAAGTTAAATTAGTTCAATTATACATATATAGATAAAATTTACGTTATTAGAATAAATTTCATATTGAAATTGGAAATAAAAACTTTGTAAACATTGGAACTTTTTATCGTTTAAAACCTGCTTTCTCATCGCATCTACAGGATTAATTTTAAATTAATTTTTGACACTTCTGGGAATATAATTTGGAAAAATGGATTCCATATTTTCAATAATTATAATTTATAATTTCTAATAAGGTCAAATTAATTTTTGACTAAAATGAATAGTGAATGCAGTAAAAATTTATTATCGCGGTTAAGGTAAAAATGTATTTATCAAGGGGATTAAACTATAATGATGAGAGTTAAAATGTCCTAAAATGTTATATAAATTTTATTTAATCAGTTTATTTTGACCTGGTACATAAAATTCTCTGAAATATGGAAATTAATTACCACTTTCCATTGAATAGGACCCATATAATAAGTTAAGTAAAGAAAAGAAAAAAAAGATTTATTTCTTTCTTTTAATATCTGTAATTCTTTGAGATAGGAACAAAAATAGCATTTGTTTGGTTAAAAATATTATATTAAAATATAAATTAGTTTTTTTATAATAATATATCATTAATTTTTATAGATGAAATAATTACTTTAAATGCTTAAGAAATGAAAACATATTAATTATTTAGTTAATAATTAAATAAAATGAATAACATTAAAAATATTAAAAGTGAAGTAAATTGAATGAATTATTGTATTAAATTATTTTTTAGATTAACATATCATGTTACACGTGAGTGACCATAATATCTTATAATTATATCATTGTATTTATTTTTTAAAATTGAAATTAAATAAATAATGTGAAAATTGACTTAATGTTATTTTATAATAAATGATATTTTATTAAATTATTTAAAATTAATAATAACCTATATTCTTTCACATTTTTTTAAATATTAATAAACATATACTATGGTCCATTTATGAACCAATTTTTCTATTATAATGACTATATTGACCATTAAATTGTAATAACCCAAATAGTGTGGTTAGCGTTAAAGCGGTGTTTTTGCACTTTACATGCGCTTATGTTAAAATTAATTTCCAACACATATAGGATTTATATTTTACAAATTTTATGTAATATTTATACTAAAATCTTCCAAATTATATAATAATGATCACTAAAATTTATTCTTAAATAATAAATTACCCAGGTTGGAAAACAAGTTACCATAGTTAAAAACCAAAATGGTAAAAATAAGGAAACATAGAAGTTAAGGAATGGAATGTTTAAAACAAGTGATTAATTTTTTTGTTGGGGTTTTTATCAACATTATAATCCCTAAAATAATTTAATTAACATTTTTTAACCACTTTAAGTAAGATTGACCTCCCAATAGTGAATACTTTTCAATATTTGCAAGAATTCCAGTCCTCCTCAACTATAGAAGGGAACTCACTCTACCCACTTCTTCACACCTATAAATACATTTTTATCAAACAATATATGAAAAAATAACTTCCCTAACCTCAATCTAGAATCCTAATTTTGGACATAAATCTAACTAAGAAAGGATTTAGTGCAAACCTAAGGAGGATATCCAAATAAGTGGTAACATTCGTGAATGAGCATTTTCGATTTATTTCTTCCTCCACCCC
Organism: Viscum album; assembly: GCA_963277665.1. Lineage (NCBI taxonomy): Eukaryota > Viridiplantae > Streptophyta > Magnoliopsida > Santalales > Viscaceae > Viscum > Viscum album. The sequence continues at coordinate 423,749,451 of OY728123.1, read as the reverse complement.
ATTCAATTATTATTATATAATGACTATATAATAACCTAATTATCTTACATATACTGATATTTTATTATTTTATGTTTATGATATACAACCACGCACTCACTTCCATCAAATGGGTTACGAAATCATCGTTCGTATGTACGGTGGACTACTGCCTCATAAACTGAGGATGTTCCTTTTTCAATTAAAACCTTTCATATTTGGGAATAATTATAGATTTATTATTTATATATGATATATATTATGTTTATTTTTTATTATTATTCTGTAATTATTATATCTCACACACCTTCATGCTTTCCATTTCGTGGCAATACGATAACATCGTTCATGTGTATGACAGACTACGACCTCACAAAGCGATGTGATTCATTCACTCTTTACATGGAATGTATTAAGGATCGATTTAATAAAAATTTGTGAATTATTTTATATAAATAATATTTTTTAATGATAATATATATCATTAAATTTTCTTTCTTTTAATCCTACAAGAAAATGGAAAAGTGTTCAGGCATCTGTACGGACTACCATCTCCATGAACGATGTATTTCATTTTAATTCACAAAATTTTTTGGATTGATATAAAAACATATATACTGAATAAATATTATATTTATATCATGGTTATAATAATAGATATTATATAACCATTATAAAATTAATATGACCAAAAACATAAAAAATAAAAACTTACATGAAAAACAAAGCAGTTATTGCCCAAAACATAACTTTCACATGGAATTTTTAATAAAATGGTAACAAAATATAGTAATAAGATCATATATGGTATTATATATATGATTATGGTTCTATAATATAATTACAATAAACTTATATTCATTATACGTGACGTTTAAATGTCTACAAAGGAAGTTATGGTAAGGGATTTCGATCTCACTTGTTACTTCCATGGGACAAATTCCATATTCGACACCTATTTATTTCATGTGGAATGTCTATTTCACATAAATTTATTTTATTATTATAATAATTAAAGTTATTGTGATTTAATTATCAATTTTAGGATCTATATTTAGTGTGGTTTACTATTAAAATGATACCAAAGCGATAAGGGATTTTTATCTCAATTTTCCTTATTTGAGACATACAATATGTTATGAACCTATATTATTTTACAAGGTGATTATAAAACCCATTTTACATGTAATATAATAAATTTATTTATCCTAATGACATATTAAGTTTCATTTAATGTTTTTACTTTATGGGTCTTACATTTCAAAGTTACCAAAGTGGTCGGAGTTTTATGTTATAATCTCATCGTTTATCGGGATTATTTATGATTATGTTTCCAATGATGAGATATTATGATCTATCTCTCATTAATCTCATTAATTTTATTATAAACTGGTTACTCATGATGCCTTAAAGTAATGGTACCATTTTTTACTTTTTGGTACTTACAATAGTGAAGAAAATGTTTCTAATAAAATCCGACTTAATTTCTCTCTTTGGTTATAAATTTGTTTCATTCCAAAAACATGTTTTATAAAAATGTTTTCAAAAATGTTTTTAAATGATATTTTAATCTGGTTTTAAAGGAAAATTAAATTGAAAAAATTTTATGTTTACAAATTTTTTTAAATTATTTTCAAATGTTTCTTTATAATTTTTCATGGTTATTTTCAAATAAAAAGTTTTTAAAAATGTATTATGATTAAAAAATATTTTTTTAAAGAAGAAAGGATTTTTTTACTTGTCACATACATGACATATATTAAAGTTTTTTTAAATTTAATTAGTATTCTTAATTTTTCTGTCGGGGTTTCCCACATAATTTTTGAGGAAAGGGTGTGTTTTCATGATTTGGGCCAAGCTGTGAGCTCATTTCATGTTTTGAAAACAAATTTTGTTTTTTTATAAATTCTTTATGTTTTAACATTTTACACTCATTACACTTCCCTATTGGCATACCCTAGTATATTAAAACCAAAATATCCATTTTTACTTCATAGGAAACCATAATCATGTTGTATTTGGGTTTTTTATTAAGGTATTGGGTCAGCCCGAAATCTCATTTCCTGCTTTAAAAAAATTAATTCTTTAATATCTCATTCAATTTTTATGGTTTTTCGGTGATTCAAACTCTCACCAAAGACCACTTTCCCAAATAGCTACCCTATACTCTAAACCCCCTCTTTTGAGATTATATTCATTGCAAATTAGGGAAAAACTTCTCTGGATTCCTCAAATCATCCAGATTTGAAGAGATGACTTGTTTCTTTCATAACTCCTTAAATTTTTACTCTTTTCCCTCCATTTTAGTTCTAAATTGACCTAATAAAACTTATTAAATCCTCAATTTCATTTTTGTATGTTTATAGATTCATCTATAAGTGTATTTTGGGATTTTTATTCAAGATATCTCAAGTAAGTCTTTCTCTCTTTGATTTCTTACTTCTCCTTACGGTTTCCTTCACCCTTTCATGAAGTTCTAAAATGTCCAGTAGCTAGGATTCATACCTAGGATTTAAAATTGTGTCTTTTTGGTGAAATATTGTGGATTATGGCTTGATTTCACTTCCTTGTGGTGTGGTGGTGGTGCGGTTGAAGTTTCTCACAACAGTTTGGAGTTTTTAGCACAAATGGTAGGTGATTCCATGTGTAAGAATTATTTAATGAGTTAGTTTTTCTTGATTTATATTTTTAGCATGATTCTATTCCATTTTTTTGGGTCAAAAATTATATTTGGAATCATTTTTAAGAAGTTGGTTTTTTAGTGGCAACCTTGTGCAAAAATGATTGTTTTTCATATGTATTTCATATTGTATCAAGTGGGGTTGTTCTATGATTCTTGAAATGGTTTTATTAAAAGGTTTTAGGGCTGAAAATTCTGTTTTTATGTTATATTGGCATGACTTTCGACTCAAAATAGGTTTTTTGGAAGGGTTTTATGTTCAAAGCTTGGTTACACTCCTTGTAATTGTTTTAATAAGGTTTTAAATGGGTTCTTGATTTATTTAAGAGGTGCAATTATGTTTCCAAACTATTTTGTTAGGAGTATACTTTTGAAATGGTCTATTCTAATGTTAAATGTTTGTTATGTGATGTGTACTATCTTGGAAAGGTTTTATAAAATTGTTTATAGGTTTTTTTGAAATGTTAGAGAGAGGTGAAATGTGTTGTGGGCAATTTTGGTTAGAGTATGATTTCCAAAATGAATTCGAATGAATGAGGGGATCATGTGACATTTGTGTGGGATTTTTGGTGTATATGTGACTTGGAAGTGATATTTTCATGTGTAAATTTCATTTAATGTCTTTTGGAACTTTTTTGAGCACAAGATGGAAAACCTGGGTATCTACGTGGGTGGACATGTACTAGTATGCTAGTGATCCCATGGGGTTTGGACCCTATTTCACATATCAAGTTTGATGATGAAAACACTAACTAAACTATGATGATAACGACGTTGTTGTTGTGTAACCACTAGGTTATTGGTATGCTCCCTATTAGTGGCTCATGTGCATGATAATGGATATCGTATATTTACTTTCACTGAGATACGAGGTACCTGGGACCCACAGCAAGCTAGTGCCTAGGGTTGTTTCTTGTTTCTAGTGATCATCAGATATCTTATACTTACTGTCATTATACAGTATGTTTGGAAATAAAAATTCAGTAGATTTTTCATTCTATTTAAAATTGTTGATTTCTTTTAAATTTGGCCACTTGAAAGCTATTTTTATTTAAATTTGCATCTTTTAGAAATTGTTACTAGCATTTCTTATTTTCAAAACTTTCAAGATTTTTATCTTATAATGATTACCACATGGAATATTTTAGTGGTGGAATCCTATTAGGATTTTTATCACACTCTACTTATACATTTGGGTGTAAGTAGACTTGGTTATTTTGTTGTGGTTTTGGGTAAATCTTTTAGTGCTAATGGTTTGGGTTTCTATCAGTCCTTCTCGGTGCAGTGTTGTGGAGATGGATTGGGGGTGATTCCCCCTTTCCTTGAGGTGGTTCTTGGGCTATCCATTATGGATTTATTCTTTTTTTGTAGTCATTGGGATTTTTGTAAACCTTGTTTCCCAATTCTGAATTTTATTAAAGGCTTCTTTGGGGTAAAATTTCAGATACATTTTATTTTTTGTATTTGGTTGTCTTATGTTTCTGAACTTGGGTAAATCATTCCCAAACACTCATATATGATACCCAGGCATTTGTGCCAAACAATTAGGATCGGTAATTCCCTTTGGTCCTTTCCATAGACTAGGTAGGGTGCCGGTTTTGAAGGAGACTAGATCTGGTTCGTGACATTACTCAAGAAATATTTTAAATGATATTTCAAAATTATTTTCCATATAATATTTTATCCGTTGATGTTACTTATTCCTTACTTGAGATATTATTCAGGGATATTATTCTTATTATTTCTCTAGATGGTTTATGTTTAGTTTTTTATGAAACTCATTTCTCTTCCATGGGTTATAACAAGATAAAATGAATATGAAACGTGCTTCATTTCACGGGTTATGTTATGATTAAATGATTATAAAACATGTATCTTTTACATTGGTTATGATATGATGAAATGTTTATTATTCTCATTTATTTTCATGGGTTATGATATGATGAATGTTTATGATCTTGTAGAATAAATAAATATAGTTTTCATTATGTGAAGGGTGGGACCAATATCTCTCTTCAAATCATTGGGTAAAGATTTATATCTTGTGAGATATATAGGACTAGAATAGAGAGTGAATATGGTTTAATAATAGACTTTGTCTGGTATGTTGGTATTGGGAGTGAACCTTGACTACTATGTTTGATATTAATGGACTTGTGTTTCATTTCCATAATGTTATGTGTGAATATGATTACATTTTCACAATTTTATGTGGGATTACATGTTCAAAATTTTATGTATGAGCCTGATTACATGTTAAAAATACTTTTCATAGACCTATATTTCATGTCCATAATGTTATGTGTGGACAATGATGCTTGTGCACAAGTTTATGTGAAGGTATTATTTCACGTCCTTATCTTAATGAGTGAACCTGAATCTATTTATACATGTTTACAATATTATAATATTATGTGTATGTCACAAATTCCATGTCTTATGCCAATTTTGTGCTCTTATAACTCATGTTCTTTAATTCCCTTGTGATTAATGTCTTTTGAACTACCAATATTTATGACATGACTCATGATTATGATATTTGATATGTAGGGTATGGTCTTCAAATGTTATGCTCATGTTATCATAACCATATATTCCGATCATGATTATGTATCTCCTTTATTTACCCTTACTTAACATCTAAGATAACCCTTTCCTATGTTTCCTTTCCCCAGTTTATAAAGAAAGGTTTTAAGTAGTATTACTAAAGGGGGATATCTTTATGAGAGACATTGAAGATATATCACCAAGTTAGAAGATTATGTATCCAAGATTCCAAATGCACTAAACTATTATGGTACTTGGGTATGTGTTTGTGTAATTTATTTAATATTCATATAAAAATATGTAATATCCATGTGTAAGAATACTAGGTCACTATAACAGGGGATTCTGTTGTTCCTGGAAACTATAAGTGGTATGAGAGTAGTCACGTTTTAAATTTAAAATTATTTATTTCATTTTTTATCTTTATGCACAATTGTGGTTGAATATTTCATTTCATATTATTTGTTCTTAAATACGGTTTAAATTAACAATATTTGAAATATTAATCATCTTTGTTTAGTGTTTAATTTTCTTAAAGGTTTAAGAGAAGATGAAGAATGAATGAAGATGTCGTCAGGAAGTGTTAAAGATTTTTTCTAATAAGACTGGGTTATACAGTATGTTTCTAAATTAACTACTTTTTATCATGCCATAGGATACTCGTCATTCCAAACAGTAACTACATGTGGCATATTTATTGTACACCATGTGATACATAGTTGGATAAGTGGAATTATGTAAATCATGTCAAGACCAAAAAAGGATTTTTACCCTAGGTAGATGGTTGATTTATTGTTCTCTCAAGAAATAAACTGTTAGAGAATATCATGATCATTCATTATTTGTTTATTTTTTTTATTTTTTTCTTATTCATTATTTATTTTATAAATGCAAGACCCCTTTCACATAAATAAATTAATTTATGTGAAAATATGATATTTAAATTAATATATTATGGTTAAATTTTTTAACCAATAGGGTTAATTAATTAAGTAAAATAAAATTAACATTAATAAGTTATGTAAAGCATAAAACTAGATAATATTTATTCATAATAAATTAAAATCCATCAAATATATATTAAGTTGGAATTATTCTTTCACTAATTGATTAGGAATTAAATCCTTAGAACCAAGTGTTTGACCAACCCTCATTGGGACACTAACTTTTAATTTAGATTTCATATGAAGTTTATGTGTTGAGTTAACCATATTACATCAAGAGAAGTATCCCTTTTAGACTTGATTTAACTTGGAAGAAAGTTTTTAAGAAATCCATGTTAGGATTTCAGGGTTTTGGAATCCACTCAACAAATAAAATATCTATAATCCCATAGTTGGAAAAGAATTTTCTACCTAAATACTTTCATGTATCTTGACCAACCCTCATTGGGTTTATGTGAAGGGATATATGGATCATTTCTACTAAAATGTCTTAGCAACTAGAAATTCTGAGTTTAATGGTGATGGATATTGAGACTTGTTTAAATAGTGGGATATTTAATAAAATTAATTATTGTTTCTCACATAATTTATAATCAAGAAAAGTATAAATAATATGATTTTTTATAATTTTATAAAATGTAAATTTATCCATCCACATTATCCATATGATCTATATTGGATAAAGACAAACTCCTCACTAGAAGCAACTTCTAAGAGTGGTTTATATGCATTTGGGTTGCACTTTTCATTGAATGGAAAACTTATGTTATAGAATCCTCAATTATTAATCCACATACCAAAGATGTGAGTAATGAAGAGTTCATAGTCTATGAGAAACATATGAACGATGCGGTTAATGCTCAATGTCTGATGTTATCATCTATGTTTAGTGATATCATGAATTCTCATGAAAACAAGGACACGTATGGAATGCTCAAGAATATCTATGGACTATTATAGGAGAGAGATAGATAGAAATAGTTTTAGATATCTGAGGCCATTTTTTATAGAAATATTAAATAAGGTTCCCCAGTTGAACCTCACATAGTCAAGCTCGTTGTATATATTGAGCGTGTAGAGGTTCTATCTTTTAAATTCACTGAAGCAATGGGAACCAATATCATTCTTGCATCACTCCCTCATAGTTTCTCAATATTTTTTACAAATTTTAATATGAGAAACATAAAGAAGACTCAACCTGTTCTGCTTACTATTATTCAGGAATTAGATAAGTAGATGAAGTGTTAAAAATATTTTATCCTTATCGTGAACAAACGGAATGGGAAAGTGAAGTGATATAAGCCCAAATATTATTCATACCCTTCCAATAAAATGAATATCAAGGGAAAAAAATGGAACAAGATGATTTCTATTTTTCATGTGGAAAAAAGACCCACTTGAAGAAAAACTACACTCATCCAAAGAAGTAATGGGAAGCTTTGGATGTACATATTAATGAGTGAAATTTATCTGTTTCTAAAAATTGGTTATTATATACATACTATGGCACTCACATATGTATCCAAATATAGGAATCAAGTAGATTCAAAAAAATTGACTAAGGTGAGGTTGTTCTACGAGTAGAAAATAGAGCTAATCTTGTTATTGTATATATCGATGACTACCATATCACAATGAAAATTGTAATAATCATGATTTTAAAATATTGTTATTATGTTTCATATATTACCAAAAATATTATTTAATTATCCAGACTAAATATGAATGGATTTATTTTCAAATTTGGAAATAAATTTTTCTTCTTTTATAGAGATAGAATTTATTATGGAAAGCCACATTTAAATAATGTTGGATTGTACAAACCAAGTAATGGAAATCGATAATAAAATCACTTCAAATTACTCATACCACACCTAAATTTTTCATCACTGGCTATGTCATGTAAATTAAAAGCATATGAATAAATTACAAAAAAAATGGATATTTGTATTCTTTCAAACTAAAACCACTTGGTGTATATCACGCATGTTTACTAGGAAAAATGACCAAAGTACAATTTAGTGGAAAGGGTTAAAGGGATAAATATATTCTTGAATTAGTTCATACTAATGTGTATGGACCATTTCTTATTGAATAAAGGGGTTGGTACTCATACATCATAACTTTTACTGATGATTCTAGTTGATATGGATATATATACTTAGTGAAGTATAAGTTGGACTCGTTTAACAGATTAAAATAATAAAATAATTAATTTGAGAACCATATTGGTACTAAGGTTAAGAAAATCAAATCATACCATGATGTAGAATATCATAATAAAGACTTTATTGATTACTTATGAGAGTTTGGGATTTTATCTCAACTTACTCCACCATATACACCTCAATGGAATTCTTTCATTTAAAGGAGAAACCACACCTTGTTGGATATGGTAAGATCAATGATGAATCATGTGATTATTCCATTTTTCTTTTGGGGATATGGATTACAAAAAACTATATAAATATGAAAACAAGTTCCAAAAAAAGGGTATATATCATACCATACCAATTGTGGAATGGAAATAAACTAATTTTTTCATACTTACAACTGTGGGGTTCTGAAGTATTTTTTAAGGCCTCTTTTGGGTAATAAAATTTCACACCGATGGACAAAGTGTACCTTTATAGGATAACCCAAACAAACAAGGGTTTAATAACTATATGACCCTGCATAAAAAAGGTAATCATGGAAATACACACCATATTCCTTGATAGGTAGAACATCTCTAAAAGAGATAGTGAGAGCGAGATAGACTTTGATGAAGTTGAGGCTCAAGGTACAAAAGAGTTTGCATAGGAATAGATTCTGTAAAGCCCCCATCGAATAATAATTTCTAGAGATACAAGTATAACTTGGGATTATAAGAGATGTTAGAGAGCCTAGATGGTATGGTTTTCAAGTCACCAAGGATGGTGACTCGTTATTATTTGATAATAATGATCCTCTAACCTATAGGGAAGCAGTAAGTGGAATAGATATTTCTAATTGGCAAGAATCCATCAATTGTGAAATGGATATCATGTAGCAAAACCAAGTAAAGATTTTTTTAAATCCTCTAATGGATATAAAGACTATTGGTTTCAAAAGGCTATTCAATAATAAAATGGATGTGTGAACAATTCGATACCAATAAGGTGTGAATGGTTCCAAAAGGATTTTAAAAGCGTCAAGGCATTGAATATGATGAAAAAATTTCACATTTTATTATACTTAAATCTATTAGAATTATATGTACCATTATGTCCTTCCATGATTATGATATTTAGTAAATGGAATTCAAAATATCCTTCCTCAATGGGAACATTTGGGAAGATGTCAATATGAAACAACCTAAAGGTTTTGTGACTCCGAAGGATTCCAACAAGGCAAGAAAGTTTTAAATATGCATTTATGGATTAAATCAAGCATCCATGTCATGGAGAATTAATTTTGATGAATCCATAAAGTAATTTGGTTTCATAAAGAATGAATGTGAGTCTTTTTTCAGTAAGAGGTTTAGTGGGAGTGTGTTCATTTTCTTAATTGTATATGTCGATGACATATTACTTATAGGAAATGAAATACCAATATTACAGTCTGTTAAATAATAGGTGAATAAATTATTTTCCATGAAGGACTTAGGTGAGGCAGTATGTATTCTTGGGATCAAGACCAATCATGATAGATCCAAGTGGTTGACCAGCCTAATTCAAGATATAAATATTGATAAGACATTGATGAGGTTTAATATTGAACTATTTAAAACGGAATTGTTTTCAGTGTCACATGGAATTCATATTTCTAGGTAAATATGTCCTCAGACACATGTGGAAACATAGAGAATGTCATGAATACCATACACAATAGTTATTGGGTCAGTAATGTATGTTATTCTATGTAATAGGCTAGATTTCTCTTACGCATTAAATGTGGTAGAAAGAAATCAAGCAGACCTAGGTGATTGACATTGGATTACAGTCAAGAATATCCTTAAGTACATGAGGAATTATAAGGATATATTCTTAGTCTATTGAGGATATAATTAACTAGTCATTAGAATATATGGATATTATAGCTTCCAAAAATATCAAGATGATATGAAATTGGAAATAGGGTAGATCTTCACTTTGAATGAAGGTTTTGTGAGCTGGAAGAGCTCAAAGTAGACTATGGTCACGGATTCTATAGTAGATTCTAATTATATTTTATCGTATAAGGTAGATAAAGAAGTAGTTTAGATATGAAACTTCATTCAAGAGATTGATGTGTTAACTAGAAGTAAATATCCTATCACACTCAAATGTGATAATATTTCAATGGTGGCTTGTGCAATGGAGTCAAGGTCACATCAATGGATAAAGCACATACTTTTGAAGTATCATTTCTTGAGGGATTTTTTTTAGTGTTTTGAGGTTACAGTGAGCATTATTTCCAAAGAATAAAACATGGTGGACCCCTTGACTAAATCCTTAACTCAGCATAAACATAATTATGATGTGAGGTCTAGCGGACTGAAAGTCGTAGGCAGTTTCCTCCAATCCAAGGTATAATTTGTTGGAGTTGGTGTCCTGGGATAGACTGTATGTACTTTGATTACATTTATATATGATGATTTAAATATTCATAAAAAATTATTTAATATTGTTCATTTTTATTCATAACTTTAATTTAATAATTTCCACAGTTATATGTCACGTTGATAAGGTCATAGTGGTTCTCAACTATGATGAGAACCTTGAAGTTCTATGATGATATTTCTAACTATAGTTCTATAATCGGATAACATTTTATGATAGGACACATCAAACATGACCATCAGGTGTGAGTACTTACAGCGTATGAGGGTTATTCTCATGAAATTCTCAATTTTTAATCTCTAAGATAGTAAGTTATAATAATAGACCCACTGGTGGTAACTCCACATATTTTGGTGTCATTGAATATTACTATCTGCGAGCATGTATAATGGTCTTTATACTTTAAGATTATCATTTATTTGTGTCATGACTCATGCACTTAGATTTAATGATGAAAACAAGCATGCCATATATTGGTGAGAAGTAGGGTGTGTTGGGTGTGTCACAAATGGAATTTTATTAATGGATAATTTAAGGAAGGATTTTTCTATTCCAACTTTATAGAAGCTGATATCTAGGCCCTTTGATTATAATAGAACCTTCTCATTAAATTAAATATCCATGGTGCAATGATGTGTTTATTTTAGATAGTCAAAGAAATACATATTGATCACGTAGGATGATGACATGGATGTGCAACATGCTTGATTATATATTGATACAAAGGTATTATATTACAAAGTGAAAATTTGTATGTGGTTTTTGTCATTGAGGAATTAAGTTCTTTCTCTTGGGTTACTTGACAAATTACTAGACAATAATCTTGGACTTTAAGAGAACTCACATAATTCCAATTAGAAATAATCCTAAAGTATCGCATGCTAAGTGTTTTCATTGACCTCGATTAAACTATATTTGAATTTAATTAATTGAATAAATATTATTCTCAAGACTGAGAAATAATTTTAATCATCTATTATCGATCAAAAATATTTACTAATGGATAAAATAATTAATATATTTATTCAGGTGTTTAATAAAACTTAGAGGAGTTCAAATGGACCAAGACCACTTCTAGTGATAAATATTAATTTACCAACCTGTAAAATAATATTTATTATTATGAAAGTTATCATGAATGCATTAAAATAATATTATTATTATTATTTTGGTATGGGGGTTATTAAATATTATTATATTATTTAATTTCGAGTTTGTAATGAAATAATATTTTAACCTAAACCCTAGTTCTACAAATATATGGTCATGTCCATTCTGTTGGGTTAATTTAAAATCAAAAAATATATAATCATTTCACACAATGGATTTCTCTCTCAAATTCCTCTTTATCAATACCTCTCAAGAGCAAGAAATGTAAGAGATATTTCTTAAAGATAAAAGTATTATTTATCAAACCAAACAACTCAAGACAATTAATTAATTATTCTAGCACTCAGAAATAAATTGGTGTTTCTCAGAAATCAAAGGAGCATGTGTGGATCACTGCTAGTGGGATTCTATACTTGAATCCTTATAGTGCAAAGAATGTAATCCAAAATAGTTTTTTGAAAGATCAAAATCATAATCTAAGAAATTATCTTAATACAAGTTAATCAATTCTTTCAGATCAAAATAAATTAATTATAAATTTAACATGTAAGATCCTCTATTATAGTTTTCGGAAACTATAAATTAAAAAGAAATTTTAATTTACACACCCACCATAGGTGCTTCAACTACGCCAAGCACCTAAACTATCTGGCATCATCCATTATAAAAAAAATTTCATATGTGTTCAACATAAATTAATCAATCATAAGGCATAAATATAATTATTACCCATGGAATTAAATGGGTTTCATAATCATGTCATAAAGCATAACAAAAGGGCTTATCATAATGTTTCCATAAAATAATGGATTAAATAATTCTTGGAAATTAATAAAGTAAAAAATAAGAATATATCATGATAAATGATGTAAAACTGAAGTGAAAACATGAAAAATAAATTCATTTGGAAAAGTACCTCTTAAGAAAAGCTTTATGAAATTAGGTAACACGTATTTAAATAGGGTAAAGGAATAATAATTTACATAAATATAAAAAATGAGCTAAAATAGTTTTCCATGATAAAATGAATTATTTTAGAAAATCTAGGGGGCTTAAAACCTTTTAAAGAGTGTACTTGAAAAGGGGTAAGAAATATGGAAGTTCACTTTAATCGAGTTTACTCATTAAGAGGAATTGAGAAGGGAACCTTTTAAAACAGGTATTTCCCCATAAAATAAAGATTAAATAAACCTTTTATATATGTTTGGGAGATATATAAAGAATATATAATATTTATATAAGATTAATGAGAATATAAATTGAGTTAAAGAGAGAGAGTGTGTAACCCAAAGAAGATATGGAGGTCCAGAGAGATCCCTTACCTTATGTTTTAGAATCATTCTACACTTGACCTTAATGTCCTGGATAACCAAATAAGATTCATTAATTAATTAATTCAGAAACTATTAAATATATATTTTATTTATAATAATTTAATTATGTTTATTTATGGATATTTTGATAATTTATAAAATTCAATTTTTATTATTCTGAGATCATTCATTTCATGGTTTCAAAGTTGGGTTACTTGGGGTTATTTATTGATGTTCTAGTAAAATGGTAATCAAAATAAAAAAATAAAATAAAATTTTATTCATGACCATTCAAAAATTTAAATGTTCTCAAATACCCATATGTTTTCTGATATAGGGATGGTTCTTTGAGTAAAAACATTTGCATTAGGTTGTTGGTTCATTTAGGTGGTTTTTTCGACCATCACAAACTAGGTTCATTTTATTAAGTAATATGTGTATATATTGATTATAAAACATGAAATATGTTATAATATATTTATTATCATCTTATTTAACCATAATAAAAGTTTTTTGACTATCTTTTAAGGTAGTAATGGAAAATTAAAAATCATTATTCACAAAGGTGGGGAACCGACATAACATGGACAATGGTTTTGTGTCTTTGAATAAGAGGAAAAAAGAAAAATATGAATGGTAGATATTCTATTATCACTATAATATTCTATAATATATATGATAATATGGTTGTTATTCCATTTTGTATGAGGTAGGTGAGGATAAGGTAGGAGAAGGAAATAATTTAAAATAGGTCATTTGAGAATGTTACATCTTGAATATTTCCTCCTTGAAGGACCCCTTAAGGAACTTGGAATTGATCTTTTAGTGATACCAGTAGCACTAGGATATGGGGGTGTTATGAAGATAGGATTTGGTAGACATTTGGAAATATTCAAGTCTTAGAAGTTGTGAGGAGGAGTAGTGAGGGTGGAATTTATAAGGGGATGAGAGGGGTGTTTTTGAATATTTTATTCATTAATTTTTTATTTTGTCTCAAAAATCTCAATAGTATTTATTATTGTAACTATATTTAGTAAATGGTGCATGTGAGTTCAAGATAATGGTTTCTTATATTAGGAATGACTAAAAAATTCATGTATTTGGTTTATAATGGTAAATATCGTAAATTACCATATTTCACTATTCATAAAAAATTCAAATATTTTAGAAAAATAAAAAATATTCACCCTAAATATTTTTCAACATGTAGATTTAAAAAATGGAATTCATTTTATGAAAATAATTTTCTAAATATGAGAAAATAAATTTTTAAATAGAATCCTCATTTATTGGAAAAATACTAATTTTAATATTATATTCGACTTTATGACCCTTTGAAAAATTACTTATGGTCGTATAAAATTATCCTATCATTATAATATAATTTAATATTAATTTAAAAGTCCATTTTATGTAAGTAAAATTTATTTTAAATCATTATATTTATTATAAAAGTGTGATTAAAACATTTTTGTTTTATAAAAATACAAACACTAAATTTATCATTTTCAAAACATTATTTACTTGTACCATAGTTTAAATATATCCTATTTTCATTTTATAAGATAACTAAATATTATTTTAAACTACCATTGGTTAGGTTACTATTCTAAAATTTAGATTACTATTCTTAATGATCAGATTAATATTCCAATGATCAGGTTACTATTCCAAAAATTAGATTTGTAACGGTCATATGGGTTCCCTATCTCCTATAAATACCTCTAATTATATTAATTATTCATTAAATTGTACTTTATATCAAGGTTATATATAATTTAATCTTAAAAATGAATATTTTATTATTAAAATTATTTTTTATTTCTACAACATTTTTTTGTGCGATCACTTTGGTGGATCGAGCATATCCAAAATTTTATATATTACTTATCTTATTTTTTATTTTATTTTATCCCATTGTAATATTTGGAATTATTATTGGTATAGTTGCTAACTAATATATCATTCTAAATTTATGAGAATAATTATTTTTCAGTTTCTCTATATGACATAATTATAAAAAGAGAAATTTCATTGGTAAGATTTTAGTCATTACACTAGATATGTTATATGAATGAGGTGGCTCCTAATATTCAAAACCACAATAGTTAACCTTCTCCTACTACCATTCAAGGTTCATTACTTAGATAGTCCAAACGAGTATTAAGACTAACATATTGTGAAGATTATATATATATATATATATGACTATGATTCCTACATAGGAAGTGATATTATATCCTTTATGGATTCTATTATAAGAAACCAATAAACTTGATGACTTAAATCCATTAAATATGAGTTGAACTCAGTGGATGTGAATGTCATTTGGGAACTTGTATAATTAATGAATGGATCTAAAATTTTTGGATTCAATAGTGTTTTTTAAACCAAATTAGATCCTAAAATAAAGTTTGAACATTAAAAAGGATCAGTAGGTAGAAAAATGGTTCACTAAAAGGGAATTTATTTATTATAATGATACATTCACTCCTATGTCTAAGAATGATTCATTCTGAATAGTCATGGAACTTGTAGCTTATTTTGATTTAGAACTATATCAAATGGATGTCAAAAGTGAAATATTTAATAATGACTTGCATGAGGATTTTTACATGATACAACCATAATTATTTTAGGTCTTGGGAAAGGAATATATTTTCTACATACTTAAGAAATCCATTTATTTCTTTAATGAAAACTCTCGATAGTGGTATTTAAAATTTTATAATTTAATTGTTGAATTTTGTTTTAAGGAAAATGTGGTTGACTGGTTCATATTTATGATGTTATGTAGGATAAAGTTCATAATATTAATAATTTATGTATATTAAATACTTATTTCATGTAATTAATTAGGTATATTACATGATATGAAATTTTTAACTCCCCAAAATTCTAAAATAAGAACATTCTATTTCATAATGTATATGACACACAACACCAAGATTAGAAGAAAATATAACACCCCAAGAAATTACAATATATTTATTTTTAAATAAATTAATCTACTCAATATATTGAATTACACACCATGATAATTTTATCTTTTGTTGCACACAACACAGAGTTTAGATTGCATTACATGCAACACTCAGTTTACCTTGTATTACACACAACACTGAGTTTAAACGAAATGTGAAATATTATTAAAATATTATTATTTAATATAATAGTTATAACATAGCTGTTAAATTAAAATGAATGAATATTACTAAATAAATTATGAATATTAGGTTCATCTATCTATTATTAATAAAGTAAGAATCGTTGAAATGAAAAATAGAAATGTTTTCTAAAAAAAGTATTTTTTCCAAAAGATGGATTAGTTGCGCTTTGTGAACATAATATAAAATTAATTTTTTAAAATTTTAGAAAAATTATATTAAAAATAAAATTAATTTTTAAAATTTAGATACAAAAATTATCTTATGGTGAATTTTTGATATTTTTCTGAGAATTATCATTTTTTGTTGAATATTGAAAAATACTGAATTTTAATTAAAAATGGCCTTTTCATTTAAATAATTTATAATGTTAAATTATATTTTTAATTTGTTTTAAAGTAAAATTAGTTAAATTATATAAATTAATCCAATTTAGGTTATTTCAATCAATTTCATGTTGAACATAGATATAAAAACTTTGAAAATGTTTGAACATATTCACTTTAAAAACCCGCTTTCTCATCACATCTGTGGGATTAATTTTAAATTAATTTTTTCCAATTATGGGAATTTAAATTATAAAAATGGATTCCATATTTGTAATAATCATAATATATAATATCTAATAATATCAAATTAATTTTCTACCAAAATGAATAGTGAATTCTTTAAAAATTAATTATCACAGTTAAAGTAAACATAGGTTTACAGGGGTTAAACTAAAATTATAAGGATAAAAATGACCTATAAATAGGTATAAAAATATTTTATGGTAATATTTAGACCATTAAACTTATAAGGTTCTATAATAGTCCATTTTGGACCCTTGTTACATATTAAAAACATGGGAGCACCCGATTCTTTTCAAAAATACCAATTGTGTCCTCTCCCCCACTTATAAAAGGCAACCCCTACCCTAAATTCTTCACACCTTAAAGCCTATTTAGTTCAGAGAATACCTAAAAAAATAAATTCCCAACTTCATTCCAATCATCCTATAATCCATATATTGTGGATAAATTCAACCGTTTAAGTATTTAGTGTAAACCTATGGAAGATACCTGAAAAAGAGGTAATGTTTGTCAATGAGTGTCTTTATTTTACTTTTTTCTCCACCTCCTTCAATTTTAATTAAACCATGATTATATAATAAAAAAATATTTCATATAATGGGATTTTGGAATAAAAATTTAATTATATGAAACCATCTTCACTTCCATCAAATGGGTTATGAAATCATTGTTTGGGTGTACGGCGGACAACCGCCTCGCGAACCGATATTCTTCATTTTTTCATTTCCACCTCTCAAGGTTGGGTATGATGATCAATATAAAGTATAAATATGATATTTATAACATATTTATAAATATTTAGTCACTATATCATATATATACTTTACCTTACATCCCATAGGAGATACAATAATGACGCTCATGTGTACAGTAGACTACTGCCTTGTGAAGCGATGTGATTCTTCTTTCAAAAATGCTTCAGATAGAAGGTGATAAAGATAAATTTAATTATTATATGTGATAAAAATTAAATAATTTTTATATTAATTTTTTATTTATCATTCTTTAAAGATAATATAAATCATTTTATTTCTTTTCTTTTCACTAAATTAAAGATTATAACATCGTTCGTATATGTGTGGACTACCACCTTCACAAATCTATGTGACTCTCTTTTCATCACCACACCACATGGATGAAATATATAAGTATATAATATGGTATTAATTATATTATTATCAATATATAAAGGTAAAATTTTACTTACCTTATTTATATAATGATCGATGAAAAATGGAAATGTTACTCACGCACACACATGGCATATTGTCTCTGTGATCGTAACATACTGCATATTTCATAAAAATCACTCTTGACTAGTTTAAAAAGTAATATTGATGTAAAAATATCATAATTATTTCATGGATATTGTTCTAAATATTATATAACTATATAATATTCACAAGAACTGGATCTTTCATGATGAAACACGAATGAGAAAACAAGGTAATTAATACCCGAAACAATGAAAATAATGAAAGATTATTATCAAAAAGGTGGTAAAATGTTATAAAAGGATAAAATATTATATTATAAATATTAATTTGTTTATTTAATAAGTTAATAACATTTTTAAAACCACTATACATGAGTTTAAGTCATGTTCAACCAAAAGAAAGCATGAGGTGAGGGATTTCTTAACTCAATTTTCTTTCCTTGGGTTAATAATTTACTACATTGATTTTTGTATTCTAAGAATATGTGTATAATGACTTTAAATTTCCTTATATTTTATTTGCACTTGTTTTATTTCTATTTACAATTGAGATACATAATTGATTCATTATTTGATTCTCTCTTTAATGTTATGGTCTTTGGAAGTTTTTATTTCACAATCTCATTCTAATTGAGATTGTTCATTCATGAATTTCAGTTGAAAGAAATTATTTGATAATTGTTTAATAAAATATTTAATTTCATTATCATATGAGTATAAATGATATTTGAAAGTAATATTGCCATTTTTTCACTCTTTGGTACATAAAATAATTGATAAAATCTTTTTAATAAAATCTGACTTCATTTCTCTCTTCGATCAGAAATCTATTTTCTTCCAAAACTATGTTTTCTAAAAATGTTTTAAAAAATGTTTTTAAAATTTTCAAAATTATTTATTAAATTAATTTTTACCCATTTTTACTCTTTAAAAAAATCAAATGAGTCTTACACCGTTTTCAAAACAATTTCTATTTGGATTTTACCAAAAACATGAAAGGCAAATTATTATTATTTTCTGAACAATGCACTTTCCTAGCCTTTTTATAGTTAAAAAAGGAATGTTATTTTTTACTTTTATATCATGTATATAATTACCCTCATTATAGACTATCATTTATTTGAATATTCATTTGAAATTTTATGAGTATATTTTTAAAGAAAATTTTTTTAAAGTGATTTTCCAAAAAAATTATTTTAATTTTTTTTAAATGACAAGGATATTTTCCTCAAGAATGTTTTTAAATATATTTTTATAGTATTTATATTCATCAATAAAAACACTTTATTATTACTCTAATGTTTATATATTGTGTTGATACCAACCTTAATCTTCCTCGGGATGGTTTATGATCATTTTGACTAAGGAAAATATCGACATTCACTTCCTTGATTAATTTTTGTAGTCACTAACTTTTCCTTAAATTATTCACTTTCTTGTGGAAATTAAATTTACCCTAAATGTTAATATTATTTATCATGGATATTCTTATTTCTTAAAATGTATACCATTTTTACATAATTTGTTTACTTTGATAGTTATTTGATTAATTGGTGAAATATTGATAAATTTTTATCATTTACTCAATATAGATAATTTATGATAAGGCATATTGTTTATCAATTAAATTGACTATTATTTATATAAATAAATATTTGGAAATTCAATACATAGTTTGGGGACCAATTAATGCAATCCCCTCAATGCATTAGTAGTCTCATAGGATAAATCAATTGGCTAGCCTTAGTTTAGTGGATTTTCACATAGTATATTCTCAACCATATTGTGAAAGGTCTTGACAGTAAAGGTATCATGTTCCTGGGAAAAATGATGTCTGATAATTAATAATTTCTTTCCTTAAGAGTTATTACTATCCAAAATAATTTCAATATGACATTATCTCTGGATGTATTTTATTTTTAATTTATTGATTAAATGGAATGTATTCCCGGTTATTTACTATACTATATTGATTAAGATTTTTTTGTATGGTAACAAGATTCCATTTCATAAACTAGATGCAGAACCAAAAATAAAGGTGGATTACATCATCACCACGGAGCACAATAAAATTAAGGAAAGGAAAACCAAGATACATGACCCCACAACTTTCCTCTCACCCTTATTTTGTTTCATTTCCCCAAAATATGAAGAATAATTCTTGGAATGAGTTTTCAAGGATGCAGTTCATTTGTTGTTGTTATGTATTATGTTTTATTTTGTATTCCAAATATAAAATGGGTGTCATTTATGTATCTAGTTCTCCAAAACTGCTAAATTTATCACTCCTTCAGGATTTGATCCATTGTATCTATGCCAATGTAATAAAGTAAGAAATCAACTTTGGGTTACTGGGGTCTAGGTAGTTACAATTGGTATCATAGGAAGTTTGGTAGAAACCTTGGGAAATAGATTTAGGAAAATATAGATTAGGTAACTTCATACTATGATAGACTTTGAGGATAAGTATATAAGAACATACTGAAGTTTTGGTACGGTATAGATTATGCGGTATTTCCTCACAATAAAACCCTGTCTGAATACAACTAGTGGATGTGGTTCTATAATAGATGTAAGAAGGGGTAATAACTATGAAAATGGCACATTTTTATTGACCTGGTCATCACGAGGTGTGTGAAATTAGTCATTACTATGCACTTATTTTGACACTCTTGGGGGATATACTTATCATAATTCAAATTTTCTTAACAAAACAATATGAAGGATTTGAAAATAAAAATATCCCAAAAGAAACCATGTTTATGAATATGAGATTAGCTATGCATAAATTTTTCAATTTATGTTAATAATTTCACTATTTTTGGGATTATACATTATGTTTCATAATGATATGATCTAATCTAGTGTATTCCATAGTTTATAAATGGCACCTAGAAAAAGGAATGAGAACTACATCAATGCACATGATCCAAAGAGTAAGAATGATTGTTTCTTCGATGGGATTAAACTAGTATTTTGAGGGTAATGAGTATCCCAAAAATTTTCATCATACGAGGAAATAGTATCATGTTATAACAAGATAGAGAATTAATTATCGAAGTATTATGTATTTTAAGGTATGAATGATAAGAAGAGGATGGTAGGAAAAAGGGTGGATAAAATGAAGAAGGGAAATAAAGATTTTTCCACATGTGCTAATTATATAAATAAACACTTTGGTACTTGCTTGAGAGAATGAGAGTTTTATATAAGTTTGGAGTGAAAGGAAACCATTCTTGTGATTCCAAGGGAAATTAAAAAATTTCCAATTCACAATGCTTCAACTTTAAAAAGATGGGGCACTATAAAAATCAATATACCAAGCATCAATGAAATATACCTTAAAAGAAGTTAATAGATCATGGTAAAGTTTATTCTACTACTATAAATGGAGAGGAATGATTAATGTGATTGTGTTTGGATTCAATAATTATGTCATTTTATTATTTTATCAATTATGTCCTAGTAATAATAATTATGAATATATAAGGATTTTATTATGGTACTTTTCAATTAAAAAATTGAAAGCATGTATTGAATGGTGTTGATGACCAAGAAAAATGATTCAATGGTAAGTATAACTTCTTGGAAAACACATGACTAAGAAACCTTAATATGTTCTTGATGTTGAGATAATGATGTTGGATAAAGAGATAGTTGATATGGATAAAGTAAATTGGATAGTACTTACTACCATGGAACTGATTAATGATTTTTTGGAAAAATGGTTTATACTTGATGGAGTTACAACAATTTGGGATTTGAGAAATATATCCAATAATCTATGTATTTCTTAAGTAATAAGGAAGCATTCATGTTTTAATAAGATTTTATAGTAATTCAAATTATTACCATGTTTCATAAGAATACATGATGAAGGTATTCACGTGTTTGGAATGTGATAATTAAGAATTGATTCATGTTTTTGGATACATTAATGATAAGTTCATTTTTTAAATTCAGTGACCTTATTTATAAAGTTATGGATTTTAATATTTTTGATGATCTATAAGGTTAAACATTTATGAAATGGTTTGAGTTTAACTTTGGACAAGGTTTTAAAGATTAATGTATTACTTCACTGTATGGAAATCTATGAATATTGGATAACTTATTATAACCATATTGGTTTAGGAAAATAGTTAGAGATAGAGTAAAAGACTTGACACACTTTTATGGGTCTTATGATCCATTAAATGTGAATTTAGTGCTTCAGGAATAAGAAATTCGTTTTTGGATATTCATTTCTTAGAGTAAGGGATGAATTGTAAATTGATTGAATCAAAACCAAAGGATAAAATTATGATTAAAAATATAAATTTATCAAGAATATTTCCATATATTCTTAGATAGTAAAATAATTCATAAACATTAGGAAAAGGATCTTGAATCAGAAATGTTATCCTATTAAATTCATGTCCAATGAATCATGTGGTCTTTTAAAACATCACAAATTTATGGTTTTGAGGCCCTTAACTTTCCAAGGATCAATCACTTTCTGGTGATCAATAACCTTAATCACTCTATAGTTATTTACGCTTTTCATCCATGTTCATATCTTCACTTTCCACCAATGTTATCCTACTTGGAAACTAATTTATGTGTTATTCCATATTATATTTTCACTCCCCTTCCTCTATTATTAAGATGATATTTTATTAACACTTTTTATGATGTCGGTTTTCAAAGAAAAAGAATTTCCAAATATCAAACCTTTGATTACCGAGATCAAGTTTAAATTTTGAGGATGTAATTTATTTAAGGTGAGTAGAATTTAATACCCTGAAGTTATAAAATAAGAACATTGTATTCGAAATAGTATGTGACATGAAAAAACAATATTATAAGAAAATATAACTCCCCAATAAATTAAAATATATTTATTTTTAATTAAATTTAATCTCTTTAATTATTTTCATTATATACAACTCTGAGTTTAGCTTGTGTTACACTAAAAATTGAGTTTATCATGAGTTATACATATAACAAACCTTCTCTTTATTACAAATTAATACTTGATTTATTACATAAGATTACACTTAATATAACCTGGAAGATCAAGAAGTCTATTGTATTTGGTAATTAGGTACATTATATAAAAACTTAAAATGGGGAGTACAACATCTTTATTGAAAACTTCCTTAACATGATCATAATATTCCATCAAACATAAAACTACATGGGATAACCTGGGGACATACATAAGAAAGGGGTGACCTATAAAGACCAGTAAGAGAATAAACATGGAATAAGGTGATACATGTTATAAAATAGGCATATCATTTGGGAATAAAAGGTTTGAGAATCATAAACATGAATGATATGGCATGATATATCATGATAATCATAAAATAGGAAATGTGGAAAAAACTTAAAACACTACATCATAAACATAGGTCAAGGTTAAATTCCAAGACATAACAATGGGAAAAGTACCATAAAGGAATTAGGTTCACTCCATGTCCCAACATGACATCTCATGAGACTAAACATTACCCAATGCATTGGAGTTGTATATAATTCTGGGTTCACCCGTCACTTTCATTTCATTCTCATGCTTAAGTGTGCCACATAAATCACACAAAATGGATTCATTCATCATCATATTTTATTCCAAGATCAATGAGTATGGAATAAATACATGTAAGTCCCAATTCAAATAATTATAAGTTTATAAAAGGTGAACACCCTTGATAGGAAATGGGTATGGTTTTCACTACACAATTGTTTTGGCATGGAAAAACACAGTAAAATTTTGGCAACATAAATACATCACTTAAAAATTCATAAAATTGTTTGATGATAGAGAAAGGGGTATCTCATCATTTGGACATAAAATTGGTAGTAATAGGGACATGGAAATATATGTACCAATATTAGGAATTTTAAATAGAAGGCTTAATATAAAAAGAAACTTGAATAAAGAAGAGAAGGTATGGATCCCTTACTAAATTTTAGCATGGTAATGGGTGTACATAAAGGCTCATAGGAGGGAATAATGAGAGTGAAAGGAGTATCTCATTATTTAGACATCAAATGGAAATTAAAGGGGGTTATATTAAAACATACCCAAATAACCATAAATTGAAACTAATAATCATAACATAAAATAGGTGTGTGAATGGAAATGAGAATAGAGAAATATCTTACTTGAGTGTGTGACACCAGATGCTTGGGAGGAGCATCTTGAGAGCTTAGTGGCACCTTGTGAGGACTCTAGAGAGGGGAGGTCAGATTAAGTATGCGATCTAATAATTTTTAGTGAATAAAAGTGGGAGATTGGGTGGGTTTATATATGATAAGAGTGTGGAATTCTTTATCCTTTCTCAAACTTAGGTTTTAAACTCTATAAAATAAAATAACCAAAAACCTTACCATGGTTTTTTCACATGTTTTCTACCAAATTTTTGTTTTTTAATAATTTTATAAGGCCAAGGGATGAACATAATAAAATAATAACCTTGCTAATGTGTAAGTGAGCCATACTCTTAAAGAAATGATTTTAAACCTTAAAATTTATTTAATAAACATTATTTAATAATAACATTTTATTAAAATATTATTTATTTCAAAAATACATTAATTTATCAAAATAAATTCTTTAATTAAATTTGAATATTACCCAAAAATAAAATTTGTGTTTAATTATATAAAAATAAAAAACATTTATAAAGTTACAATAATAGGATGAAAATATTTTTATTATTCTATAAAAAATAATGTACGTGCTCATATTGATAGGGTCTTGATACATATCACTTTAATACACCAATTAATTCCCTAAGAGTATGGTGTGTGACGGTGAGACTTTCATGGGGTGGTTTGGCAAACATGGTTTGGTCCATGATCTCGATGAGCTTGAACTTCTTCCATTAACGATTTCAATCATTCTTAAGTTGTTGGATCTCAGCTTAGGATTGGTTAGGGGAAAATTACAATGATTTTATCACCCTTGGAAGCTATAATAAATAAGCTTTATAGGGTATGGTCCTACTAGTTGAGGTTATCACTTCCTTTCTCTAAGTCAATTGGATTTTTTAAAGCCCTATATTTATATTAATCATGTGATCACTATTCAATGGCTATATTATCAACATTAATGATTATTAATGGTATTTTTAATAGTATATAATAATAATAAATAAGTTCATATGTTTTCTATAACCATAATACTAATAAGACATTTAAATAAATCAAAAGGGGGAATTTTATTTGTAACACTTTGGGTCATTACAATCTTCCCCCCATAAGAAATTTCACCCTCGAAATTCTTATTTCTCACACTAAAATAGATGTGGTTAACTCTATTTCATCACCTTCTCTAGTTCCCACATATCTTCTTTAAACTTGTTGTTTATCCACAACACTTTGACTAGATGTATTGTCTTATTTCATAAAACTTTGTCTATGTGATATAAGATCGTCACCGGATGCACCTCATAAGAGAGATCATTCTCCAATGGTACCACCTCTAGATTGAGTACATGTGAGGGGTCTAGTATGTACTTTATCAAGAGGTATATATGGAATACATCATGTACTTGAGATTGGTTAGGTGTGAGTGCTAATAGATAGGTCACCACTATGATGTGATTAAGGATCTCAAAGGGGATGATGTATCTTGGACTAAGATTTCCCTTTATCCCAAATCTCATCACTTTATTCCATAGAGATATGAAAAGTAATACCATACCTCCAACATCAAACACTATGTCTCGTCAATGACTACCATCATAGCTCTTTTATTGACATTGAGAATCCTTTATGTGATACTGAATGGTCTTAACCTTTTCTACAATTTCCTTGAACATTTGAGGACCTATTAGTTTTTGTTCCCCAAATTCATCCCAGCATGAAGGTGTTCTGCACCTCTTCCTATAAAGGGATTCATAGGGATTTATTTGGATGCTTGAGAGTAAACTCTTTTTGTAAGAGAACTTGACCATAGGAATATATTGATCCCATCCTCCTTTGAATTCAATTAAGAATTATCTCAACATTTCCTCAAGTTTCTAGATAGTCCTCTCAGATTGGCTGTCAATTTGAGGGTGATAAGCCATGCGGGAGTTCAACTCATTATTCAGAGTGTGTTGGAGACTCTTCCAGAAATTAGAGGTGAATCTCATAGCTCAATAAAATAAAATCGATAGTGGTGTTCCATGTAGTCTTACCACTTATCTAATGTATATATATGCAATTTGATCTAGCGAGAAGTGATCTTGAATTGTGATAAAGTGAGTTGGATTTATAAGACGATCCACAACAACCCATATATCATTGTTTCCTATAGATGTCTTTGGATGATTGTTGACAAAGTCCATGGTGATGTTTCCTGGTTTCCATTTTGTAATGGGTAATGGATTCATCATCCCCTAAGAATTATACCTTTAATCCTTCACTTTATAA
This sequence comes from Viscum album, assembly GCA_963277665.1. Lineage (NCBI taxonomy): Eukaryota > Viridiplantae > Streptophyta > Magnoliopsida > Santalales > Viscaceae > Viscum > Viscum album. The sequence goes on along the minus strand of OY728123.1, from coordinate 423,722,955 downwards.
CATACCAAGCACTTTTATGTATATTCAGTTATCTCATTCTTCATATTTTCCCACAAATAGTGTTACAGTAGATCTCAAATAATCTTTCTGCTTCCTGGGTGTATGGAGAAGGTTGAGCTATGTTCATCATCCAACATCTATTTCTTTAACTCAATATTTGATGGTATGCATAGTATTGATCCAAATCTCACAAATCCTTCTTCATTAATATTAAACTCTGAGGATTTACTTTTTATTATAGTTTCTAATTTTTTATGAATTCCCACATCATATCTTTGAGAATCCTTTATTTTATCTAGAATGTATGGTTGAGAAATCACTTGTGAAATGATTGATGATGTTCTCTCCATTATGATTCTCATGCCCATTCTTTCCAAATCTAATAAGATAAGATCCCTATAAATTCTCATCAATGATATAATTGTTGGATCCTTTATACTTATAGAATCATAAACTTTATTCACTTTACTAGGATGGTAGTGGATTTAGCAGTCATAGTCCTTGATTAGCTCTAACCATCTTCATTGGCACATATTCATCTCTTCCTATGTGAGTATATACTTGAGGATTTTATGATTTATATAGATTTTACACTTCTCCCCAAAGAGATAATTCCACCATATATTAGAAGTGAAGATCACTAGAACTAACTTCGAATCATGTTTTGGTTAGTTTTGTTCATGAACTTTCAACTTCCTTGAAGCATAGTCTATGAATTTTTTATTTTTCATTAACACACATCCCAATCACTTCTTCTAAGGATCACTGAATACCATGAAAAGTTATCCACTTGTGGGTAGTGTGAGCATAGGGGTAGTGATAAGCCTTATTTCTAGATATTTAAATCTCTCCACATTCATCATTCTAAGAAAACTTGACTCCCTTCCAAGTTATCTTGGTTAGAGTGTTTGAAAATTGTGATATATTTCTCACAAATCAGTGATAATACCTAGCTAACCCAAGGAAACTATGTATATCTATCATAGATTTTGGTCATTTACATCCTTTAATTTCTTTTATCTTTGAAGGGTTCACAAATATCCCATTGTTTGTGATGATATGTCCCAAGAATGAGAATTCCTTGAACCAGAACTCACATTTTTTGTACTTTACATAAATCTTATCCTTTCATAAGGTCTTTAGCACAGTTCAAAGATACTTCCCATGATCCTCCTTGGTTTTGTGATATATTATAATATCATCTATAAATACTACCACAAATTTTTTGAGATAATATCAAAAGACTTTGTTCATCAAGTCTATAAAGATTGTTATAATATTAGTGAGACAGAAAGGCATTACTATGAACTCATAGTTCCTATACCTCATATGAAAAGAATTATTGGGAATATCCTCCTTCTTCACCCTAATTTGGTAATATCCCAACCACAGATCTAATATGGAGAAGTATTGTGCTCCATGTAGTTTATCGAACAACTCATCAATCTAAGGCATTTGACACTTTTTCTTTATCATGATCTTGTTGAGCTTGTGATAATAAATGTAAAGGTGCATTGAATCATCCTTCTTCTTAATGAAGAGCATTGGTTCACCCCATGGTGAAGAACATGGTCATATGAACCCTTTATCCAGATTCTCCTGTAGTTACCTCTTAAGATCCTCAAGTTCAACAATAGACATTCTATATGGAGTATTGAATAATGTTAATTCCCTAGGTATAATCTTGATAGAAAATTCAACCTATCAGCTATGAGGAAGACTGGGTACTTCCTTAGGAAACACATCAGTCTATTCCCTCACAATAGGCACATCTTCTAGGATGATATTTTCCTTAGACTAAATCATTTGAGCTAGATACGCTTGCTCATAGGTAAATAATATCCATGCTTTATATGTTGGTTCTAAATAATATTCATACTACTCCTTGCACTTATATAGAATTTAAGGATGATTCACAATATAGAGAGTGATTTACTTCTCACGAAAATTTATGTTGGCTCTATATAGGGAAATCCAATCCATGCCCATAATTTCATTAAATTCTACAAAAGGGAGTATGATAAGGTTCACTGGGAATTTCATCCTACAAATTGTGACAGGGGATGAGTTATACACTCCGGATGCAATAACTTCCCCATTTTCCATTTTCAATGATAACTCTTCTTCCATGTTTTTTGGTGGTGTTTGAATAGTTATAGTAAACATTCTTGATATTAAATAATACATAGAAACAAAATAAAAAATTACATTCACTATCATTAAATGATTAACTATCATACATATAACCAATTAATTTTTGGGATCCACCTCAATGATTGTGATGTAAAAAATCTTGACCTTGCTTCCTTGGAGTTTGTTGGTTGTATTCTAAAACCCTTGGATTAGTGTATTGGTTCACAAACTGTCTTAGTTCCTTACAGTTATGGAAATGAACATTGTGTTGTGGGTTGATTGGTGCATTACTTTACTCTATCTCTTAAGTTTGTTTCTACTATCATAAATAGTTGTCTAGTTTCACTCCCTTACCACACCTAAATCATTTCCTCATCCCCCTAAGGAAATTTTTAGGGTGATTCTTTACATGCATTTGACAAGTGGGATGTTAAAATTTCTTGGCCCCGTTAGATTTCTCTATCGAACTTCTAAAATTAAACTCAACCTTTAGTTTCTTATCCCCATGATACCCTTTATATTTTCCAATATATATTTTGACTTTCATGGAACATCATAAAATTTTCTTATAGATATCAAAGTCATAGATCATCAGGGCTTTTCTTAGACTAGGTTTTAGCCAACCAAAGAAATGGTAAACCTTTAATTTGAGGGTAATGAAAAAGATGAAGGTGTATCGTGAAAGTCTTGTGAAGTTAACCCCATATGCCCTGATAGATTTTTCATATTTTTACTTGAAAGTAATGAAATCCCTTTCCATTTTAAGTCAGAGAGTGCGAGGAAAATATTTATCAAAAAATAGTTTCTAAAATTTCTTCTAAGCCATCACTTTGATCTCTTCCTCAAGGTTCATATTCTTGGTCAATGTCCACCAATGATCAGCTTCTCCCTCCATACGATAAACATCTAGTAGAACATTATCTTGTTCAGAACATTGAAGGATGAAGAAGATATTCTCAATGGAGTTTATCCATTGTTCCATGATAAAGGGATCATATGATTCATTGAAATTCAAAGGCCTTTTTCATATAAATGACTCAATTACATCTTGTTATTTCTTAGGGGGATTTGGGAACTCTTACAAATCTAGGTTTCTATTCAGAACCTAATTAATTTGAGAGAGTATCATCACAAAGTTTGTGATTCATATTCCCATCAGGTAGGGAATATCACTAGGAAAGTTATCACATTTCCCATCGCATTGATTGTTTACTTGATTCCTCCTATGTAACATCCCGGCCAGGCTCACCCTTGAACTGGTGGCTGGACCTGTCTCCATATGACCTCAAGCACGTCTCCCCATATGCCAGAGGCTACCGACTAGTAGCAAAGTTCTAAGGATAGTCAGTGGGGATAATATACCCTCTTATCATAGTAAAAACAATGGAAAATATCAATAAAAGGAAGAAGCATTGTGAATAACGATAAAGCAGCGGAAGACATAATTTTATAAAACTTGAATGAAACAAAATTCCCAACGCCAATGTTATAAAATGCATGCATGTTATAATGGTACAACTATGAAAGAAATAAACAATACATCATGCTTTATATATCAATAAATAAAAAAACAAACAATGACTCAAATCCCTAAGGGTGATCTTCTCAAGCATATCGAGCTTCTTCTTGGTCCTCTTCTCCTATCTCCCAAGTATATGCAAATAGCACAATCCTGCAACCAAATATAATCTACTTGGGTAACCCAGTATAATGGCATCCTGAGTAGGGTGTGATATATAAATCTTAGTATTCTGGGACCACCGGTGTCTACCCCAAATCCATAAATTCAATAAATAATTTAAACAGGGTGAAATCATGCATAAATATAGTAAGCAGTACAATGTAACTATATACCCAAGTACCTGCTTCCACCCTGAGCTGGTGTATGAACCTGCATTATACGTTTTTCATGCTTACACAATATTAATCACACATTAATTTTCATTTATAAATTGATCAAGCCTCGTTAAATTATATAATTCTCAAGATCTGACCTAAGCCTGACATCCCCTATATAAGTCACTCACAACAGATGTCTCTAAAGACCATCTAATCAATCAAGGTAAAGACTGTATCCAATATTGTGCTTTGTCTTGTATAATGCATCATAATATATTCAATTTAATCTTTCATATACTAAGCCTGACCCCATCCACTAAATATAGTGATGCATCTAACCAATACCAAAATCTAAGCCCCTCCACTAAATATAGTGATTCTCCCAACTAATACCAAAATATGAGTTGGTACACTAAATATAGTGATTCGCTCCTTGGTCAATATAGTGATTAGATCTTGGGTATGACCACTAAAAGTAGTGATTCACCCAATTCATAATCAAGTCTAAGTAAGATCCTTTCCACTAAACATAGTGATTCGCTCTTGAGTTTGTCCACTAAACAGTGATTCACCCAATTCATTAACAAGTCTGAACCCATCCACTCAACCATTGATTCATCTAGGACTTTAACAATTAACATGCACATCATAAACATCTCAATTCAAACAAGATGAAAAAGGCTCATATATTCAGCAACCATCTCGCATGGCATATCATATATTTAAACAACTCCATCTTAAACAACTTAAGGCATGGAAAACAAACACGCATCAAAGGTATTCTTGGCCCAATCAGCCTTAAACAGTAATTCTAGTGGAACTCACCCATGGGGTGTCCCTAAATAAAGGTAAAAAACCTTAACCATTAACAATTCATAATTAAATCAATGCATGATAATTAATTAATTCAAAAATTAATTAATTAAATCATATATCTTAACCAATTCATCAATTGATTAACCATTCACCATTTAACAAGTAATAATTAATCTATCCATTAATCATTATCATTTTCCAATTTATCTTCTAATAAATAACATGTTAAGTCTTTATTCTATATTCATTATTCTTAGTATACAATAATTTCAAAATTTCCCAATTCACATCTTGATAATTAATTCTTCAATTAATTACCCCATTACACATCTTACCCCATTAAAATCATTTAATTCACCAACTGATATACAATAAATTGCTAATTAACATTCTGTAACATGGGGTGAAAAGGAACACCGAAGGGTGTCCAAGTCCAAGTGACATTCAAGTCTCATTTACTAATAAGACCCATGGGGTTCTTCTTGTTTAACCACTTAATGCTCCAGGTATAAACTCAACATATTCACTTGGCAGCAAATAAATAACCATCAATACAAGCTTAAAACCAACACCTGGTCAAGTCCTAATTCATCTCATCTGGATAGCATCACTCAATAACATCAAGGGTGTCATGTATCGACATAATATATATCAGCAACAGCAATAAGACATATTAAAATCCCAAACCAACCCAAGCATGATATGACATTACCACTAACTAGTATTTTATATTTAATCAGCATTTCAAGAAAACTTAGCAGTTTCCTAATCAAGGAAACTCACATTCTCAATTTATTTAAAGAATCTAATAGTAATTATTAAATAAAGGGATAAAGATTTGGGACCCTACCTTGGGGTGGAAACATATTAAATATTCATCACTTTAATATACGTCGACAACCAATCCACAACTGGTCAGCAGTCACACGTGTGCGCACCCTTATATATATATCTGTGTGTGTGTGTGTGTGTACACATTGTCTGCACTGATCAACAAAATTCAATATATTAAACAGGTACCCAAAATCAATGCAGAAATGACCAATGCACCTCTAACTAGGTACTAGGAACTCATATACATTGTCAAACCCTTAATTGAATGATTCAAAACTCAAAAATGGTGAATAATTCTTACTCGAAACAATGGAGTCAAAACAATCTGAGATAATACACCTCTCCCTTGGAAGCGGATGCTAGATTATGGAACAAAGGACCCCAAAACACTATTTTCACACCTTAATAAAGGAAGAACATCAAAATAGGGTATTTCCGTCAAACCCTAAAATCGGCCAAACCAAATCGGGTACTGAAACCCCACTGAATCGCCAAAGAAATAAATAACAACATCATAGAAGATCCTACCTTGAATAATATGACTAAACCCATGGAATAATCATAATAAAACACATCACGGATAGAGGACTCAGGAAGGGGAAGGTCGCGCACCCTAGGGTTTCCACTGGGGGGTCGTGTGCCTCCTGGTTGTAGTCTAAGAAAAGTTCACATCATACGGAAGAAAGGAGAACCCAAGGCTTCATGTGTTGCGTTGAGGGAGAGGGAAGCTAGTACGTGAGAGGGATGTGCACCTGGTGCGTTGCCTAAGGAGGAAGAAACTGGGGGAGTCGTGCGCCTCACCTGTAGGTCGTGCTTCCCCTCTTCTTTTATTTTATTGTTTTTTTCTTTTTCCCATAAAATTAATCTAATTAATTGAATGTAATAATTAAAATAATGATACTCAAAATTATTATAATAATAATAATCATAATATTACTATTATTACCCCTCTTTTATTTATTCATTTCCAACCAAAACTACCCAAATCCATTACTATTATTATTTATAATAATAATAACTACCATAATTAATAGTAATTATAACACTCAAAAAAACATGATAATAATAATCACATTGTTATTAATTTTCAAACCTCTCATAAAACCCTAAAAATATATTTAATAATTATGCTTCTATATTAATTTCAAAACTCCCCATTTAATTAAAAATTCTTCTTCATTAAATCTAAAACTCCTCATTTAAATAAAAATTTCTTTGAGATACCCAAAAGCCTCATTAAATTCATCTAAGTGTTACTCCCCATTAAATATTCAATTAAAATTATTTTAACATCAAAATAAATTAATAAATGCCATAATAATAATAATAATATTATTATTATTATTATTAACACTCTTTTTAATTTAAACACAAATCTCCCATTTATTCTTATTTAATTAAAATAAATAAAACATTAAACTAGGTAAACAACACGGGTTGAACTACAACCGTGTGCAGCCCTTGCAGATCCATTAAAGTGGAATTTTCTAGATTCGGTGCTCCTAAGACTTATCGGGACACCCGTAAAAATTATTAGGTATTCTCCCAAGTCCAAAACAACACCTTTAAGTGTTCCAACACTTAGAATAATGTTCTAGATATTGGTTTAAAATCCAACCCGTCGATAAATGAAAAAAAATTGAAAACCTTCGTATTTAAATCTAGTTCAAAAACACAAGACTTTACATCCTATTTTCGGCCATTGGCTAGAATAAAGTTAAAATTAGGGATGAATATTTTTAAACTATTAAAATCATAAACAGTATTTCAATGACATTAAAGGGATAACATATAAATTACATTTATTTCCTTAACATATGAATTTATAAGTTTCAATATATGTTATCCATGATCTATTTCCTAACTAATACTCTTATGAGAATTTTTTTTATTCCCTTAATAATGGTTAATAATGAGCTTGTGATTTTATAAAACAATATACCCTAAGATTATCAAACAAAGTGCGTAGTAAGGCTCATTTTTGTGTACCAGGTTACATTGAGTTAGGATCGACGCACCTTGTTGGGGTTTTCACCCCTAGGTTCATCTATTACATAACCACATCCACTTGCAGTTTCCAGATGGAGATTTATTTTCTTGATAAACCACTTACTCTATACTTACCAAAATTTAGGTATGTTTTCTTATACTTATTTGTATCCCTAATTCTTTCTTTGGAGTTTTCTAATCCTAATCCCAAAAATAACTGAACTTTTCCTTTGATGCCAACTATAACAACCCTACTCTTTATTACACATTAATAAATGATTTATTAAATAATATTACACTTAATATAACCTGGAATATTGAGAATTATATTTTATTTGGAAATTAGATACATTAGATAAAAACTTAAAATGGGGAATACATCATCATTATTGAAAACCTCCTTAACATGATCAAAATACTCCATTGAACTTGAAACTGCATGGGATAATCTAGGGACATACATAAGAAAGGGGGGAGAAATAAATCCCATTAAGGGAATAAACATGGAATAAGGTGATAAATTTTAGAAAATAGATATATAAATGGGGCATAAAAGGTGTGAAAATCATAAACATGAATGTTAACACGTGATATATCATGATAATCATAACATGAGAAATGTGGAAATAACTTAAAACGTTTCATCATAAACATAGGTTAAGGATAATATCCAAGACATCATGATGGAAAAAGTCCCATAAAATAATTAGGTTCACTACCTACCCCAAAAATATTTCTCATGAGACTAAACATTACCCAATGCATTGGGGTGCTATATAATTTCGAGTGCACCAGTCACTTTCATTTCATTCTCATGCTTAAGTGTGCCACATAGAGCATACAACATAGATTAATTCGTCATCATATTTTATTCCACAATCAAGGAGTGTGGAATAAATACATGTAAGTCACAATTCAAATAAGTATAAGTTTATAAAGTTTAACTCCCTTGATAAGAAATTGGTATGGTATTAACTACACAACTGTTTTGGAATGAAAAAACATGGTGAAATTTCGGTGGTATAATGGTGTCACATAAAATTCATAAAATGGGTTGATGATAGAGAAATGGGTATATCATCATTTTGAAATAAATTATGAAGTAATATATATATGGAAATACATATCCCAAAAATAGGAATCAAAAATATAAGGTATAATATAAAAAGAAACTTAAATAAAGAAGATAAGGTGGTGATCCCATACTAAATTTTGACATGGTGACCGGTATACTTAAATGATCATGGGAGGACATAATAAGAGTTAAATGGGTCTATAATTGTTTATAAATAAAATGTAAAGTAATGTTTTTTATAGGAAAACACACTCAAACAACCAAAAAATGAAACTAAGAATCATAATAGAAAATAGGTGCTTGAATGGACACTAACACAAATTTGGGTTTTCACATCACCACCCCTTTAACAGCGCTGATAAAGGGTATATATCAAAAAAATAATTAAAATTAATATATTTATATATTAATATATAAATATATTTATATTAATATAAATATAATATATACGTTTTAAATGTGTTTTAGATAAGGATAAATAGAAATTTAAAATTAATATATAAAATATTTCGTAAAAAAGATTATGGAATAATTTTAAGAACATTTTTAATTAATAATTTTGTTATTTTTATCGAATAATAGTCATTTAATAAAAATTTGAATATAAAATAATTAAATAATTAAATAAAATATCTAAAATAAGTTAAAAAAACAACTCAAACTTCAAACAGCCAAAACTTTTGATCCAGGTGTCAGTTTGAGATCTACCACATATCAAATCGAAGATTATAACGAAATATATGCCCCTACAACTAGGGGGACCTGGTGGAGGTTTTTTTAGGCCAAAAAGGCCCACAAGTCCTCTAAAACTGAATTTTTAGTCATCGTACACCGATTTTTTAACATTTGATGGATTTTCAGGCTCATATATGGGGGGGTTCCTTTTTTAGTGGGGACTAAATTTATTCACATGTATTACATTCGTATTGATATAATTATTTTTAAATTTTATAATTTTTCACAATGTATTGTTATTTATAATAAAATATATAACAATATATACATATTTTTTATATATTCACACCTAAAAAATTAATTTTATAAATAATTAATTAAACATATTTACATAAAAAATATATTTATTAATATATAATCCTTATCTAAATAAAAACTAAAATCCATTTTAATTAAAATAAAAAATATGAATATTTATATACCTATATAATGTGTGTGTGTGTGTGTCTATATATGTATGTGTATATATATATATATATTAGTGTGTGTGTGTTTGTGTTTTAGCAAACTGATATATATTATCTATATATTCTAACATATTAATAGACATATTAATGTATAATAATGTAAATATATATAAATATGTAAAAATGTGTATAATTATACTTACAGATACACATATATATAATATATATACAAGTGTATGTATTTTGTATATATGTATGTATTTATTTATTTATTTCTTTATAAACATATAAAAACATAGTTTATAAATGTATTTAAAACTAATCTTAGAAATATATATTAATATATTAATAAATATATAACTAAATATATATTAACATACGAATAAATATATAGAAAAAAATATAACTATATATATAAATAGATATTAATAGAAATTAATATATGAATATATATATGAATATATCTATATATTAATATAACTATATATATATGTATATTAATATAAATATATTTTAATATGAGAATAAATATATATATATATATATCATTAAATGGAGAACAAAGTAACATGGAGGAGTGGTAAAGTGTCCAGTATGCCAGGAAGAGGTCTCGAGTTTGAATCCAGGGAGAGGCATCGGCGTCTGCACAGGTGCAGGGGGGCTAGCACTGTTAAAGGGCTGGGGAGAGTACTGTTAAAGGTTGTCTAATGGGGGTGGGTGTGAGTAGGGGGATTCCAAGCACTGTTTAAAGGGGGGTGGCAGGTGCTGTTGAAAGGGGTTGGCGGGTGTTGTTAAAAGGGGTCTCTATTTTTTGGATTTTTTTATTTTTTTATATTTTTTGAATTTTATCACTGCTTTTTTAAAAGCACTGATAAAGGGGTTCTTTTATCAATGCTTTTTTGATCACTCATAAAAGGGGCCTTTATTATCACTTTTCTAAGTGATGATAAAAGGGGATTTTATTAGCACTTTTCTAAGTGCTAATAAAAGTAACCCCCCTTTATCTTCACTCAAATTAATAGCACTAAAAATTTTGTTAAAATATATTTCAAGTGCTGATAAAAGTGCTATCTGTAGTAGTGGGAAATGAGAAGAGAGAAATTGCTTACTTGAGTATGTGACTCCAAATGATTGGGAGGATCTTATTAAGATCTTAGGGGGACTTGGGAGGACTCTAGAGAGGGGAGGGCAGAGTAAGGATGTGATACAATAATTTTTAGTGAGGAGAAGTGGGAGCTTGGATGGTTTTATATTGGAAAAGAGTGGGGAATTCTTTATCATTTCTAAAACTTAGGTTTTAGACTCTATATAATAAAATAACCAAAATCAAAAACATAGCAATGGTTTCTTACAAATGGGAGTCATTTTAATTATTTTATATGTGAAAGGGCCAAAATTAATAAAATAATGCCCTTTCTTAGGTGGAAGTGCGTAATACTCATAAAGAAATTATTTTAAAACCTTAAAATATATTAATGGTTTTGGATGATTCATAAAAGCTTTATAAAATTAATAAAATAAACATAAAATCAAATTATTTTAAATTTAAATCATATAATTTATATTTTATTCCTTTATAGTATTTATTAAATCACTTTTGGGTCATTATGATGTTATAATACACACTGTATATTTATACGGTATTTAATTTTTACCCAAGAATTCGACTGTCTCTGAAAATTATGAAAAAATAATCATTGGATAATTTTGATGTTATGATTCCAAAAAAAATATATTCATTTTATGAAAATAATTTTCTAAATATGTATGTTTTTAATTTTAAAATAATAATTGACATTTATTGAGAAATGTTGGGTTTTTTGACAATGACAGTTTTTGAACCCTTATAAAAATTACATTTGACTTCATAAAAATATATGATAATTAATATTTAATAAACATTAATAAATAATAATATTTTATTAAAATATTATTTATTTCAAAAATACATTAATTCTTAAAAATAAATTCCTTAATTAAATTTGAATATTACCCAAAAATATAACTTGTGTTTTATTGTATCAAAATAAAAAATATTTATAAACTAACAATAACAGGATGAAAATATATCCATTATTCTATACAAAATAATGTACATACTCTTATTATTAGGGTATTGATACATATCCCTTCAATACACTAGAGGACACCACAAGAGTAAGGTTTGCGACGGTGAGAATTTCATGTGGTGGTTTGACGAATATGGTTTAGGTCATGATCTCAATGAGTTAGAACTTCTCCCATAAATGGTTTCGTTCATGCTTAAGTTATTGGATCTCAGTTTGGGATTGGACAAGGGTAAATCCAAATGATGTTATATCCATAAAAATCTTTGATAAATGGGATTCATAGGGTATTATTCTACTAGTTTATGTCATCGCTTCCTTTTGCTGAGTCAATTGGATTTGTTAAAACCCTATATTTATACTAATCATGTGATCACTATTCAATGGCTATATTATCATCGTTAATGGTGTATAAAAATCATTTAAATATGATATAATATGACTAAATAAGTGCATGTATTTTATATAACCATAATACACAATAATAATGTTAAATAAATCAAAAGGGGGGAATTTCTTTATAATAGTTTTGGTTGTTATAACACCCAGCACTCAGTTTATCTTGTGTTATACGTAACTCTGAGTTTAAACGAAATTTGAAATATTATTAAAATATTATTATTTCATATAATAGTTATAACAAAGAAATTAAATTGGAGGGAATTAATAGTACTGACTAAATTATGAATATTATGGTTATTTATAATTAGTAATAAAATAAGAATCATTTAAATGAAAAATAGAATTGTTTTCTGAAAAACTGTATTTTTTCTAAAAGACGGATTAGTCACGCTTTACACACATAATATAAAATTACTTTTTAACACTTTTTTAAAACTTATTTGACAAAATGAAATTAATTTTTGAAATTGGGATACCAAAATTATGTTACGGTGGCTTTTTTGATATTTTTCTGAGAAGTTTCATTTTTTGATGAATAGTGAAAATACTGAATTTTAATAGAAAATTGCCTTTTTGTTTAAATAATTTATAATGTTAAATTATATTTCAAATTGGTTTTTAAGATAAATTATTTCAATTATATATGAATTAATATAATTTATTTCATCAGTATCATTTTCATATTTAATTAAGATATAAAAACTTTGTAAACTTTTGAACATTTTCACTTTAAAACCATATTTTCTCATCACGTCTACAGGATTGATTTTAAATTAAAATTTTCTAATTATGTGAATTAAATTTTTCAAAATGGATTCCATATTTTTAATCATAATAATTTATAATTTATAATAAGTTAAACTTAATTTTTATCAATATGAATAGTGAATTTAGTAAAAACTAATCATCGTGGTTATGATAAAATGGGTTTAGCAGGGGTTTAGATAAAAATAAAAAAGGGTAAAATGACTGATAAACTTTTATAAAAACAATTTTATGGCCATATTTTTACCATTCCACCTATAATATTTTATAATAGTCTTTTTTGGACCCTTTTTACATATGAAAAATGTGGGAGCACTCAATTCTTTTCAAAAATACAAAGTGTGCCCTCACCCCCACTTATAAAAGGCACCCCCTATCCTCTCTTCTTCACACCTTAAACATTATTTGGTTAGGAAAATAACTGACCAAATCACTATCCAAATTCCCTATCCTCATCCTATAATCCTTAGTTTGGGCATAAATGCAACCTTTTGAGGTCTTAATGCAAGCCTAAGGAGGATACCTGAAAAAGAGGTAATGTTCTTCAATGAGCGTCTTTATTTTACTTCCTTATCCAAATCCTTAAATTTATATTAAACCATGATGATATAATAAAATAACTATATTACATATTATATAATGTTTTAATATTAATTTTATGACCTAAAATCATCTCCACTTCCATTTAATGGGTTATGAAATCATTGTTCGTGTGTATAATGGACTACCACCTCACGAAATAATGTCATAAGTTTTTCCATTTCCATCTCTCAAGGTTGGGTATGATGGTATATTTAAGGTGTATATATTATATTTATAATATATTTATACATATGGATTCACTATATCATATATATCTTTTTACCTTCCATTCTGTAGGAGATACGATAACGTCGCTTGTGTGTACAGCAGATTACCGTCTTGTGAAGAGATGTGATTCATCTTTCACTAACACTTCACATGGAATGTGATAAATATAATGTTAATGATTATATGTGATATAAATTAAATAATAATGATATTAATGACCTATTTATAATTTTTTAAATATAATATATATCATTTTCTTTCTTTCCTTTTCACTCACATAAAGATGATAGCATCGTTGGTGTACGTGTGGACTACCACCTTCATGAAGTGATGTGACTCTCTTTTAATAACCAAATCACATGGATTAAATATATAAAAATAAAATATTATATTTATGATATTATTATCATTCTGAAAATGTAAAATACTACTTAACTCATATCTATAATGATCATTGAAAAATGGAAATATTACTCATGCATACGTACGGCTTACCGTCTCTATGATCATAACATACTTCATTTTTCAAAACTATCATTCATGATTGATTTTAAAAGTAAAATTGATGTAAAAGTATGATAATTATTCATGTATATTATTCTATATATGATATAACTATATAATATTTTCAAAAATTGGATCTTTCATGATGAAACACAAATGAGAAAACAAGGCAATTAACACCCAAAACAATGAAAATAATGAAATATTATTATCAAACATGTGGTAAATTGTTAAAAAGGGGTCATATATGATATTATAAATATTAATATGGTTCTATAATAATTTAATAAAATTTTTAAAACCACTATACAAGAGTTTTAGTCACGTTCATCCAAAAGGAAGTGTGTGGTAAGAGATTTCTTAACTCAATTTCCTTTCATTAGGTTAATCATATACTTCATTGATTTTTTTCATTATAATATTATGTGTATAATTAATTTTGATAACCTTATGTTTTATTTCCACTTTTTTATGTGTATTTAATTTTTATACACATAATTGATTTATTTTTTGATTATCACTTCAATATTATGATCTTTGTAGGGGTTTATTTCACAATATCATTCTAATCAAGATTATTCATTCATGAATTCCAATTGAAAGAAATTATTTGATCATTTTTTAATAAACCCATTAATTTTATTCTCCTATGGTTATTCATGATATTTTTATTTAATATTACCATTTTTCAGTTATTAGTAATTAAAAAAATTGATAAAATGATTTTAATAAAATCTAACTTCATTTGTCTCTTCGGTTGAAAATCTTTTTTCTTCCAAAACCTTGTTTTCTAAAAAATCAAAAAAAATTAACCTTTTAAAATTATTTATTATAGGGATTTTCTCCCATTTTTAATCTTTAAAAAAAGTTTTCAAAGGAATTTTATATCATTTTCAAAATTATTCCTATTTGACTTTTATTGAAAAAGTGAAAGGAATATTCTTATCATTTTCAGAATAATGAACTTTCCTAACCTTTTTATAGTGTAAAAAGAATGTTCTTTTTTACTTTTACAGCATGTACATAATTACCCATTATCCTAAACATCATTTCTTTGAAGATTCCTTTTCTATTTTATAAGGATCCTTTTAAAGATAATGTTTTTAAAATTAATTTCAAAGAAAAGGATTTTCAAAATGTTTTTCAAAATAAAAAAGGATATTTTCCTTAAGAATGTTTTTAGATAAATTTTTATAGTATTTATATTCATCAATGACAACAACCCTTTATTATTACTCCAATGTATATATATATTATTGATACCATAATTAATCTTCCTCTATATGGTTTATGATCATTTTGACCAGGGAAAGTATTGACATTAACTTCCATGATTCTTTTTTGTAGTCATTAACTTTTCCTTTAATTACTCACTTTCCTATAGACATTAAATTTCCCCTAAATGTAAATATTATTTATCATGGATATTTTTATTTCCTAAACCTTATACCATTTTTACATATGGTGTTTACTTTGATAGTTATCTAATTAATAGGATAAATATTCATAAATATGTATCCTTTATTCAATATGAATACTTTATGATAAGGCACATTTTTTTATAAATTAAATAAATTATTATATATATGTGGAATGATTTAGACATGTAATACATGGGTATGGGACTGTTTAATGAAATCCCCTCTAAGAATAAATAGTCTCATGGGACGAATTAGTTGGATAGCCTTAGTTAAGTGGGTTTTCACCCAGTATGATCTAAACCATCTTGTGAAAGGTCTTAATAGTAAAGGTATTATGTTCCTAGGAAACATGAAATCCAATAATTTAGAATTTTATTCATTTAAGAGTTATTAGTATCCAAGATATTTTCAGTTTGACATTATCTATGGATGCATTTAATTTTTAATTTATATATTAAATGGAATATGTTATCAGTTATTTACCTTTACATATTGATTATGATTATTTATTCATGATAGATTACACTATACTTAACCCTTTATGAGTATTTGATCTCACCCTTAATTTTTCATTTCCCTAGGATATGAATAATAATTCTTGTAATTCATTTTCAAGGATGTGGTTCATTTTCTATTATTATGTATTATGTTTATTTTTGATTAAAAATGTAAAATAGGTATTATATATGTATATAGTTCTCCAAAACTACTAAAATAATCAGTTCTTTGGGATTCGACCAATTGTATCTATGCCAATGTAATAAAGTAAGGCAAATTTAACTGAGCCACTGGTTTAAGATCTCAACCTTTCTGGAGATGCATCTTGCTCTCTTTTAGGTACTCTTTTACCCTTGTTTGGTTAAACCTTGGTTGGGTTTGGATTTGGGGTTGTTTGGGGTAAAATTAGAGAAATTTGGAATCCCATGGGGTTGTGAATGAATGGTGCATGACTAGGTAAAACTTTGTGGTTTTCCCTGAGAAACCATGCACCCCTTTTTGGAGCTATACGAGGTGGCGCACGATTTTTCCAAACCATGCAGTCTCCCTACCCAAACTCTACACCCTCAGATATAGGGTTTTTTCATGGTTGGAACACGGTTTTTCAAAGTTTTTTCCCACCTAGGAGTAACTGTGCACCCCCTAAGTAAGGGTTCACGGTTAAGGCACTTAGTTTGGAAAACCGTGGACCCCCACATAGGAAACTATCTTTATTGGTTTCAAACCACTAGAAAATTTTATTAAAATTCTCAAACACCCTATTCTTTACCCCTAATCAACCCGACTCAAAATTAAACATTTTTATTCAATTTGGGAAGCTCCTAAGAGGGTTACAAGGCTCCTTGAACCCCTTCTGGTGTGAATCTAAGATCTGGTGGAAGGATTCAACCCCTCTTTCGGTATGTGATCTCTTCTCGTTGGTTTACTTTATATCTCCCATTTTTCTCTCTTATTTTGGAAATATTATTTCCTCCATTGTAAATGGGATTAGATCTAGGTTTTTATGGATGTGTTTTGTTGGATCTTAGTCCTAGGTTTTGATCCTAGATCTCTTATATCGTTGTGGTTTTGACCATTCAACGTCAAATTGGGGATTTCGGTTTGGAAAATGTTCATCAATGATCTTGAAGTACATGGTATAATTTTCAATTACCATAATCTTGATTATAATTGGGTGTATGTAATTATGAAATTTCAATTGCCATGTTGAAAATTTTAATTTATTTTAAATTGAATAAATTGATTGATTTTCCCCATGTGATTATGAAATTGGTTGAATAAATGGATTATGAATTTAATGAATAATGGGATTATAAAATTGATGGAATAAAAATTTATAAATATAGTTGATAAATGGATTATGAATGTGAAACCATGGTATGTGATAATTATGAATGATGTGAACAATGAGTTATGGGATAGTGAATGCTTCTCCAAATACCCACGAGGTGCCAAACTATTTATCTATGCCCCCAATATATATATATACATATATATATATATATATTATGTGATCACTGGTTTTTGGGATAGGGACTGATACTATAAATACTCATGGTGTTTCATATAGGTTCTCTAGGCCCCCAGGATATATATAAATTTATTATATGTGATCGCTGAGTTGTGGGATAGGGACTGCTACTCCAAATACCCCTGGGGTGCTAGACTTCTTCTCTAAGCACCCAATGTTTGAATGTGAAATTATAAATTAAATGATTACGAAATCCCATGTTTTAATGAAATATGATATCCCTTTGGTGGATGGTTTGGAATCCAGAACAGGTGAGATCAGGTATACTTGGTTCTAGTGTTATCGTGAACCCTGGGTACTATATGGTTAATTAAAGAATATAAAATGTGGAAATTGTTTACTTTACCTTTTTTACTTTATTATTTATACAACCTCATACACTTTTATTGAAGAGATATTTTTTTATACATCATTCGTTGTGGACTACTGAGTTGTACTCACATCCTACTCATGTTGCATGATTGGTACCCGAATAGAATTCATGATTGCGAGATAGGATAAGGTAAAGAGACTTATGTTAGATAGTTGAGTTGGAATTCAGGATGGAGAATGGATAGGGGAACTGAACATGATCTTGAGACCCACCTGAGATGACATATCTATTTTTTTTATTTATGGTCATTTATCCCTATTTTCATGTTATCATGTGATGTTGGTCTTATTGATTATTGTATCATCCTGGTTATTGTTTATTGTCTTTTGGTTTTTTTATTTATTTTTTTTACTATGATTCTTTGATAAAGAGGTAATACTCTACCCACATTATATATTAGACCCTCACAACTAGTCGTTAGCCTTTTTCATACGGGGAGGTGTGCCCGATTTCATGAAACTTAACCATCTTAGGGCACTAGAATGTGGAACAAAGGCTGGGACATTACAAAGTGGTATTATATGATTTTTCTTTTATTTTTAGTTATCTTAATATTTTTTAAATTTATATAGGAGACTAGAATGATTTAGGATTTTTACATGAGCTCGTGCATGGGAGTATCTAACCCCTGTGTGAGGGGAAACACAAGTACCCATGGTGGGATTGTTTTTCTTGATGTTTGATGCGACGATTGAATGTTATTTCATCTTGAGTGATGCACTTTTTGTGTGATGTTACTATTATTATAATATTTTTATTTATAAACTAGTATGGTATGAGATTTTAGTATACATTCATCATCCTAGGTACTCAGGATTTCATGTGACATGCATCATTTTAGGCACGTGTGGAAAGCAGGTTTTGGGTGAGTTTTTGAAATTAAAATGTTTTTCCTTGATTGAGTAATTTTAACAGAAATAGTGCCTAATGATGAAATTCAATAGTTTAAATGATACTAATTATGGTAATTTGAAATGGGAAAAATGTTTGTATAATGATAATCCTTGAAATATTAAAGTGTTTTACCGTATTTTACCCATGATCTTGGCGAGGGATGGTTGAGGGTAGTGTTAATGCTTCAGTTTTGACCATGTGGTGGAAAATGGGGGTGACTTGTAATAGACTTATGTGAATCCCTCTTATGTAAAAATATTAATTTTTTATTATGTTTACTAAGAAATTTATTTGTAATTGTAGAGATATGCCTCCTCGAAGATGCTTGTTGATAGGAAAACAGGAGAACATAGCTAGAAATTTTCCTTCAATAGTGGAACTAGAGGATCTGATGGTTTTGGGTGAAAGATATGGATAGAAGTTCCCTAAGAACATTACTTACTTTATGTCATTCATGGATAGAGACCAGATCAAGTTGTGTAAAATATCTCTAACCTTACACAGGAGTTCTAGTTATAGCACCCTCCGACCTTTATCGGAGAGGGTAGACCTAAGGCAGTTGAGTTCTGGATTGAATCTTTCCATACATTCTTTGACTATTTAGAGACTCCTTCTAAGAAGAGAGTCAATTTGTATGATTTTATGTTACATATTCAAGTGAATAATTGGTGGGATATTCAAACATAGGATGGGAAGCTGTAGAACATGGTATGGAAGTACATTCATGAGAATTTCCTAGAACACTTTTACCCTGAGACACTGAGGTAGAAGAGGGTGGGAGAGTTTATGTGGTTAACCCAGGGGAGTATGTCCATGATGGATTGTTCTAGATGATTTAATGACTTACAAAACTTTTTCCAAATAATGGAAGAATATGAGGCTACTAGAGTGAAACATTTTCATGATGGGATTAAATATGATATTAATTCCCATGTTAACATATTTCGACTGAAGAAGTTTTTTGAAGTGGTGAATCAAGCTCTCATTTCTAAGGGAAACTTGAAGAAAGCTTCTAGTGGAATGTAGGTGCTTTATACTGGATGACCAGGGGTATGTATTTCAAGAGTAGGAAGAATATCTATGAAAATATCAATCATGGATATAGAAAATATATTATATAAGGAGAAGGATCAGTTACTCAGAGCAGTAACTGATTGTACTGCCACTAGAATGGTAGGTCGGGTCACTATTATAACTAGTGTCTCTGACCACCAGTGGATTACTGATCCTATGGTAGGCTGTCTCACTTATAGAGGTACTTTAGAAACCCTCAACCAATGGGTAGTAACAGAGGATATGGGCAGAGTCAAAACACTGGGAGGGAGTCTTCTACCCCATAGCAGTCTGGAAGTTAGAGTTTATCTAGTTGTGGTGGTCGAGGAAATGGGTATAGTACTTTAATGAAAAATCACATGTATTGGTAGAGTGGTACAGGTTAGGTAAATTAGACAACATTATAGGTAAGAGAGATAAGACAGTTGCATGCAATTTATCCTCCACTTTTGGATAGCAAGGTTGGGTCATCGATAGTTTGAGGTACTATTATTATATATTCTACACTTTATAGTGCTTAGTTTGATACAGGAGCCTCGAATTATTTTATTTTTTCTCAACTTTTAAATGGTTTGAGTCTAACAGTGGAGTTTGTGAGTGGGGTTATGATGATCAAAACACCATTGTGAGTTCGGTGGAGGGACATCTATTTGTGAAATGGATGTTCTCTCAAGGTCAGTGAGAATCATTTTCTTTGGGATACTTATATCCTTGAAATTTTAGGTTTTGATTTTATTTTGGGTATGAACTAGATGGTATCATACTAAGACCATATCAATTGTTACTATAAGATAGTAACATATTCATCTCCTGGTGGTAATAGTTATATTCATCATGGATAGTGGGATATCCAAGAAAGTCGTGTAGGGTCAGTAAATCAGTAACTATGGTAGCTCACCACAAAGGCCTCAAGAATTTTATTGGATGATGGGGATGTGAATCATGATGTCTTTACACCCATAGTGCACTAGTTCTAGGACATATTTCTTGAATACTTCTCATGGATTCCACCTAAGAAGTATGTTGAGTTTACAATTTATATCATGATGGTAGTTGAGAAAATTTCTATTACACCTTACAGAATGGAACCAACATAGCTTTAAGAGCTCAAGAATCAGCTGGAAGAGTTAATAGATAATGGATTTATCCACCCTAGTAAGTCTCCTTGAGGTTCTCTGGTTTTTTTTCTAATAAGGCTTATAGGATGTTGCATTTATGTGTTTATTACTAGAAGTTGAACCAGATGACAGTGAACAACAAGTATCCTCTTATATGTAATGATGATCTCTTTGAATAATTGATAGGATCTTGTGTTTTATCCAAGATTGACCAGAGACTGTGGTATCTTTAATTGAGAGTTAGACCTTATGATATACCATAGAATTCCTTTATAAGTAGTTATAGTCTATATGATTTCATTTTGATGTCATTAGGGCTGACGAAATCTCATACTGTGTTTATGGCCTTGATGAACTAAATCTTTCACTCATACCTAGATTAGTTTTTGGTTGTTTTCATGGATGATATATTAGTGTACTCTAAGACTCATGATGATCATACCCAATATCTTGACATTATCCTGAGTACATTGAGAGATCATCGGATATATTCCAATCTATCTAAGTTTCAATTCTGGATCAACAGGGTATATTTATTAGGTCACATCATCTCAGAGGAATGTTTTTCATTGGACCTAGATAAGGTTCTGGAAGTGGTTCCTTGGGATCATCCCAAGAATGTTTTTGATATATGAAGATTTATGGGGTTTGAATTTTATTATCAGATATTTATCCAAGAATTTTCATATTTGGTATAACTACCTTAGAGCTTGACCAAGAAGGGAATCAAGTTTTAATGGTTTGGAGCTTTTGAGAATGTTTTCAAGGACTTGAATAAGCATTTGACTACCACCCTGATCTTGATCCTACCCAAACAGGGTAAGGATTATATTGTGTTTTGTGATGTGTCCAGGATCGAACTTGGAGTTGTGTTAGTCCAGGGAGATCAAGTTGTGGCATATGGATCATCGAAGTTGAGGCCACATGAATGTAATTACGCTATGCATGATCTCAAGTTAGCTGTGGTAGTTTATGATTTAACGATTTGGTGTAATTATCTGTTGGATGAAAATTTTACTGTGTAAACCGGTCATATGAACTTAAAGTGCATATTTTTGCAGAAATCTTTAAATATTTTTTAGTGGAGATGGGTTGAGTATATACAGTCATTTGATTTTTAGCTGACATATATGCTTGAGAAGGGAAGCAGTGTTGTTGACACTTTGAGAAAAAAGACACATACTTGGGCAGTTTAGGAGTCTAGTTCTGAGTAGAATATGATGACATTTCTGGATGAGATGCATATTAAGTTTTAGGGGGGGCAGGCATAGGTGGACCTTATATCCTTATCTATTGAGTCTACACTTCTGAGCTGAATTTAGGAAAGGAAGTATGAGGATCCAGAGTGTTTGGACTTGAGGGAAATCCTTGAAGGTGTGGAAACACCTTTTGATTGGACTATAAATGGGGATGATATCATCTATGCTTAGAACCATGT
Organism: Viscum album; assembly: GCA_963277665.1. Taxonomy (NCBI): domain Eukaryota; kingdom Viridiplantae; phylum Streptophyta; class Magnoliopsida; order Santalales; family Viscaceae; genus Viscum; species Viscum album. Next base: position 423,700,254 of record OY728123.1, on the reverse strand, counting down.
TATTTTGCCTATGTTTATGTGAGAGGGTCTAATGTGTGAATTTCATTCCTCAAAGTGGGAAGTGCATCCTAGTTTAACCAAAATGTAATGCTACCTATGTCAATAGTATTTGTGGTCAGGCATGAAAAGGTAGATTGTTGGTTTTGTGACATTATTCTACACATGTCAGTAGCTGAAGGTCGAGCATCAAGGAACTAGTGGTTTTTTTTAGCCATTTCACATTACAGAATAGAAGTATGATAACGTTACCATGGACTTCATAGTAGGTCTTCCAAGGATGCCTCATAATAATGACACTATATGGGTGATTGTGGACTGATTGAAAAAGTATCACATTTCTTAACTATCTAAGAGAGTTTCACAGTGGAACAGTTGGGGGACATGTATGTTCGGGAGATAGTACATTTTCACGGGGTACCACAGAGCATAGTTTCAGACTATGACTCACATTTCACTTCACACTTCTGGAAATACTTGCAGAAGGCTCTTGGTATATAGTTGTTTTTGAGTACGGTTGTCATGATCCATCATAATGGGGGCCATGCTGAGACTCCCCAAGCCCACCTCTAATAGGCCAGGGTTTATCGACTAGCTCCGATTAGGAATATCACTAACATGGGAGTTCTTATCCTAAAGTACCTAAACACATGCCCATATTTCCAAGTCCATACAATTCCAAAATTTAAAAAACTGATAAACCATAAATACATACATCTAGATCTTAGAACCATATTACGACAACAAGTGTTGGAAATTAAATAAGTCTAAATACATTCCCACCAAAAAGAGACTGAAAACAAGTCCAACCTAAAAGTAAATGTGGGGACAGTTATCAATATAACCATAGGAACACACCTCAGTCTGTCTAGATCACTAAGAACCAACTGGTCCCAGTCTCTCTAAGACTCAATCAAAAGGTCAATTGTCTACACAAGACCCAACATGTATGGACAAAGCCTATGCATTGGGGAGTATAAAAAATACCCAGTAGGACACCCTAAAAACAAAAAGCATATAACAACATGAATAACATTATTCTCTACATAAGAATATGTATATAACACATATAACAAGAATATCTAGATAATACTCGATAAACAAACAAAGTATCAAGGTAAAGTCACAGCTATAATGCTAGACTTGGATTCTTACTTAAAGGTTCCACATAACACTCTTCTAGGAGAAAACACTCTATGATTCGAATAGTACTGATGGCGTCCATCTGAGATGTACATATCATTGGTTCCTTCCAAAAAAATTATACACTGGAAATATGAATAGAATGATAGACATATGAGGATCAAACTCAAGTCCATGGGGTATACCAAAAACTCAAACTATAATAACCTGCAAATTAGAGGGTTTTCTCCCATGTAGTGTTGGTCACGACGATACCAAGAACTCCAGCTAGGGAAAGACGATGATATAAGATCTCACTCTGGGACTCCTAAAAGGATTCCAACAACTCTATCTAAGAATTCATGCTAAATGGATCACTATCCTATGTATAGGAAGTGATTCCATACAAACCCTTAGGTAAATTATATAGGTAACGCACCCAAATGAAACATTTATAAGATGAAGAGGATAAGGGCTCAAATCCTTCCTTATAAGAGTACACAGTGTGTTCCTTTGGTACTAAGTCCTGCCCATGTATCATGGCCCATGACCATGTCCTTGTAAAAGTACACATCATGTCTATGCTCGTGCACTTCTGATCATGTCCAAGTACCTGGATCTTCCCATGTACGCCTTGCATGGTCATGTCTGTGTCATAGTACATGGCATGTTTGTGACCATGTACTCCAAGTTGTGTTTGTGTACCCTCTGAGGTACATGTAAATCTTCCAGGTCAATTCACATGTCGTGTGATGGAGTCACATTCCATATGATATTTAACTCCATCACAAAAACCCTAATCACTAAACCAAAAGTCCCACATGGTGTGTTCCTCTAGAATACACTCCGTGTATAGCATAATTTCAAAGATCTCATTGGTTTCTTCTCTGCATAGTCATCCTATCCTCTAGACCTTATATCTTCCTTGAATCACTTTTAGAAGAACGAATCAAATTTGGTTGAGCCTCATCGTCACCACTCACCAGATTCTTATCACTCGATTTACACAAGAATCAGTTTTCCTCCATTCTTGTCATCGTCGCATGTATCGCTCAAACCCAAAGGTCTCTAATTAAGTTCAATTCACTCATCACTATCATTTTTTCATGATCTCCGTGACATATAGAGTCTAAATATATGATATCAAATCATTTTCCCAAGAAATGGGTGTGCAATGTTTGACTCCTTGGTATTTGGGTTGAACCACCAGTCAAACGAACCCCAGTGATGAACACAAAAATAGGGGGAAATACACAAACCAAAACTATGAGGAATGAAACTAAACCAATTTTTATGTTGGCCTTGATTTATTTTCATTAGAACAATGAAAAAATAACCAATAATAAATAAAAAAAATCTCCCAAAAAATCCCCATAAGTAAACCAATCCCACAATATGACCAATTAGATAATCAATCTATTATTCGAGTGGTTTTCTTTTTTTGTAGAATTAATAAAAAGGGGTAAATCCAAAAAAAATCATCGTAACCTTATTTGGATTGATCTTTCACTATCGTTGGTGAGATCCTATTATTTTTTTCACATCAGTTATAAGGCCCCAGCCTTAAACATTACTTAATCATGAATAAAATGAATAATTCACATAGAGGATATTTTCGGGTTTAGAGTTTTAGAGAATTAGGTCATAACTATTACATATCAAAAGATTACATAGTATACACTTCTAATAAGTTTTCATAAAATAAAATAAAAAACTCTTAAAAAGAAACATGTCTAGTTCCACGTTTTAGATAGAATGTCTTTCCTTTATCCCATCCTTGACACTATTCATCTTTAAGTCCTGTGAAAAACATTTCAAAAACTTGGGATGAGCATAAAAAGCCCAGTAAAGGATAAAAAAAGAAGGAAAACTGTTAGTTTTTCAAAACAACAAGTAAACCATGAGTACTTTACCAAAGTAATACTTTTCGCCTTTATGAAGTAGTAAAAACTCTTCACTGAATAAAAGACCATTACTTACCCTTTTGTAACCAAAAGATTACCATAAACCCCATATAAAGAACACATAACATATAAATGTAACTTGGGAAATAAACATACTTAAATGGAATAACCATACGGTCAACTTCCATACATACTTAATGGAATAGCCATACGGCCGACTTCCATACCCAATGCATTGGAGGTTATAACGTAACCACCCGTTCTAGTATTCCCAGCACCACCCGTCATATGGTTTATCACGTAACCACCCATAAAATGTCCAAGTACCATCATTACACATAAAATATTGAAAATATAAACATTTCAATAACAACATTTCATTTGCAATCACAATAAGTAATTCCAAGATATTGAATTAATCAATCCATTTTCAAAAATCATTTAAAATATATTTTTGAATCAAAGTTTCCCATACCAATTTGAATCTTTTAATGGAATTATAATTTTAAAACATTAATGTCCATATAAATAAATACTGAAAACCATTTTGAAAACATAGACATTAAAGATAAATATTTAGAATAATGAATCTTTAAAACATTTAAAACAATATTTTTGTTAAAGAGTTTTTAACAAAATGAGAGACTCTTGAATACAAATAATTGCGAAATAAAATTTAATCTGGACTTTAAAATATCATGAGAATAAAGGGATTCATGATATAATATGTCAAAGGACAGTATACACACCATATAAGAGTGAATTGGTGCATAACCACAATGAAGTCTCAATGGAAATCCAAATTGAGATGAAATCCATTATAAAGATGGTATCCTTAAATTAAGGATAAATCTATCACATAATTATGTGTGAGAAATATAAATACACCCAATATAAGTGGATATTAAGTGTGAAACAATCAGAGGACATTCACACATAATCTTGGAAAAACGAAACCAATGACATAGATATTTAACTCAATGAAATGAGATTGAGTTATGATTTTCCATACAAGTTCATAAGAATTTATCAATGAGATGATTATGTGTAGAAATAGTATATACACACAAAGGATTGTGGAAATTACAACATAGATATTCCACAAATAATCTTGGCATAATAAAATCAAGAAGTAGAGGTTTAACCCAAATAATTGAAAGTGGGTTAAGAAGTTCCCTTACAGAAATCCGACAGCCTAACGACGTCACTTTAAAATTCAGAAAAGGAGTTGATGAGAGAGAAAATGGTATCTCATCACTTGGATGTAAAATTTACATAAATAAGGATATATAAGAACATATCCCAACATAATAGTATGTGAATTAAAAGGCATATAAAAGGAAGTCTTTTAAAAAGAGGAGGGTGAAAGGTCCCCTTACCGAGTTGGGTAACTTTCAAAACGTACACCCCAGGGAAGAAGGGACATACAATGAAGATGTAAATACCCATAAATAAAATTATACTACAAAAAGTGTATAATAATGGGCAGTACATACACCACTCAAAGGAAATAGTGGAAAACGTAGCATAAATGTCACGGTAATAAAAGTGAGATGAAAAATCCATTACGAAAACTCGACAGCCTAACGGCACCACTTAAAACATCCAAAATTGGATTTATGAGATCAAATAGGGTCTCTCATAATATTAACATAAAAAGTACAGTATTAAGAATATAAAAGAACATCCCCAAACATAATAAAGATGAGCTTAAAATAAATGACATAAAAGAGAGTACATAAAAATAAAGAGGGAGGTTGGATCCCTTACCTCAAGTCTGACTTGTCTTGTTCGTCTCTTTATATTCCTGAATAATAAACTTTGGTCAATTTATAATTTCCTAAGGAAATATTTTAAAGATTATTATTCATTTCATATCATATATTATAATTTTATAATAATTGGTTAATAATGTGAGTTCATATCAGACGTTTTTGTCGATGTTTGGTACGTGAGTCAAAAATGAACTTGTTTGAAAATGATTTTCCATGTAGTTATAAGTAAATCATCTCCAGAATAGTATTAATGATTTAAATATAATATATATCCAGTACATATTCATTTTATACTACTCCATAACATTTGGAGATAAAAATAAATGAAATGCACCGTTCATGGAGACAGTAGGCCGTACGTACGCATGAACGCTACTTTCATTTCTTTTTCATATTAATGGAATTAAAAATAATTGAGAGATATATATATTATAATTCCAGTATAATATATATTTTATATAGGTCACATATGTTCATTAATTTCATTCTTTATACATTCCATGTATTGCATGAACGAGTCACATCACTTGAGGGGGCGGTAGTCCACACTACCTCGTATGAAATTATCGCATTTGCACAACATGAAAAGCATAAAGGCATGTTTTAAATATAAAATTCAGAAGCATAAAGAAAACATAAATACCATATATATCATATATAAAATATAGTGACATCATAATGGCCACCATGAAAGGTGTTAAGAGAAGATTGAACAATCATCGTTTCGTGAGGCAGAAATTCGCCATCCACGGAAACAGTATGTTCTTTAACCATTAGATGAATGTGTGTGTAAGTTTAGATAGATTACTTATTATAACAACATCATATTATATTGAGGATACTGTTTTTGTTACAAAAGAAATGAATAAAAAGAGTTTAGGGGGTTGGAGAAGCAAAATAAAACATTAGAACACAAGAGAAGACACTACCTTTAAAACGGGTAACTCTTTTTGATTTGAGCTCAAAGGCTTCCTTGGGAAGACTTATTCCCAAAGTGATTCTTCTAGGAGTAAGATAGGCATGTGTAGAGACAAAGTGTTCAGGGTTTGGCCGAGTCAAAGGCTTGAGAGGTGTGGTTAAGGAGGTAGAGGTGGGGGCCTTTTATAAGAGGAGAGGAGGGGCACTCTTGGAAAGTTACGAAAAGATGCATTATTGTAAAATGATTTTCAGATAAAAAGGGTCCCACAATTATATATTTAGAGTATAATGTGATAAGGGTTTGAAATCCACCCATCAAATAGGTTTTTTACAAGTGTAGGTTATAGATTTTACATTATCTTTTCATTTTATTTAAATCGTTAAATAATGAGGTAATCGCTGCATCATCATGGTCTCATAAATAATTTAATTTATTTAATGTCTAAAAATTACAAAAAAACTATCATGATGTAGGAAATCTTTTTAGATTTCTAATGAATATTTATAGTCAAAAAGATGACTTATATAACCCCATTTAAAAATTGTTTTAGTAAAACAACTCATGTTTGTGACATTTTAATTTTAACATTAAATAAAAAGTTATTAATGTCATTTTCCTACCAAAGTGGCTCCATGGGGTCCCCAAGTTGACTCATGGATTTTCTTGGTCGTCCATGACACATCCAATAAGGGTAGAACATGTGTCTAGGTCATTTCATATTATTAAAACATTATTTTTACTTTAAACTACACTAATTACCTCTAATCGCGATTAATAAACTTAAAAATTACTATTCACCAAAAAAATATTTTAATCCCATTGAACCACATTTTACTTCTTAATGAAAACCATGTATGTCGGATTTTTGAAATTCAAAACACAAAGGTGGTAAAATTTCATTTAAACGAAAAATCAGTTTTTTTAAGTACCACTTAGTGGTTTCACTATTCATCAAAAATTAAAGTTTTTTAGAAAAATACCAAAACTTCACCCTAAGCTATATTTGATATTCCGAATTCAAAAATGATGTCTATTTTACAAAATTCAAATCATATAAGCAAAATTAATTAATTTAATAATTAATTCCCGCTGTCATGACAAATAGCGTGTTTTTATGAAACAATATATATCAAAAGATTGACACTAGTTTAAGTCCAATTTCAAAGTGGAATTAGTTCCAATGACCACTATTGGATTAAATTGTAAAAATATATTCTAATTTAACTCTAAAACCAATTCAAAAGATAATATAATCATATAAATAAATCAGATTAAAAAGAGGTTTTGAATTAAAATACAACATTTTTCACTATTCATTACAAAATGAACTTTATCGAAAAAATACCAAAAATTTACACAAAGTAAATTTTTATGTCCTGATTCTAAAGAAGAGTTTTATTTGGTCCAATTGAATTTATAAGAGTGACCAAAGCTATATTTAAAGAAGGTTCTCCATGAAAAGGCGATAAGTCGACCTTTAGTGAATATTAGAGTATTTATGCCTAAAATCGAATTCTTTTATTATTTTAAGCCTTTATCTTTTATTGGAAAAATGTAAAAGCATTTAACAAACATATATAATCATATTTTAGTTGTTTCTATCCATTCCCGCCAATACAACGGTTACGTGTTAACTACCATTTAAAATAATATTATTATATTACTAGTGTGCAACGTAAGTTTTCAAAGAAACTCATTGTTGCGTATCGAGTATGCTATCGAACATAGCAACCCCTTTAAAGTAAAATTAATATTTAATTCACAAATATTTTTAAATGTGAAAATGCTTTATTCTTTATTTACCTGGGATGTTACATCAGTTGTCGATCTTCGATCTAGTCATTGTTTTCTAACAAAAGCTCCACCAATAGCTCTCTAATAGTTCACTGGATCTCCAAGGTTTAGTGGATAAACTTGATAATACACCATAAACATATATTTATAGAACTCTTATTAGGTCGGTAAATAGAATAAATTAATTTCTTATTTTATTTTATTTTCTTAAACATATTCCCATGATCATGCCTCAACTTTAATACCGAATGCATTCCAAGGTTATATCAAACCTAGGGTAAAACCCATACTCCAAACACAATGGTTCCCTCATATTTATTATCTAGGCCTTCGTTTATAATTTATTCCATTTTTTTAGGAAAATGGGGTGTGCGTGATACAAATATATTTAATATTTTTTAAAATTTTATTTTGGGAACCCTGGGCCTTAGAATCACATGTCATCTCAGTTCCGAGTCTTGAAAATATTCTATACAATATCAGAAAATAATACATGTAAAATATGAGTTTCTATGTTCTCCCCACCTTGGGGTTTTACATCCAAAAAACCCAAAATATGTGGATATACAAAAAAATGTGGGTATTGGTCTCCCATCTGGGTATCCCCCTCCCAAGTACTCTCCTTAAGATTATCATGCAGCCACTAGAAATTCACTAAAGTAATTGATCATCCATAAAGGATCCTCTCCTATCAATACTCAATATTTATTAGGTACTTAGTAATGGTAGCTTTGTCCTCAATGTCCAGCTCACCCCAGTCGATGATGTTTGACAGATCATGCACGTACCTCCTCGGTTGTGAAATGTGGAAGATTTCATGTACCTAGTCTAACTGTGGAGGTAGATATAAGTGTTACACCACCTCATAAACTCTATGTAGTATCTGACATCATAATGGCCACCATGAAAGGTGTTAATAGAATATTGAACAATCATCGATTCGTGAGGCAGAAATTCACCATCCACAGAAACAGTATGTTCTTTAACCATTATATGAAGGTGTGTGTAAGTGTAGCTCGATTCCTTCTTATAGCCACATACTAGTCTATTGAGGATACTGGTTTTGTTACAAAAGAAATGAATAAAAAGAGTTTAGGGTGTTGTAGAAGCAAAATAAAACATAAGAACACAAGAGAAGACACTACCTTTAAAACGGGTAACTCTTTTTGATTTGAGCTCAAATGCTTCCTTGGGAAGACTTCTGCCTAAAGTGAGGATTCTAGGAGTAATATAGGGATGTGGAGAGACAAAGTGGGTAGGGTTTGGCCGAGCCAAAGGCTTGAGAGGTGTGGGTAAGGAGGTAGAGGTGGGGGCCTTTTATAAGAGGAGAGGAGGGGCACTCTTGGAAAGTTAAGAAAAGATACATTATTATAAAATGATTTTCAGATAAAAAGGGTCCCAAAATTATATATTTAGAGGATAATGTGATAAGGGTTATAAATCCACCCATCCAATAGTTTTTTGACAAGTGTAGTTCTTAGATTTTACATTTTCTTTTCATTTTATTTAAATCGTTAAATAATGAGGTAATCGCTGCATCATCATGGTGTCATAAATAATTTAATTTATTTAATGTCTAAAAATTATAAAAAAAAATATAATGATGTAGGAAATATTTTTATATTTCTAATTAATATTTATAGTCAAAAATATGAATTGTATAACCCCATTTAAAAATTGTTTTAGTAAAACAACTCATGTTTGTGACATTTTAATTTTAACATTAAATAAAAAGTTATTAATGTCTTTTTCCTACCAAATGGCTCCATGGGGTCCCCAAGTTGACCCATGGATTTTCTTGGTCAGCCATGACACATCAAATAAGGGTAGGACAAGTGTCTAGGTCATTTCATATTATTAAAACATTATTTTTACCTTAAACTACACTAATTACCTCTAATCGTGATTAATAAACTTAAAAGTAACTATTCACCAAAAAATTATTTTAATCCCATTGAACCATATTTTACATCATAATAACAACCATGTATGTCATATTTTTGAAATTCAAAACACAGAGGTGGTAAAATTTCATTTAAACGAAAAATTAGTTTTTTTAAGTACCACTTAGTGGTTTCACTATTCATCAAAAATTGAAGTTTTTTAGAAAAATACCAAAACTTCACCCTAAGATATATTTGATATTCCGAATTCAAAAATTATGTCTATTTTAAAAAATTCAAAACATATAATCTACAATAATTAATTTAATAATTAATTCTCATTGTCAGGACAAATAGCGTGTTTTTATGAAACAATATATATCAAAAGATTGACACTAGTTTAAGTCCAATTTCAAAGTGGAATTAATTCCAATGACCACTATTGGATTAAATGGTAAAAAAATATTCTAATTTCACTCTAAAACCAATTCAAAAGATAATCTAATCATATAAATAAATCAGATTAAAAAGAGGTTTTGAATTAAAATACAACATTTTTCACTATTCATTAAAAAATGAACTTTATCGGAAAAATACCAAAAATTTACAAAAAGTAAATTTTGATGTCCCGATTCTAAAGAAGAGTTTTATTTGGTCCAATCGAATGTATAAGAGTGACCAAAACTATATTTAAAGAAGGTTCGCCATGAAAAGGCGATAAGTCGACCTTTAATGAATATTAGAGTATCTATGCCTAAAATTGAATTCTTTTCTTATTTTAAGCCTTTATCTTTTAATGGAAAAATGTAAAAACATTTAACAAACATATATAATCATATTTTAGTTGTTTCTATTCATTCCCGCCAATACAACGGCTACGTGTTAACTACCATTTAAAATAATATTATTATATTACTAGTGTGCAACGTAAGTTTTCAAAGAAACCCATTGTTGCGTATCGAGTACGCTATCGAACATTGCAACCCCTTTAAAGTAAAATTAATATTTAATTCACAAATATTAATAAATATGAAAATGATTTATTCTTTATTTACCTGGGATGTTACATCCTTCCCCCCTTTTGGGAATTGGGTCTTCGCAATTTTATTCACTTATCAAAATAAGTGGGGCTATTTATTCCTCATAGCATTTTCAGATTCCCATGTCTTTAGATATCAACCAAAACCAAACCAAAATGTTTAGTATGAGATCAGATAATACCCAAAAAGGATAGTTTTGTTTACAAAAAGAAAAACTACTCCTAATCTCCAAAATTTGTCCAACAATACCCAAAGTTCAACAAAGACCATTCAATAAAAAACTATCAATAAAATTCTTCAAAGTAATCCAAACTAAGTTTGAAACCCAAATCTATGAAGGATTTAATCACATTGTCTTACAAATTAAATCATAACTTTTATCTCCAAATAACACCAGTTACTCTTAAAGTCTCACATTGAAAAGTAATTAGCCTAATCACATATTCTCCATGATAGGATAATCATTTCCATAGATAACCCAAAATAAACTTATTCTTGATTCATAAAATCATCTAACTATAAAGAATTGGTCAAACTAACCAGGGACTTCACGTAGTCCAGTGGTAGGCGATAAATACCAGTCGCACTTCGGTTGTGGGTTTGATTCCCACAGCTTTGTCTAACGCGACGGGTTGTCACATGGTCTGCGTGTTGTCCTTTTTCCAAAACTATATAATTCTTATAACATTCCCCAAAAAACGATAAAATCTTCAAAAATAACCATAACATAATTTAACCTCAAGTTTATCTCATGTCATTCATATTCCATCATAACATATATTAACCCATAATTACCTCAAAAGTAAGGATCATATAAACCCTAATGGTTACCTTTATAATTATTACCTAAACTTCCACATCGAGTTGGTCATCTCGTACATGATGCATTAGAGAACTCACCAAGGTTCAAGTGGTTGATCATGACTCCTTGATAGTTGGTTTATAACAACCACGATATTCCTCATTGAATCCCCCATTTCATCGAGTCTCTTAATCAGAGAACCACCACAGTTTCCTTCAAACCCAATGTCACTTTGGTGCCTGCTAGATCCACCCATTTACTAAAAACAGAAATGTCAGTGTGAGTATATAAACAAAACCATCATGTACTAATGAGGAATATAAACACTAATATATACTTACTCATTCACTTTATCTAAAACTATGACTCTTTCTGAAATCCTAACCATTATGGTAATGTCACTTATGCTTAGAGAATACCCTAACCTCTAAAGTTATCTAAACCGACCTTTGATACCAACTATAAGGCCCCAGCATTAAACATTACTTAATCATGAATTAAATTAATAATTCACATAGATGATCTTTTCAGGTTTAGAGTTTTAGAGAATTAGGTCATAACTATTACATCTCAAAATATTACATAGTAGACACTTCTACTAAGTTTCCATAAAATAAAATAAAAACTCTTAAAAAGAAACATGTCTAGTTCCATGTTTCAGATAAAATGTCTTTCTTTGATCCCATCCTTGACCCTATTCATCTTTAAGTCCTGTGGAAAACATTTCAAAAACTTGGGATGAGCATAAAAAGCCCAGTAAAGGATACACAAAGAATGAAAACTGTTAGTTTTTCAAAACAACAAGTAAATCATGAGTACTTTACCAAAGTAATACTTTTCACCTTTATGAAGTAGAAAAAACTCTTCACTGAATAAAACACCATTACTTACCCTTTTGTAACAAAAAGATTACCATAAAACCCATATAATGAACACGTAAAATATAAAGGTAACTTGGGACATAAACATACTTAAATGGAATAACCATACAGTTGACTTCCACACATACTTAATAGAATAGCCATACGGCCGACTTCCATACCAAATGCATTGGATGTTATAACGTAACCACCTGTCCTGGTATTCACGGCACCACCCATCATATGGTTTATCAGGTAACCATCCATAAAATGTCCAAGTACCATCATTACACATAAAATATTGAAAATATAAACATTTCAATAACAACATTTCATTTGCAATCACAATAAGTAATTCCAAGATATTGACTTAATCAATCCACTTTCAAAAATCATTTAAAATAGATTTTTGAATCAAAGTGTCCCATACCACTTTGAAGCTTTTAATGGAATTATAATTTTAAAACATTAATGTCCATATAAATAAATACTTAAAACCATTTGGAAAACATGGACATTAAAGATAAATATTTAGAATAATGAATCTTTAAAACATTTAAAACGATATTTTTGTTAAAGAGTTTTTAACAAGATGAGAGACTCTTGAATACAAATAATTGCAGAATAACATTTAATCTGAACTTTATAATATCATTAGAATAAAGGGATTCATGATATAATATGTCAAAGGATAGTATACACACCATATAAGAGTGAATTGGTTCATAACAACAATGAAGCCTCAATGGAAATGTAAATTGAGATGAAATACATTATAAAGATAGTATCCTTAAATTAAGGATAAATCTATCACATAATTATGTGTGAGAAATATAAATACACCCAATATAAGTGTATATTAAGTGTTAAACAATCATAGGACATTCACACATAATATTGGAAAAACGAAACCAATGACATAGATATTTAACTCAATGAAATGAGATTGAGTTATGATTTCCCATACAAGTTTGTAAGAATTTATCAATGAGATGATTATGTGTAGAAATAGTATATCCACACAAAGGTTTGTGGAAATTAAAAAATAGATATTCCACGCATAATCTTTTCATAATAAAATCAAGAATTAGAGGTTTAACCCAAAGAATTGAAAGTGGTTTAAGAAGTTCCCTTATAGAAATCCGACAGCCTAATGGCGTCACTTTAAAATTCAGAAAATGAGTTGATGAGATAGAAAATGGTATCTCATCACTTGGATGTAAAATTTACATAAATAAGGATATATAAGAACATATCCCAACATAATATTATGTGAATTAAAAGACATAAAAAAAGAAGTCTTTTAAATAGAGGAGGGTGAAAGGTCCCCTTACCGAGTTGGGTAACTTTCAAAACGTACACCCCGTGGAAGAAGGGTCAAACAATGAAGATGTAAATACCCATAAAAGAAATTATACTAAAAAAAGTGTATAATAATTGGTATTACATACACCACTCAAAGGAAATAGTGGAAAACATAGAATAAATGTCACGGTAATAAAAGTGAGATGAAAAATCCCTTACGAAAACTCGGCAGCCTAACGGCGCCACTTAAAACTTCAAAAATTGGATTTATGAGATCAAATAGGTTCTCTCATAATATGAACATAAAAATTACATTATTAATAATATAAAATAACATCCCTAAACATAATAAATATGAGCTTAAAAGAAATGACATAAAAGAGAGTACTTAAAAAGAAAGAGGGAGGTCGGATCCCTTACCTCCGGTCTGACTTGTCTTGTTCGTTTCTTTATATTCCTGAATAATAAACCTTGTTCAATTTATAATTGATTAAGGACCTCTTTTAAATATTATTATTCAGTTCATATCACATATTATAATTTTATAATAATTGGTTAATAATGTGATTTCATATCAGACGTTTTTGTCGATGTTTGGTACATGAGACAAAAATGAACTTGTTTGAAAATTATTGTCCATGTAGTTATAAGTAAATCATCTCCAGAATATTATTAATGATTTAAATATCATATATATCCAGTAAATATTCATTTTATACTACTCCATAACATTTTTAGATAAAAAAGAAATGAAATGCATCGTTTATGGAGACGGTAGGCCGTACGTACGCATGAACACTACTTTCATTTCTTTGTCATATTAATGGAATTAAAAATAATTGAGAGATATATATATTATAATTCCAGTATAATATATATTTTATATAGGTCACATATGTTTATTAATTTCATTCTTTATACATTCCATGTATTGAATGAACGAGTCACATCACTTGACGGGGCGGTAGTCCACACTTCCTCGTATGAAATTATCGCATTTGCACAACATGAAAAGCATAAATTCATGTTTTAAATATAAAATTAATAAGCATATAGAAAACATAAATACCATATATATCATATATAAAATATAGTGACATCATAATGGCCACCATGAAAGGTGTTAAGAGAAGATTGAACAATCATCGTTTCATGAGGCAGAAATTCGCCATCCACAGAAACAGTATGTTCTTTAACCATTATATGAATGTGTGTGTAAGTGTAGCTTGATTACTTCTTATAAACACATCCTAGTCTATTTAGGATACTGGTTTTGTTACAAAAGAAATTAATAAAAAGAGTTTAGGGGGTTGGAGAATCAAAATAAAACATAAGAACACAAGAGAAGACACTACCTTTAAAACGGGTAACTCTTTTTGATTTCAGCTCAAAGGATTCCTTGGGAAGACTTCTACCCAAAGTGAGGCTTCTTGTAGTAATATAGGGATGTGTAGAGACATATTGGGCAGGTTTTGGCCAAGATAAAAGGCTTGAGAGGTGTGGGTAAGGCGGTAGAGGTGGGGGCCTTTTATAAGAGGAGAGGAGGGGCACTCTTGGAAAGTTAAGAAAAGATACATTATTATAAAACTATTTTCGGATAAAAAGGGTCAAAAAATTATATATTTAGAGGATAATGTGATAAGGGTTCGAAATCCACCCATCCAATAGGTTTTTGACAAGTGTAGGTCTTAGATTTTACATTATCTTTTCATTTTATTTAAATCGTTAAATAATGAGGTAATCGCTGCATCATCATGTTGTCATAAATAATTTAATTTATTTAATGTCTAAAAATTATAAAAAAACTATCATGATGTAGGAAATATTTTTATATTTCTAATTAATATTTATAGTCAAAAATATGACTTGTATAACCCCATTTAAAAATTGTTTTAGTAAACCAACTCATGTTTGTGACATTTTAATTTTAACACTAAATAAAACGTTATTAATGTATTTTTCCTACCAAAGTGGCTCCATGGGGTCCCCAAGTTTACCCATGGATTTTCTTGGTCGTCCATGACACATCCAATAAGGGTAGGACATGTTTCTAGGTTATTTCATATTATTAAAACATTATTTTTACCTTAAACTACACTAATTACCTCTAATCGTGATTAACAAACTTAAAAGTAACTATTCGCCAAAAAATTATTTTAATCCCATTGAACCACATTTTACTTCATAATGACAACCATGTATGTCGGATTTTTGAAATTCAAAACACAGAGGTGGTAAAATTTCATTTAAACGAAAAATCAGTTTTTTTAAGTACCACTTAGTGGTTTCACTATTCATCAAAAATTGAAGTTTTTTAGAAAAATACCAAAACTTCACCCTAAGCTATATTTGATATTCTGAATTCAAAAATGATGTCTATTTTAGAAAATTCAAAACAAATAAGCTACATTAATTAATTTAATAATCAATTCCCACTGTCAGGACAAATAACGTGTTTTTATGAAACAATATATATCAAAAGATTGACACTAGTTTAAGTCCAATTTCAAAGTGGAATTAATTACAAAGACCACTATTGGATTAAATTGTGAAAATATATTCTAATTTCACTCTAAAACCAATTCAAAAGATAATCTTATCATATAAATAAATCAGATTAAAAAGAGGTTTTGAATTAAAATACAACATTTTTCACTATTCATTAAAAATGAACTTTATCAGAAAAATACCGAAAATTTACACAAAGTAAATTTTTATGTCCTGATTCTAAAGAAGAGTTTATTTGGTCCAATCGAATGTATAAGAGTGACCAAAACTATATTTAAATAAGGTTCACCATGAAAAGGTGATAAGTCTACCTTTAGTGAATATTAGAGTATCTATGCCTAAAATTGAATTATTTTATTATTTTAAGCCTTTATATTTTATTAGACAAATTTAAAACCATTTAACAAACATATATAATCATATTATAGTAGTTTCTATTCATTCCCACCAATACAATGGCTATGTGTTAACTACCATTTAAAATAATATTATTATATTACTAGTGTGCAACGTAAGTTTTCAAAGAAACTCATTGTTGCGTATCGAGTACGCTATCGAACATAGTAACCCCTTTAAAGTAAAATTAATATTTAATTCAAAAATATTAATAAATATGAAAATGATTTATTCTTTATTTACCTGGGATGTTACATCAGTTTTCGATCTTCGATCTAGTCATTGTTTTCTAACAAAAGCTCCACCAATAGCTCTCTAATAGTTCTCTGGATCTCCAAGGTTTAGTGGATAAACTTGATAATACACCATAAACATATATTTATAGAACTCTTATTAGGTCGGTAAATAGAATAAATTGATTTCTTATTTTATTTTATTTTCTTAAACATCTTCCCATGATCACGCCTCAACTTGAATACCCAATGCATTCCAAGGTTATATCAAACCTAGGGTAAAACCCATACTCCAAACTCAATGGTTCCCTCATATTTATTATCTAGGCCTTCGTTTATAATTTATTCCATTTTTTTAGGAAAATGGGGTGTGCGTGATACAAATATATTTAATATTTTTCAAAAATTTATTTTGGGGACCCTAGGCCTTAGAATCACATGTCATCTCAGTTTCGAGTCATGAAAATATTCTATACAATATCAGAAAATAATACATGTAAAATATGAGTTTCTATGTTCTCCCCACCTTGGGGTTTTACATCCCAAAAACCCAAAATATGTGGATATACAAAAAAATGTGGGTATTGGTCTCCCATATGGGTCTCCCCCTCCCAAGTACTCTCCTTGAGATTATCATGCAGCCACTAGAAATTCAATAAAGTAATTGATCATCCATAAAGGATCCTCTCCTATCAATACTCAATATTTATTAAGTACTTATTAATGGTAGCTTTATCCTCAATGTCCAGCTCACCCCAGTCGATGATGTGTGACAGATCATGCACGTACCTCCTCGATTGTGAAATTTGGAAGATTTCATGTACCCAGTCTAACTGTGGAGGTAGATCTAAGTGTTACACCACCTCATAAACTCTATGTAGTATCTGACAGCTCTATACACTTATCATCCACTCCTGGATGATCTACACCTTCTGTATAGTGTCTTCAACCAACTCTTTTCCCAGAAGTGTTGACTCTCCTAGGTTGGTCCTGTAAAGTGGTGACCTAGTGGGTCACCCATACAAGGACTTGAATGGCTTTATAGAAATG
This sequence comes from Viscum album, assembly GCA_963277665.1. NCBI lineage: Eukaryota > Viridiplantae > Streptophyta > Magnoliopsida > Santalales > Viscaceae > Viscum > Viscum album. The sequence goes on along the minus strand of OY728123.1, from coordinate 423,682,666 downwards.
GTGGAATGATAACTATTTTTATACGTAAACTTAGGAAATGGTAGGTGATCCTCCCAACTATGTACAAAGTCCAACATGAAAGCTCACAACATGTACTCTAGAAACTAAATGGTCCACTCAGTCTATCCATTAGTCTAGTGGTGAAAATCCATACACAGTTGAGTCCCAAAATCTTCCTACAATCCCTTCTATAACCAAGATATGAAGTGAGAATCATGTTTAGAAATGATCTTCAAGGTAACTCCATGGAGTAATACTATATCGTACTTGTAGAGGCATCCCAAGATCTCTACTAAACTCTTCTCCCAAATAGCTAAGAAGTGGGACAACTTGGTGAGTTGGTCTATGATCACCCAGATAGAATTATGTCCCCTAGACATACATGGTAATCCCATCACAAATTACATGGGTATCTCTTCCCACTTCCACTCTAGCACCTCAAGGGGTTGAGCTAAACCTGTTGGAACATAGTGCTCATTCTTCACTTGCTGACAATGGGTCAAGAGGCAAACTCTGCAACTCCCTTCTTCATCCCTAACTACCAAAACTGATGTTGGACATCCTAGTAAATCCTTTCATGCATGGATGTAAATCCAAAGGAGATGTATGAAACTCTCTTAGATCCTACTCCTATAATGTCACTGGAACGGTCGTGTGTCCTCTAAAAATAAAAACATGCTCCCCACCTTCAAAAAATCCAACAGGAGCATGTCCAGTGTATATCTTAGTACATAGTATCTCATAGTTGGTATCCCCAATATATGTCTCCCTAACTCTCTACAAGAGAATAGGGGTAATAACCATCAATTAGAGGTAAGCTACTCCATCTCTATCCACAAAGGATAACTTTAATTATGACAACTTCTCTTACTCCTCACTCAGTAAATGCGAACAAGATCTCCTACTCAGAGCATCCACTACTATGTTACCCTTCCCAGTAGAATGAACAATCTTTAATTCATAATCTTGGAGGAACTCTAGTCATCTTCTCTATCTAAAGTTAAGATCCATATGATAGAAGATATACTTGAGTCTATTGTGGTCAAAATAGATGATAAACCACTCTCCCATTGGGTAGTGTAACCACATAATTAATATGAATACTAATGTTGCTATCTCAGGATCATGTGTCACATAGTTTTAATCATGTGGTCTCAACTAGCATGAACCATCAGTAATCACTGCATGTCTCTACATTAGAAAACAACAAAATATGATTCCTGATGAATCGTAGAACACTATGTACTTGACACCCTCCTCTATAAATCTCAAGATGGGAGTGCTCATAAAACTCTACCTCAACTCCAGAAAATACTGCTAGAACCTCTCTATCCACATTAAAGGATAACCCTTTCAGGTTAAAGATTTCATAGGACCTGATATCCTAGAGATATCAAGTATGATTCTATGATAATAGCCTACCAACCCAAGTAATCGATTCACCTTTTTCATGCACTTGGGTGGATCCCAAGTTGACACTAACTTGACCTTTTCTAGGTCCACAACCACACCATATACTAAGATAAAGTTTCCCATAAGGTGGACCTCCTAAATCCAAAATTGGAACTTTAAGAGATTCCCATGTAGCTGGATCTCTTGGAGTATGTTTAGGATCATCCTCTAGTGTCTCGTGTGCACCTCCTTGATCATCAAGTACACAAGGATATCATCAATGAAGACTACCTTGAATAGGTCTAAGAAAGGATTAAATATATGGTTCATGAGTCCCATGAACACTATTGTGGCATTATTCATGCCAAAATGCATCACCATGTACTCATAGTGATCATACTGACATATGAATGTCATCTTTGGTATATCCTCATCCCATGCTCGTAACTGGTGGTAGCCTGATCTGAGGTCAATCTTGAAGAACCATTACACCCATATTAACAAACCAAATAGGTCATCAATCCTTGATAGTGGATACTTTTTCTTTATATTTACATTGTTTAGGTGACGGTAATCCACACATAACCTCAAACTCATGTATGCCATCTTGGTGAATACCATTGGGGTTGCCCAAGGTGAAACACTGATTCTAACAAATCCCTTCCTCTATAAGTCCTCAAACTACACCCTCATCTTATGAAACTCTACGAGAACTATCCGATATGGTGGAAAAGATATTTGGATTTTCCCTAGGCATAGATAAATGTAGAATTATATCTCTCAATGGGGAGGTAAACCTGGAACATCCTTGAGAAAGACATCCTCGTACTCTGTCACCACTATAAGGAACTAGAAACTCATAGAATCCACTACACCAAGGTTCATGATATCCAATTGATGTGTAATCATTTCACACTCCTATGTGTGATTTCATACTATTCTGTTAGGTTTTCCTTTTCACCCACAAAGGAAAACCTAGTCCCGATACTGCAGACACATCGCATCCTCCGCCTAAAATAGTCTATCTAGGAATGAACTGCAAATAACCATTCCATACCTAATATGACATCATAATTCATCATCGCTACTTCAAATAGATCCCAATAGATACTCTTACCTCCAAGATTCATGTCACACTTTCAGTATAAGTGTGTGATCATTGAGTCATCTGTAGTATAAGTCTCCAAGCGCAAGGGTTGAGCCAAGTGCTCAAATGGAATATATTAGTTTTAAACCAGATAATTATAAATAAAGGAATGACTAGAACCTATGTCTATTAGTACTATAGAAAAGGTATAAAATACATAGATTGTACCTCGGATCATATTTGGAGCCTCTAGGTCATAAGCCTCAATTTCTTGCAGCTGCCCCCACCCATATCCTCCAGATCCCTGAGCCTGGCATGGACCACCTGGGGGTGGTGGTGGTAATAAGTCGAAGTTCCTACTACCTCTAGTTACTCTACTAGATCATCTACCACATCTACCAACTAGCAGACCTATCTTATCCTACCACTGACTCTGCCTCAGCAGCACATCCTCTGTCTCCCTTCTAGTTGTATGGTGGGTCGGACAATCTCATGAAATATGTATCTTACCATCACATGAGTATCACTACCTCTCCCTGGGATGTCTAGACCCATACTATGAGAACTGAACCACAAACCCTCTTTATGAGGACCTCCTCCTAAAAGGTATCACACTTCCAGGTCCCGGAGACTAGCGTTGGCTCCCTGCTGCCAAAGACTCCACTCCTACGTGCCCACTGCTGGAAAACACTATCTACGTCTGCTAAGCCAGGAAAATATTGGACACCAAAGCTTGATATAGAACCCTATAATAGGTTGTAATTCATAGAGTTATAATGATGTATTGTATGTATCTATTCATCCCTTTCTCAAAGGTCTGAGCCTGAAATAACTAATCGCGTATCATATCCATCGAGTACCTAGAGAGGTTGGTGAACCTTGATGAATACTCAACTAATATTGTGATACCCTAATGAAGCTATAGAATATATGATATTCATATGGACTTCAACTTAGCTAGAGAAAAATCATTTATGAAAAGTTTCTTGAATTATGACCATTCTAAATTCACCTCATCATAAGAATGGGTCACCAATCCCCACCATCATTTTGTATATCCATAGAGAAGGCTCGCTACCAGAACCACCATATGATCTATAAATGTTCTAAAAATATAGAAAGAATTCATTACCACCTCAATAAATTCCTCATCCTATTATGTTTTGGTCTCACCTCAGAACCTAAGAGGTCACTTTAACTAAAACACATGAAGTTGGCTGAGCCTTTGCACCTCATCTGTCATTACTGTGGGTACCATCTACTGCTCAACAGTTGGTGGTATAGATGGTGGATCACATAGAGTTAAAACCTCTAGAACAGGATGTTTTATTGAAGCCTCATCACTAAGGGGATCATCCACATGATCTTTATGTTGAATCCTAGCTGGAATAAGTCTTAGAGGCATCCTGAAATAAAGATGTACCACATTCAATGAGTATATCTTGAGAGATGGCTCAAGAATGACATGGAAACCAAAACCTATTCCTATATGATACATGTACCATTGTATTTTTCCTAAAAATAGTGTCCTCATGTTCTGAGTTCAAAGGTAGGTGATCATAGTCCCATTGTATAGATACATCGGTCATCACACCAACATTAGAGTCCCTATCTTGAAATCTGAACTCAAAACACTTAACACCTTTTACCTAAACCAATATCGCATACTCCGGTCCCAAGTACCAATTACCTATGATACCACTCTATCAAAACCCATCCCAATGGGTCCCATTTAGTGACTCCCCAAGCCCACCTATAATAGGATAAGGGCTAGCGACTAGCGCCGAGTAGGCATATCACTAACATGGGTAAAGTAGCTGTACACAAACACACATCTCTAAACCCATACAATGTTGAAATGTAAAACAACTGATAAACCATGAATACATACATCTAAATACCATAACCAGAGTATAGAAACAACTATTTTAAAGTAAACATGTCCAAATATAATCCCACCACAAATGGTCTAAAAACAATTCCAACCTAAAAGTAAAGATGGGGATTGTTGTCAAGATAACCACAAGAACACAACTTGATCTGTCTGGATCAGTAAGAATAATCTGGTCCTAGTCCCTCTATGAGTTATTTAAAAGTTTGATCAACTGCACATGACATGACATGTTCATAAAACTCCTATGTAGGGATGAGTATAACAATACCTAGTAGGACACCCCAAAAACACAAAGCATGTGACAACATAAATAACAGTAAGATCTACACAGGTATGTTTCTAAATACCATATAACACTAATATCCAGATAATACTCAAAAAATATACATAGTCTCAAGGTAAAGTCAAAACTATAATGTCAGTATAGGATTCTTGTTCAAAGTCTCCACATATTACTCATCTAGGAGAACACACTCCATGAGTTAGATGGAACTGATGGAGTTTGTATAAGATGTGTAGCTCATCGAGTCTTTCCATAAAAAGTATATTTTTTAAGTATAAATATAATGATACATAGATGAGTATCACATCTAAGCCCATGGGTTATACCAATAACTCAGTCTGGAATAACCTGCTAAGTAGAGGATCGGTGCTCGCATAGTGTTGGTCATTATGATACCAAGAACTCCACCTAGGGAAAGATTATGATAGAGGATCTCACTTTGGAACTCATATAAGGGTTCCAAAAACTCTATATAATAATTATTATTTAAGGTATCACTATCCTATGTGTAGGTTATGATTCCATACTAACCCTCAAGAAAAGATATAAAGAATGTACCATAATGAAGCTTGTCGAAGTTGGAGAGGAAAAGGGCTTCAATCCTTTATTAAAGGAGTACATGACATGTACTAAAAGTGCAGGGCATGTTCCTTTGGCACCAAGTCCTTCCTATGTATCATGTCATGTGCCTATGTCGATGTTAAATTATACGGCGTGTGTGTGCCCATATACTTCTGGCCATTTCCAAGTACAAGTCTCTACCCGTATACGCCTAGCGTGGTTGTGTATGTGTTAGAGTACATCGTGTGTCTATGAACATGTACTCATGGTCATTTAAATATACCCTATGAGGTACACACCAAAATTCCAGGTCAAGTCACACATTTTTTGATATTTAACTCCATCATGGAAACCCTATCCACCACACTAGGGGTCCCACATGATGTGTTCCTATGGAACACACATCATGTACTATGAAATTTCATATATTTCGTGGGTTTTTCCTCTACATATAAATCCACTCTACCATCCCCCAAATCTAATGTGAAACACATTATAAATCATGGATCTACACCATACAAGCCTCACTGTCACTGCTCACTAGATTCTGGTCACCTGATTCACACAAGAATCGGTTATCCTGCATTCTCATCATCATCACATGCACAGCTTGAACCCAGAGGTCTCCAATCCAGTCGAATTCACTCATCGTTTCCATCATTGCATGATCCCCAAGATGTACTAATTTCAGATCTATAATATTGAATCATTTCACCAAGAAAATGGTGCGCAACATTTGATTCCTCAGTATTTGGGTCAAACCACCAGTCAAATGAACCCCGGTGATGAACACAAAAATAGGGGAGAAATGAAAAAACCACAACCATGATGAATGAACCTTAGTAAATGTTCATGTTTTCCATGATTCATTATCATTATAATGACAAAAAAATAACCAGTAATAAATAAACAATTCTCCCAAGAAATCCCCGCAGGTAAACCCATCCCGCAATATGACCAAACCAAGAATTAATCTGTTGATTGATTGATTCACATTCATTGTGGAATAAATAAAATAGGGGTAAATCAAAACAAAACATCATCCTAACTTTTTTGGATCGATTGATGATGAAGAAAAAAGTTTTGTCATTGTTGTTGATGAGATCCTCTTATTCTGTTGCACACCAGCTGTTGATCTCTGGTCCAGTCATCTTTTTTTAATGGAAGTTCCACCAAAGGCTCTCCAATGATTCCCCAAATCTCCATGATTTAATATATAAACTTGATAATCTACCATTACTGTATATTTATAAAACTCTTATTAGGTATGGAAATAAAATAAATTTATTTATTTATTTATTTCATTTTCTTAAACATCCACCCATGATCGTGCCTCTATTCGAATACCAGACGCATTCCATTTGTATATTGTTCCAAAGGTAAAACTCGTGATTTAAACTCAATTATGCCCTTGGATTTTTTATTTGGGCCTCTTTTTAGAATTTATTCCAATTTTTCAGGAAAAATATATGCACGTGATATTAATATATTTAATATTTTTCAAACATTTATTCCAGATACACTAGGCCTCAGAATCACACTTTGTATCAGTGTCTGATCATGAAAATAATTCATATAATATCCAAAAATAATACATAAAAATTTGAGTCTCTTCAACAACTTTTCACCCACATAAATATAGAAAATCGGAGCATACAATTCAGGTATTATAGGATATACTATGGGCTTGAATTCTTGAATTTGGTGGGTCTTGGGAGAAGTAATTAGTTCTCATTGAGTTATTATATAATAATAGTTATTAGGTGGATACTTAGATGGTACCATATGAGGAACTTTATGGTAGGCCATGCAGATCACCTCTATGCTGTATGGAGGCAGGTGAGTCTGGATTTTTGGGACTGAGTCTCATTCAGGAGACATAGGAGAAGGTTTAGTTAATTCAGAAATATATGGCTACATCTCAGAGTATGTATAAGTCATATGATAATCGATGTTAATGACCCATTGATTTTGTAGTAGGTGATTGTGTGCTCCTTTTGGTGTCTCCTATATTGGGTCACCATAGGATTAGGAGTCAAGGTAAGTTTGAATCCATGTTTTTTAGACCTTTTGAGATTATGGAAAGGATTGGATTGGTGGTGTACCAATTGGATCTACCAAAGAATTATGGTGTTATTCATGATGTTTTTTATGTGTCGTAACTTCGACATTATCACCCCAATCCTTCTCATGTGATCAAATTTGATGATATTGAGCTTGAGGCTAGTGCCTCCTTTAAGGAGAATCTGATTTTTTTATGGATCGCAGTGAGAAAGTGTTGTGGGGAAAGATCATTCCGATAGTCTAGGTTTTGTGGAAAATGGTCATTTTTAGGATGATACATGGGATACTGAAGCAGATATGTGGGCTCAATGAACTTCCCTTTTTGCCTCAAAACCTTAGAGATTCTTGGGAGTATAGCACGAGGGATAACAGTTATAAGGTGGAGATACTGTAAGATCCCAACTTTTCTGGAGATTTCCCTTGCTTGTTTTTTGGTACTCTTTTACTCCTTTTTGGTTATACATTGGTTGGGTTTTGATTTGGGGTTATTTCAAGAGAAATTAGATAAATTTGGAAACCCATGGGGTTGTGCACGGTTTGTAGGCACCGGGCGCAGTGAAATCATGCGATGGGTCATGACCAACTTTGCATTTTATCATGATCAATGATAAATCTGATATTTACATGATGATAAATATAATGATCAATGTAATTTTATCAAAGAAAATAGATGAGGTATAAAATTTTAGAACCAAGCCCATGATCATTACATATTATTATAATTAATTTAATCAATTAAATAATTACCTTTTGAGAATTATTTTTTCATTGATGGATCTGACAATAGATCTATCTTGTATCGTTATTATGTTTTTAGAGTCAAAAGAGGATTACCTCTAGTTTTTATCCACACGTGTTTCACAAATCTTTAAATGTTGTCGTAGAAATCTCTGGGTGCTAGTACGGAAGATCCTATCGCTTGCATCATTTGACTTTGATCACCATCATAATCACTTCCAAATCATTCTCCTTGATCTATCTAGACTCAAGAGTGGAATATGGAGAAATATGGCTCTCCATTCTTGGTATTTTTCTTAGCTAAGGGGGTTCTCTAGGGATTTGAGAGGATTCTCTAGATTCTTTGTGCACAAGAAAAAAAATGAATTGGCTCATATGGAAAAATAATATAATTTGGTTTATATATCACTGGGGTTTAGAAATAAATATTTTCACAAGTTCCCTTTAATATTTATTTAATCCCTATAGATACCCATGTCAATAATAATATTATTATTATTTCTTGAAACACGCTTAACTTGATAATTAAAATTAAATATTATTTTTTTCAAATAATATTCGATATATATTATTTCTCACCAAACTCTTAACTCAGTCCATTGTTCTTCCACAATATTTATCAGGACTTGAATAATTTATATTTATTTATTAAATAAATATCACTGCATTAATCACTAATAAATAATTAAATACTATATTCACTAAATCAAAAATAAATATTTATTAAATATCTTGCTCACGTAATATTCTCTCGAATAAATGGTGATGGAATATATGTGATCAAGAAATCATGAATAATTATTAAACCATGTGCATAAATAATATTTCTTCAACTTGTTAAATAATAAATAATAATATATTATTTAACTGAGATTTTGGATACACTTAGTGTGTGACCCTCTTGGCCTCTTTCTTAGTGGAATTAGGCTAAGCAGACATAAATTCAAGGTTAGCATCTAGAAATGCGCCAAGGCATCCATAGAGAAAGAATTTAATGTCATAATAACATAATACCTCATACGGATGATTATTGTGTAATATAATCCCTTTATCATGGTATCTATAATCAAGAAAGTTTCACGTTGTTGTCATCAACCTATGTGCTTGATGTATCTTTATTTGGCTTTCTGAAAATTAAAATTTCCTATAGAGAATCATAGACATGGATTTATTTAAGATATATCACTTCCATCAAAGGGAATAAGATATAAACTTCCATTAAAGAACATAAGGAAAAAATCCTTTATCATATTATTCATTAATGCAATACTACTCAGGAAGCACCCAATGTATCCTACCTCACTGTGAATATATGTAGTCATGGTTTTCATCAATAAATAAAAGTACATGAATTATAATACTCATTAATAATAATCCTAAAGTCTAAGGGTCAATACACACATATATAGATAGAAACATATAATGATATATATATATGTGGATTTCCTACTAGTGTGTCTCATTCTCATAATATCCTACATTAAATATTACCAAGGGCCTACACCATGAGAAGGTACCTCAAAGTCCTATGAATCTCTACCCCTAATAGACTATATCATATCTGTCCCTAAAATTATATCATCTGGCTATAGAACATATATTTAAGAATACTATCATAGCACTTCTCAGTTATCACCATAGCGGGGAACTATTATGAACTTTCAGTGTGATAGATACTCTTAGGATATTATCAAATATTATTTCATGTAGAAGAACAAAAATAATGTGATAAATAGTTTATTAATATTAAAAACTATGAATAATGGTTTTCAAAAAGTACAGAAAAGTTGGTTCTAGGGAACCAACTCCAATAGACTCCCACTTTCACTAGATCCAACTGCTAACAACCTTCAGTCATGTAGCTCTAACATTATACTCATGCTTATATTTAATAGGCCTTTAGTCAAGGGGTTTGACACATTTTAATTCATGATTAATATACTTACTTTAAATTATACCCTTTTTAAAAAACACTCAAGTGTTGATACGTGTAAATTATGTGCTTTGTCTGTTGGAGTGACCTTGGATATTTTTCATGAGCCGCCACTGCAGTATTATCACAGTACAATGTGACAAAAAATTTACTACATGGTAAAAAATCAAGCTCCTGGAAAATGTTATATATCTAAAATGATTCATTGGCTACATCAGAAGCCACTATATACTCAGACTCCACTATAGAATCAGGGACAACTAGCTCCTTTGAACTCTTCCAGCTCATAGCTCCTCCATTGAGATAGAAAACATATCTGGGATATGACTTCAAATCATTATAATTTGTTTAAAAACTATCATTACTATAACCTCTGATGACTATCTCCACATCTCCTCCATACACCAGGAACATATCCTTAGTTCTTCTTAGATACTTGGGGATATCCTTAATAGCTGATTAATATTGTTATCCAAGTTCTACTTGATATCTTCCTACCTTGATCAATTCATAGGCAACATTGATTATAGTACATAACATGGAATACATGATTGATCTTATCATTGAAGTGTATGGGATATTACTCATTCTCCCTTTCTCCTGTTGTACCTGAGGACACATTTTCTTAGAATAATTTATACCATGTGACACTGGAACCAATCCCCTCTTGGATTATTCTGTACTAAATATATTTAGTATATGGTCCATCCAAATCAAATTTTTATTCAAAGAAAGAGAAAAAAACAAAACAGAACAACCAAGACACCAAACCAACCAAGGGACCCCGGGAATTAGGGGGTCAAAAATAGTGCAAGCCGAGGGCATCCCCTCTAATTAAATTAACACACTATGGTTTTAAACTATTGATAGGGAGTAGACTGGTGGAGATGGAGCTTTGGGCCTCTAAGGAAGACATGTGATCTGAAACCTTATTACCCTCGCGCTAGGTATGAGACACTTGGATGTTGGTTCCATGTAAATCATAACATTTTCTCACAATATAAGCAATAGACCAAGGCGGGGAACCTTTACCTATCAACGCATCATGAAGGATCCTGGAATCAGTCTCTACCTGGGTTAAATAAATCTTCTACTGCATGCAGAGGGAAAGCCTCATGTGCATTGCCTTGGCCTCAGCCAAGAGGGGGGTACCATTGCCAAAGAAGGAAAAAACTCCATGACCCCCCCCCCCCCCAGAGCCTCGTACCACACCCCCTCCTCTCATCACCCCCAACGCGCATGACCCGTCCGTGTTCAGCTTGAGACCAGAGCCGGGGGGTTTCCAGCACACCCACTTCCCCTACTGAACTAGGGAGGGGTAGTGGAAGGGATACTAACCTGGAGAAATCTAGAATAGGGGGCCTCCTGCCAGTCCTTGAAGAGCGAAGCTAAGTCGAGAAAAATGAAACGGGTCCGCGCGATAATGGACCTAACAGTGGGAACAGAGCCTTCATACCTTCCTTGATTTCTGGCTTTCCATAAGCTCCAGCATCCTGCACTGAAAATAACCAAATGAACCATTCTATCCTTCTCATTACTATCTGTACCTTGGAACCATATATCCTCAAAGGATGTGATGTTCTGATCTTGGGAGGAGAGTGCCGTGAAATCCCCAAAGCAGTGCCACACAGCAATAGCCCAATCCCCTGCAAAAAATAAGTGGATGGTACTCTCTTCCCAACTGGTGGTATAGCAAGGGCACCTGGAGGCCAAGCTGATACCCAACCTTATGATGTTCTCATCCATAGCCAACGCAGAGTTCCTTATGCGCCAAGTGAGGAAGTTAAACTTCTTTGGGATCTTATGGCACCAAAGGGCTCCGATCCCCCCCTCCTGGTGAACCTGCCCAGAGAACAGCCTAAAAAAATCTCTGCAGGAAAAGACCCCTGAAGCAGCCGAAGAGAAAACACATTTTTCTGGGTCGCCGGTAAACTCAATGGACTCCAGAAGAGCCTGTTGATCACTATCTAGAATGGACTTGGTAAACCTGGGATGATGGGATGCTTCTCTAAGTGATATCATCGGAGCTGGGCAACCAGGGAAAGCTAAAACCGAGCCCGCCCAGTTCCTGTGCCAGAAGAGGAGGTCACCTGAGCCAGCTATCTAGCGAGAATGAAGATGAAGAGTCTGGACCAGGGAAAAAAATTTCACCCATAGCAGAGAAGCATGGTCGCGGGAAACCTCCACACCTTCACCGCACAGCATCCCCATGTAATTTCCCCAAAGAGATCGCTCCTCCAAAATTTCCCAAGCGAGCTTTCCATGCATGCAGAGAATCATGTTCTGGAGGCTTTTCATGTTGATCCCACCATCCTGGAAGGGTCATGCCATCCTACCCCACGCAGCCCAGTGTTTCTTGCCTTCAGCCTTTGCGTCCTAGACAAAACTACAAAGAATTTTGTCGATGTTGTTGATCACACCTTGAGGGACGTTGGGGGCAGCCAAAGCATGGATGGGAATACATGTCTCACATTCATTATTAATGAAACCAAATTCTTTTATAGCTTCATAGAATCTAATGTTCCATTTCCTAGATGTTTTCTTTAATACATGAATGGATCTCTGTAACTTGAAAATTGTTTTGGCATCATCTAGAGTCACAAACCCTTCTAGTTGTGTCATATAGAAATCTTCCTGACGGTTCTCATTAAGGAAAGCAGTTTTTACATCCATTTGTCAAATTTCATAGTCATGGTATGATGTTATAGTAAGTAGAATTATAATGGATTTAAACATGGAAACTGGAAAAAAAGGTTTCATCTTATCCAATTCATTGATGTTATCCACTATCCTTACTTTATAGGTATTTACTTTACCTTCCATGTCCATTTTTCTCTTGAATGCTTATTTTCACCCTATAGGTTTTACATCAACTAGTGCATTGACTAGAACCCAAACTTGGTCATGATGCATGGAATCCATTTTAGAATTCATGTATTCTTTCCACCTTAATTCTTCTAATATCTCTACTACCTCTTTATAGGAGATAGTTACATTATTTTACACTAATAATGTGTCACCATATTCGATGACTAGAAAACCATATCTTTTTTGTTCTCCTGCCTCTCTAGGGCTCCTAATCAATACTTGTGTTTCAAGAACCAAATATTCCATGGGGACCTATGGAATCCATTCTTGTAACAACTCTTATGTATCTTCATAATCAACTTCATCAAATTCAATCTTGATCCCAATATCCTTATTCAGGATTTATTCCCTCTCAAGAAAGATAGCTTGTCTAGCGATAGTCACTTGTATATCCAAGGGGTTTTGTATGTAGTATTCCTTTGTTTCCTTAGGATACCCTATAAAGATACGCTTTATTCTATAAGTTTCTATTTTGTTACTTGATAAGGCCTTAATAAACACCTCGCAAACCCATACATGTGAGTGAGACAAAATGGGTTTATTTTCATTCCATAACTCGAAGGGAATTTTGTTTACTTCTTTAGTCGGTACTCAGTTTAATGTATATGGAATATTTTATAATGCATATCCCCAAAATGATAATGGAATATTTTTATAACTCATCATCAACCTTACCATGTCTAACAAGGTATGGTTCCTCCTTTAAATAACACCATTCTATTGTGGTGTGTAAGGTGTATTGAGTTGAGATGAGGACTGAAAGTTATTTTTTATTAATACCAAGAGAAAACCAGATTACACTTCACGGGGGACGAAAATAGTGAAGGCCAAGAGAGTCCTTCTGAACCACATTTACACACTCCAAAGGAAGAGAGTTAAGGCTGTCATAAACCACCAGCGTCTCCTCAGGTTGGCCCCAACGAGCCACCTCATCAGCCGCAAAGTTGGACTCCCTCAGACTATGGTGAACCATCCTTCCCTGATTGGTCTCCACTTTACACCGGCGACATATATACGTTAAATCCCATGAGATGTCTTGATATCCCTGGAGAGATCTGACCTGAACCTTCGAGTCCGATTCCACTTCTATCACTGGGAGCCCCTTCCTCCTGCATACCATCAAACCTGAAAGAAGGGCTCTAAACTCAGCACCCATAGAGTTACCTGGTCCATAATAAGCACTAAAGGCAACCAGAACTGAACCCCAGCAGTCTCAAAGCAATCCACCGCCCCTCATAATTCCTCCAACACATGAGCCATCCACGTTCAGCTTCCACCCATGCTTTGGAGGCTGCCATTTAACCCACCGTCCTCTATCCAACATTTGTCCAGCCTGTCCACTAACCAGACCCTCCAACATAAGCGATTGAACACCATTTTTGAAAAGGGAGGACAGCTCCACAATAATGGCTTTCATCCGGATCTGAAGATACAACAAGGACCTCTCACCACCCAACCTTACCTGGTTGAGAGCCTCCTAAATGGTCCAGCAGATGGCTACAAGAATGATGATGCGTGCTGTTCGCTCCCCCAACCTGCCATCAATCCTAGAGAGCCAAAACGAAATGTATTCACGAGACGAGTGGAACTCCCTGCATGGAAACCTGAACCGAACAATCCGAGCCCAGAGGAGAGAAGCCCAGCGACCCTGAAAAAGCAGATGGACTGTAGACTCCGAGCATGGCTGCTCGCAACAGAAGCACCGCGAGGCCATGCTGATCCCTCTCCCCTGAATATTCTCCTCCATTGGCAAGGCTTGGTTTCTGACTCTCCACACTAAAAAATTAATTCTTTTTGGTAATACCTTGCACCAAGTAGCTTCCTCCGCTCCAGCTGCCGCATCATTCCCATGCAGGATTCTCCTATACCCATTCATGTTGAAGCGTCCCGAGATCATCTCTGTGAAACAACATTTTTCTGGGTCATCATTTATAACCACACTAACGAGGTGGTTCATTTTCAACACATTAAGATTTTCATGCATGAACTCATAGCTTTTGCATGCCTCCTTAAACAAGATGTCAGGATTCGGGCAGCCTTCAAACCAAAGCCTCTCCTCTGTCCTCGTGTCTTTCCAAAAACTGATCTCCCCGCGACCAATCACCCATCTGGTGTGATCAAGCAGAACGTCCAGATGAGAGAACATGCATCTGGCTAGGCTCGTCGCCCCACACGTGCAGAAATCCCCATGCCATCCATATCGGGCACTGAAAAAACTGGCCCACAGAGTCTTACCCACAATCACCTCCCACGCTAGCTTGGTCTGCATTCCCAGTATGACTTCCTGAAGATCTCGTAACCCAACCCCACCCTCCTCCACTGGACCATCCATCCTCTTCCATGAGGCCCAATGACACCTGCCATCTCCCTTCGCATCCCACAAGAAGGATGTAAGAATGCGCTCAATTCTTACCACCATTCCCTTCGGAGGACTGATGATGGCAAAAAGATGCTTGGGAATAGATAACAAAACACTGTTAATAAGCATAATTCGGCCCCCAAACGAAAGTACCTTGTTCTTCCAGTTGAAGATCCTTCCCAAGATGCGATCCACAACCCCATTAAAATGGCTCTTAAGTATCCTCCCGCTCGATAAAGGTATCCCCAAGTAAACAATAGGAAGCTGTTTCTGCCCACATCCGAGAACCTCCTGAATGGTCCTACATCTCCCTCCCGAGCATTTGTTGGATATGAACACATGACTCTTCTCATGATTGACCGACTGCCCACTCTGCTTCCCATACAATCCCATAATGGCCTTAAAGGCTTTTAAAGTCCTGAATCCACCATTCAAAAATAAAAGTATGTCATCGGCAAACATCAGGTGAGATATAAACCCCGAGTTCCTTCTACCACGGAAAGGCTTCAAAGAACCCTCTGCCATGCCCTTCTTCATATTCCTGGACAAGGCATCTTGATCCATGACAAAACTAGCCAGCGAGAGTGGATCCCCCTGTCGCACCCCCCTCACCGCTTTGAAGAATCCAAAACACTTCCCCAGTAACGAAACTGAGATCCACGGAGAGGCAAAGCATCTGAAACAAATGTCACAGAACTGTTCCCGAAACCCAAAGCTCCTCATAACCTGAAGAATAAAACCCCATTCCAAGTTATCATACGCCTTCTTCATGTCCACCTGTAGAATAATATTGGATCCAACCGTCCTCTTGTTCAGATCATGAACCATCTCGCTCGTGATTCCAACCACCCCCTGTATACTCCTCCCTTTTATGAAACCATGTTGTTCCTCAGAGACAATCCTGGGAAGAAAAGTAGATAACCTCCTACTAATGACCGTCGCCAAGATTTTGTATGAGACGTTACACAAGCATATCGGCATAAAATGGTTGATGAGAAAAGGGTCTTTGATTTTTGGAATAAGGACCACCCTTGAAGCCGAGATCCCTTTAATCAAGGGGACCCCTCGGAAGAAATCCTGAACAGCCTCCACTACATAGGACCCGACCACATCCTATGTAGCACAGTAGAACGAGGCCGGAAAACCATCTGGTCTAGGTGCACTCTCGCGCGGCATGCTCTTTAGTGCTTCCCTAATCTCCCCCTCCTGGGGTAAAGATGAGAGGTGATCATTTTCAGAACAAGTAATCAATATAGGTACACAGCTCAAGAAACCAGAATCCCCTAGAGATTCTCTTTCAAAACTGTTAGTATTCTCCCCCACCCACAAGCCCTCGAAGTGTTCTAGAGCAAGCCTGCCTACCACCTCCACATTCGACGTGTAAGACCCATCCTCCCTTTTCAAATTGATTTTCATACTCCTCCTTTCCTTGATGCATGAATGGAAGAAAGCACTGTTGCGGTCCCCCTCCTTAAGCCATCTCACTCGGGAACGCTGCATGAAGTTCCTCTCCACCTCTAGCAATTTCTCTGCCAAAACCACCCTTTTATCGCATAACTTAATAAAGACATCCTCATCCCATAAAGCCTGAAGAGACTCCTCCAATCCGTCAACCTCTTCCTGCAGAGATGTCACCCCCACATTCAAGTTCGGTTGCACAACCAACCACTGCCTGATCTTCTGTTTGAGTCTTTTAAGACGATTCACCAGCCCTCCCCAAGAACTCTCCTTTTCCTCCTCCGCCCAGGACTTCCTCACCACATGCATGAACCCATTGTTTTTATTCCATTCGCTTGAATAATAAAAACTCTTTCCAACCACAGTTTCACACTTAATATCTAGTAAGAGAGGTGCATGGTCCGAGAGGATATGCGGAAGATGATTAACCGATGATTTAGAGAAAAGGTCCATCCCATGCACGTTGGTAAGACACCTGTCCAGTCGACTCCAAATCATATCCTGTCCTCTTAGGTTATTACACCACATGTATTTCACCCCTTTGAATCCTAAGTCCAACAATCCTGCTTGTAACAGGCACTCTTTGAATTCCACCATACCTTCAACATTGCACCCCATTCCTCCACGCTTCTCTGAAATATCCACAATAGAGTTGAAATCACCTCCCATGAACCATGCCATAAATTTAGTTTGTACCGATTTCAGATGAGACCAGAGCTCCCTCCTCTCCACAATCTTATTGCTCGCATATACAAACGAGAACATAAGAGAAGCACCACCCATATCCACCTTCATATCAATACACTGAGACATCACACCTAGATTCACCACTGATATACCATCCCTCAATCCAACCCAGACCTGCAAATTCACTAAACCACCATGAAAATAGTTAGGAAAACCCATTTTCCTTGCTAAACCAGGAAGTTTGCATGCATCCTATTTTGGTTCGAGAATCACCTCTATAGAAACTTTGGCCTTCCTGTATTCCAAAGATAAAAAGTCCCGCTTGGCAAGAGCTCCCATACCACGCGCATTCCAAATAATGATGGAAAGCATCCTACAGACTCTTACGGGCTCTTTGGCCCAATGGAAAAGAAAGTTCACAGGGTATAGGTACACTCTTCCCCTTGGTTTTCGAATGAGTGAGAGGTCCCGAAAAACCACCCTTACCACTGCTCTGTTTGGATGATAAAAGACCATCATCACACATAACGTCTAACTCCTCCAACCGAGGATTCCTTCCTGACGGACCACGCGGGAGAGACTCCATTCCCATCTCTCCCTAGAACAAAGATAATAGAAGTTTCCTCTGAGGTGAATGTTGCGACGACATCACCTCCTTCTCCGCACCCTTGTTCTAGTTAACCACCTCCAGACCCTTATCGGAAGAGGCCAAGAGTTTATTCGCAAGACGGGTCTGGATAGACCCTGGAGAAAGCTGCGAGGAGAAACCCAAGGGGGAAACAGGAGAGGACAGCTGCCTGGCTGGGCTCCCTAGTGAAAGAGACATATGCACCTCAACCTCCATGTTTTTCCCCCTAAGAGAAGAAGAAAACCTCTGTGGAACTGGACCCGGGGACCAAGAAATTAGATCCATCTTCCCAGAGGGTAACTCCAACGAGCATCCATTCCTGTCAGAAGATGTTTCCCCAGTTTGGTCATTTGATTTTCCCAACCCATAGGCCTCGCTGGACGGATTCAAATTTGAAACGTCCGGCGGGAAAACGTTTGCCTCCGTAACACCACACCCACCCGAGACAGGTGGATCTTGACCCGGTTCCCCATCCAGAGCGGGACCAGAAGACTCTGCCACCTCCCTCCGGCGCCGGAAACCCTTCACATCATGGCCATGAAAACCATAGAACACACAAAAACGAGGAGACTGTTGATAAAAAATCTTTTGTTTCCACCAAAAACCGTCCTCAGCTTCAAATTGTATCATTGAAGGCCTCTTCAGTGTTAAATCCATTTCAACACAAATGTGTGGGCTCACGCCGCCTTGAGAATCTTAGTGTCCTCGTCCACGCATAAAAAGGAGCCCAAAGAATTTCCAACCTCCTTCAGAATCGCCGGGTTCTGAAGAGGCAGTGGGAGACCTGGCAAAGACATCCACACCACATCTGAGGAGGTTTCGCGACCATGATGGCAGTCCCACGACCACCTAGACATCGAAAAGCACCAAGAGCCACACCGTCTATCCTCCCGCGACCATGCTTTCACAAATTCCTCCTCGGAAGCCAGGTGCACACAGAAAGCTATCCTCGACAAGTCAGAAACCGCCGCCGGAAGAGACAGCCCCCACAAAATGACAAAGTCTCGGAAGAATTTGAGAGACGGCTTAGAGCGACCAAAACGAGATACCAGAATGAGATCATGAAAGGCGGCCACCTCCTTAAGCTCCCGAGAGGACAAACTCCCCAGAGGAAACTCCCTGACCTTCATAGGTCCCCGCTGTTCCACCACCACCTAAGGAACCTCCAAACACTCCACATGAACCTGAGGCTGAGCAGACACACCAGACCCTGAAGTGCCCCCGCAAAGAACCTCCTTGAAGGAGGCTCTAGAGTGAGCACCATTCTCAGTCCCGTCAACAGCACCTCCTAGAGTGGCCGGAGTATCTGCCGGCAAACCCTCTCCACCATTATAGCTTCCTGGGAAAAAATCCATCTCTAGGTCATTCCCTGGAGTGAATAATGACTTATTGAGTTGAGATAGAATCCAAAACTCCTATAGAAAGTTGATGAAATCTTGGTTAAGATATTGTAAAGACCTGTAAAATTCAAGGGAAATTTTTTCTTAATTTTCTTTGGAATTTTACAAGAGCGCGGTTTCTGACGGCACCTGATTCCGAGGCCTGGAGTGCCCGGAATCAATTTCCGAAGTTTAGCTCGGGTACGTTCAGTGAACGAACGAGCGGGAATTTCTATCTTTTGAACCGGTGCTCGGAATCGAATTCCGAGGGCACCAATGGAACCGCAGCGCCGGTAATTGCTTAGAAACACCTTTTCCGAAGGTGTGTTTGCTCGGGAGGAGTTGTTAAAAATTGAGGTTTGTTGTGAAGAATAAAAAAAATTGTGTACAATTTTATTTTTTGGCTTTGATAGTTTTTTTCTACAAAGGATAGTTAGGGTTTAGACATAACTACCCATGTGTGGATATGGGGAAGGTGGGGGCCACACGAGACCATAACCCATTGACCTTCCCATAAACCCTTGAACTCCTCTTAAACTCCCCCAACACCTTTTCATCTTCCTCTCATAACTCTTGAAAACTTTCATTAATTAATTAATTGGACCAACTCAATTAATTAATTAAGTGTTTTGAGTTTTGAAATTTGAAGGGTCTTGTGTTAATAAAATAATAGGGGTAACCTTTTATTTTATTTTTGGGGAGGAGGGTTTTTGGTTGTGCTAAAGAAGATTGGGAGAGAAATCTTGTGAAGAAGAAGAGGACTTTCCTCTCGACGAAGAACGACATCTTCTTCGACGATGGATTCCGATTCCGCGACGAACGCCATCCACGACGACTCTTCCTCCGACGTCAAAGGAATCGACACCAATATTCCGCGGCTCGACGACGTGCGACGTCTTTGCGAGGTAGGGGGATTTTTTGTATATTTATATGTAAGACTTGTCAATTGTGGTTTTGACCTTATCTGATTAAATGTTAGATCATTAATTCTTATCTACCTTTGATTCGTGATTATTGTTTTTTTTTCACACGAGCCGTAATTTATTAATTACGATTATACCTTTCCAATCATCATTTAAATAATGATGAATCTTGACCAATCCAAGCACGGCTGAGTTTATTTCCTCAATATTGTTATTGGTGATTTTATCCTTCAATCATCACCCAAATAATAATTTGGTGCGCAAACGATTTCGACCGACAACTCTAATGCACAATTGATTCTTGGAGCAACCGCATGAGCAAGCCGCAATGGGTGGTTCTAGGTGCGGAGGCGCGTGATAAGGATAGCGAGGGTCGGTCGGGACTTGCGACGGACGTCCGCAAGTCAGTGGTCTGCGTGTCGGCATGTTGAAGGGGCGTGCAGCGGAAAGTGTATGGCGGCGTAGCGGAGGTGCAGGTGGCGGTGCTAGCCAGAGATGATGGTGGCGGTTCTGGGCATGCCGATGAAGGACGGATGCTTGGGTCTGCAGGAGGCGCTAATTGGGGAAGATGAGATTGGAAAGAGAAATTGACATGAGGAAATAATAATAATAATATTAATAAAGGAATGGAGGGGAAAAGAGGCTTGCGACCCGCTAGTTTTGAGCGTGAAATCTCATTAGAGGTTTGTTTAACAAAAATTGATAATAATAATATAATAATAATATTATTAGATTTGGTGGTTAAAACCATAATTTGTGTGTAACTTTTTCGTGCGATCTCGGTTTCACGAACTGTCAGGGGCAGTGCAACCCTGACCCCGAGGCGGATTTTATGAGTCCAATATTGGATGTCTTTTTCGGGTTTTTGGATCGGGTACCCGAAGTGCTTCGAAAATAATAGATTTAATATTATTATTAAATCTTCAACCCGCCATAACTCATGCGTGCGACGTCCGATTCCCTTGCTGTCAGTGGAGATGTAATCCTGTCATTAATACGGTCGATTCAAGTCTAATTTTGGAAACTAAATTCCAGTTCGTGGCTCGGGGCCATGAAACACCGAATAATAATATTATTATTATTATTATGGGATCTTGTATAGGTCATATCTCACTCATACGGTGTCGGATTGACGAACCGTTAGCGGCGATGCGATCCTTGGATCGAGACGGTCGTTTCAGTTTATCGCACTCAAGGTTTCGGATTACTTTGAGTTCAGCCGGGTTGGTTCGTTCACGAAACCAACCGGGCCTTCGGAGCGGAAACGCTCATATCTTGAGCTACGGACGTCCGATCGACGTGTCGTCAGCTTTGTTGTGTTCCTCTTAGTGAGACGGATCTTTTGGCATACTCCACCCGAGGTTTGGACGCAGGTGGAGTACGGTCGGGTTGGTTTTGCCTTAAAAACCAACCGGGCCCCGGGGACGAAAATGCCAATAACTCTCAGACCGGGCGTCCGATCGACGCGCCGTCTGATGCGTTGAGTTCCTGTTGACGATACGGAACTTTTGGATACATCAACTCTGGACTTTGTGACAGTTGATGTATCAGCCTCTCGGCTCGTGGAGCGGACCCTCCGAACGAGCTTGCTGTGTGCGGAAACCCTAGTGCTGGCTGCGACTGTTACTGTGACTACTACTGCTACTACTGCTACTGTGACTGCGACGATGACAGTACAGAGATCCTGTGTGGATTCGACGACGACGACTACAGTGCTTAGCGATCCTACGTGGATCAGTGCTACAGGTCCTGTGTGGGCCCGATCCTGTGTGGGTCCGATCCTGTGTGGGTCTTTGCGCTCAGCGGTCCTGTGTGAACCAGCGCCTACAGGTCCTGTGTGGGCCGGATCCTGTGTGGGTCTTTACGGGGGTTAGTTACCTATCGATCCTTCGTGGGTCCGACGACTTAGATGGATCAGTGATCATCTTTATCGTCTATCGAAGAAGTATACCTGTGTGAGATGAATCCTATTGCTTTCCTGTGTGGATTGTGTTGTGCAATCCTGTGTGGATTACGTTTTGCTTTCCTGTGTGGATTGTGTTGTGCAATCCTGTGTGGATTACGTTTTGCTTTCCTATGTGGAATACGTTTACTTTCCTGTGTGGACTGAGTTGTACTTGGGCTCGGAGGTTGGTGCATATTTGAAATTGATGACTTAGGTATATGTATGGGCATATACCTAAGCAGTGTCGGTTGTTACTTCGTGATTGTTCCTTTCTTCGTGGTTTAACCTTTATGGATTTGAGAGACCTTCAGGGGTCTCGGGGTCCCTACTGAGTAGCTTATACTCACCCCTGCACGGGCTTTTCCCGCACTACATTGTGTTGGTTGCAGACGACGGACAGCGTTGACCTTAGCTGAGGCTTGCAGAGCGGGACGGTACCCGGAGGTGGACCACTGGGCGGGACGTGCTCGGAGCGGACGGCGGGACCCGTGGAGCAGAGGAGCTATCTGTACCCACCCTTCAGGTGGGATTTCCAGTGGACAGCTCGGTGTAGCGGCTTTTACTTTTCAGTTGCTGTTTTCCCTTTCGAGTTGTACTTTACTTTCAGTTTGGGTTTGTATACTGGCCCATTTACTTTTCCGCACTTTCAGTTGTACTCTGCTTTTGCTTAGTGTTTACTTTCCGCTTTCTTACTCTGTGGTGTTTGTTTACTTTACAAAGGCAATGCCTTCCATTTTTACCGGGATTTACGCCTTGGTGCTAGTCGCCAGCCCCTGGCCTATGGAAGGCGGGCTTGGGGTAGTCACGGCACGGACCCTGAGGGAGGGTCGTGACAAATTGGTATCAGAGGAGTTCGGTTCTACCGTGAACTCTGGTCTTTTCTATGTGAAGCAATAATGTTTAGCGTATTGAGTGTGGTTATCAGTCCAGGGAGTCCAGTGTTGGTGCGGCGGCCGACGTATCCGTACACCAGGACCCTGACTTCTGATTTCCGACTTATTGCACGAAAACATTGATTGCGTGTGTGTTTCAAAGTTTTCTTTGTGATTTCTTTATGTCAGCTCACCAGGTATACTGTTTGGCCGTGGCGCACCTGTTTCCTATTCAGGATGTCCCCACGACAGCAGGCAGCTAGGGTTCCGAGAGTCGAGCGTGATGACAGCCCACCGAGCGACGAGGCCTCGGTGCAGGACCCTTTGTCAGTAGTGGCACCGGCAGTAGCACTACCCGCCGAGCCACCGATACTTCCAGCACCAGCCGCTGACGATGCACGTCGCCTCAGCGCACTGCATGAGTTTCAGCGCCAGTGACCACCCAGGTTTCGCGGGGAGACAGATCCCCAGGCAGCCGAGGACTGGCTGGAGGCAGTGGTACGTGTGTTTAGGCTAGTGAGGACACCAGCAGACCTCATGGTGATTCTCGCTGCGAGCCTACTACACGCAGCAGCAGGACGATGGTGGAGCTTGATGCTCCAGGTGCACGATGAGGCATCTCTACTTTAGACGTACTTTGAGAACATCTTCCGCTCGGAGTTCGTTCCAGCCACCCTTCGTGTGGTGCGTATCCAGGAGCTTCTTCAGCTGCGGCAGGGCAGCATGACGGTCGCTCAGTACTCGGCGAGATTTACTGATCTCTCGCGCTACTCGACCGACATGGTACGGGACCCATTCTTCTGGGCCCGGACCTTCGAGCAGGGTTTGAGACATGAGATCAGGGCATCGCTGATCTCCCTCAGCATACCGACTCAGAGAGGAGTACTGGAGCAGGCCCTTCTGATCGAGAGCTTCCTTGTTGAGTCTACGCCAGCACAGCGACCCACCGCAGGGCGGCACGTGGCAGAGTCATCTGCAGCAGGCAGTCGATGGATGACTCAGGGGTCTAGGCAGACCAGACCTTCAGGCAGACGACCTTAGGACACTGGCTCAGCAGTGCGGGGCACACAGCGTGGAGCCAGTCTTTCGAGTGGAAGACAGTGCTATGCATGCGGCGGGCAAGGCCACATGGCTCGTGACTGCCCGACCCGCCATGCAGAGGAGCTGGTCGAGCAGCAGGTGGTGGACGACGCTTTGAGGCTCTACCACCACCACCACCACCAGGAGGTCCACCCCGACCTCAGGGGAGAGCACAGCTTCAGGCAGCTGAAGCTTACGATCATGGAGCTCTGGGAGCCGATGGACAGGAGCAGAACTAGTGGATACATCCTTGTACTTCTGGTTCCTTGTTGCTTTTGTGTAGCGTCTTGTATTATGAGCTGCAATAATAAAAGACGCATACCTTTGTGATATTTTCGTTCCTGTCCTCTTTCGTGATGTTACTAAGAGGTTCCAGTTTTGGCTGTTGACTTGACCCTCACTTGTGAGACATCTACTGGAGGAGACCTAGTTACCACACACTGATGCCGACAGTGTGACTCAACCCTTGGAGGCGAGAGTAACGGTTGGATCTCTTAGTAGTAGCGTCGAGGCCTTACGACGTCATCCTTGGTATGGATTAGTATCATCCATGTTAGGATTGACTATATTAGGCGAAGAATGTGGTTCATCCAGGGGATGAGACCAGATTTCTCTTATCGGCAAAGAAGAAATCTTGCAGCTCTTGTGGGACCTGAGATGGTCCAGGTCATCCAGGGGCGGATGAGTACAGCTCAGAGCCGGCAGAAGTCTTATGCTGACAGGAGGCGGAGGCCACTAGAGTTTGAGGATGGCAACCACGACTTCTTGCGGGTCTCACCTCGACGTGGTATTCAGAGATTTGGCCGAGGCGGCAAGTTATCTCCGCGCTTCATCGGACCCATCCAGGTCCTCAGCAGGGTTGGCAAGGTGGCTTATCGCCTGGCTCTGCCACCTCAGTTGCACCGGGTGCACGACGTCTTCCACGTATCTCAGCTGAGGAGATACGTGCACGACCCGACGCACATCATTGACCATGGGGAGATTGACGTTGACGATGGGGCGACTTTTACGGAGGTCCCGGTGGAGATAGAGGATCGACAGGAACGAGTCCTGCGTGGGCGATCGATTCCTCTTGTGCGCATCAGATAGCAGCACGGGAATCTCCAGGAGAGCACATGGGAGCGGGAGGCTCAGATGCGTGTTCAGTACCCTCTTTTGTTTCCCTAGTTTTTGATGTATCTTTACGGGGACGTAAAGCCCTGAGGTGGGAGTAATGTAAAGACCTGTAAAATTCAAGGGAAATTTTTTCTTAATTTTCTTTGGAATTTTACAAGAGCGCGGTTTCTGACGGCACCTGATTCTGAGGCCTGGAGTGCCCGGAATCAATTTCCGAAGTTTAGCTCAGGTACGTTCAGTGAACGAACGAGCGGGAATTTCTATCTTTTGAACCGGTGCTCGGAATCGAATTCCGAGGGCACCAATGGAACCGCAGCGCCGGTAATTGCTTAGAAACACCTTTTCCGAAGGTGCGTTTGCTCGGGATGAATTGTTAAAAATTGAGGTTTGTTGTGAAGAATAAAAAAAATTGTGTACAATTTTATTTTTTGGCTTTGATAGTTTTTTTCTACAAAGGATAGTTAGGGGTTAGACATAACTACCCATGTGTGGATATGGGGAAGGTGGGGGCCACACGAGACCATAACCCATTGACCTTCCCATAAACCCTTGAACTCCTCTTAAACTCCCCCAACACCTTTTCATCTTCCTCTCATAACTCTTGAAAACTTTCATTAATTAATTAATTGGACCAACTCAATTAATTAATTAAGTGTTTTGAGTTTTGAAATTTGAAGGGTCTTGTGTTAATAAAATAATAGGGGTAACCTTTTATTTTATTTTTGGGGAGGAGGGTTTTTGGTTGTGCTAAAGAAGATTGGGAGAGAAATCTTGTGAAGAAGAAGAGGACTTTCCTCTCGACGAAGAACGACATCTTCTTCGACGATGGATTCCGATTCCGCGACGAACGCCATCCACGACGACTCTTCCTCCGACGTCAAAGGAATCGACACCAATATTCCGCGGCTCGACGACGTGCGACGTCTTTGCGAGGTAGGGGGATTTTTTGTATATTTATATGTAAGACTTGTCAATTGTGGTTTTGACCTTATCTGATTAAATGTTATATCATTAATTCTTATCTACCTTTGATTCGTGATTATTGTTTTTTTTTCACACGAGCCGTAATTTATTAATTACTATTATACCTTTCCAATCATCATTTAAATGATGATGAATCTTGACCAATACAAGAACGGCTGAGTTTATTTCCTCAATATTGTTATTGGTGATTTTATCCTTCAATCATCACCCAAATAATAATTTGGTGCGCAAACGATTTCGACCGACAACTCTAATGCACAATTGATTCTTGGAGCAACCGCATGAGCAAGCCGCAATGGGTGGTTCTAGGTGCGGAGGCGCGTGATAAGGATAGCGAGGGTCGGCCGGGACTTGCGACGGACGTCCGCAAGTCAGTGGTCTGCGCGTCGGCATGTTGAAGGGGCATGCAGCGGAAAGTGTATGGCGGCGTAGCGGAGGTGCAGGTGGCGGTGCTAGCTAGAGATGATGGTGGCGGTTCTGGGCATGCCGATGAAGGACGGATGCTTGGGTCTGCAGGAGGCGCTAATTGGGGAAGATGAGATTGGAAAGAGAAATTGACATGAGGAAATAATAATAATAATATTAATAAAGGAATGGAGGGGAAAAGAGGCTTGCGACCCGCTAGTTTTGTGCGTGAAATCTCATTAGTGGTTTGTTTAACAAAAATTGATAAAAATAATATAATAATATTATTATTAGTTTTGGTGGTTAAAACCATAATTTGTGTGTATCTTTTTCGTGCGATCTCGGTTTCACGAACTGTCATCGGCAGTGCAACCCTGACCCCGAGGCGGATTTTATGAGTCCAATATTGGATGTCTTTTTCGGGTTTTTGGATCGGGTACCCGAAGTGCTTCGAAAATAATAGATTTAATATTATTATTAAATCTTCAACCCGCCATAACTCATGCGTGCGACGTCCGATTCCCTTGCTGTCAGTGGCGATGTAATCCTGTCATTAATACGGTCGATTCAAGTCTAATTTTGGAAACTAAATTCCAGTTCGTGGCTCGGGGCCATGAAACACCGAATAATATTATTATTATTATTATTATGGGATCTTGTATAGGTCATATCTCACTCATACGGTGTCGGATTGACGAACCGTTAGCGGCGATGCGATCCTTGGATCGAGACGGTCGTTTCAGTTTATCGCACTCAAGGTTTCGGATTACTTTGAGTTCGGCCGGGTTGGTTCGTTCACGAAACCAACCGGGCCTTCGGAGCGGAAACGCTCATATCTTGAGCTACGGACGTCCGATCGACATGCCGTCAGCTTTGTTGTGTTCCTCTTAGTGAGACGGATCTTTTGGCATACTCCACCCGAGGTTTGGACGCAGGTGGAGTACGGTCGGGTTGGTTTTGCCTTAAAAACCAACCGGGCCCCGGGGACGAAAATGCCAATAACTCTCAGACCGGGCGTCCGATCGACGCGCCGTCTGATGCGTTGAGTTCCTGTTGACGATACGGAACTTTTGGATACATCAACTCTGGACTTTGTGACAGTTGATGTATCAGCCTCTCGGCTCGTGGAGCGGACCCTCCAAACGAGCTTGCTGTGTGCGGAAACCCTAGTGCTGGCTGCGACTGTTACTGTGACTACTACTGCTACTACTGCTACTGTGACTGCGACGATGACAGTACAGAGATCCTGTGTGGATTCGACGACGACGACTACAGTGCTCCGCGATCCTACGTGGATCAGTGCTACAGGTCCTGTGTGGGCCCGATCCTGTGTGGGTCTTTGCGGGGGTTAGTTACCTATCGATCATTCGTGGGTCCGACGACTTAGATGGATCAGTGATCATCTTTATCGTCTATCGAAGAAGTATACCTGTGTGAGCTGAATCCTATTGCTTTCCTGTGTGGATTGTGTTGTGCAATCCTGTGTGGATTACGTTTTGCTTTCCTGTGTGGATTGTGTTGTGAAATCCTGTGTGGATTACGTTTTGCTTTCCTGTGTGGAATACGTTTACTTTCCTGTGTGGACTGAGTTGTACTTGGGCTCGGAGGTTGGTGCGTATTTGAAATTGATGACTTAGGTATATGTATGGGCATATACCTAAGCAGTGTCGGTTGTTACTTCGTGATTGTTCCTTTCTTCGTGGTTTAACCTTTGTGGATTTGAGAGACCTTCAGGGGTCTCGGGGTCCCTACTGAGTAGCTTATACTCACCCCTGCACGGGCTTTGCCCGCACTACGTTGTGTTGGTTGCAGACGACGGACAGCGTTGACCTTAGCTGAGGCTTGCAGAGCGGGACGGTACCCAGAGGTGGACCACTGGGCGGGACGTGCTCGGAGCGGACGGCGGGACCCGTGGAGCAGAGGAGCTATCTGTACCCACCCTTCAGGTGGGATTTCAAGTGGACAGCTCGGTGTAGCGGCTTTTACTTTTTAGTTGCTGTTTTCCCTTTCGAGTTGTACTTTACTTTCAGTTTGGGTTTGTATACTGACCCATTTACTTTTCCGCACTTTCAGTTGTACTCTGCTTTTGCTTAGTGTTTACTTTCCGCTTTCTTACTCTGTGGTGTTTGTTTACTTTACAAAGGCAATTCCTTCCCTTTTTACCGGGATTTACGCCTTGGTGCTAGTCGCCAGCCCCTGGCCTATGGAAGGCGGGCTTGGGGTAGTCACGGCACGGACCCCGAGGGCGGGTCGTGACAGATATTCCCAACTTTTATCTAATCTAAGATTCTTTATCTTAATTCTAATTTGATTCTCTACTTAATTATTGAATTATTTTAATTTTTCAAAGGACTCAGACTTATACCTCATTAAGTAGACATGTTCATATCTACTCAAGTCATCAATAAAAGTTTTGAAGTGATAATATCCACCTATAGATTCTACTGAGAATGGTCCACACATTTTAGGGTGTAGAAATCCTATAATATCTATATCCCTTTCACCCTATCCACAGAATGGAATTTTGCTCATTTTTTCTTGTAAACAATCATGACGTCTTTCAAGTGGTTTTAGCTCAGAAGAGTCTAAATAACCATGCTCATAAGAGTCTAAATAACCATATTTCTAGTGATTTTTTCAAATGCTTCTCGTTTACACGACCTATATGGTGATGTAATAGTTGAGTGTTATATGAGTCGTGTGAACATGATTTATTATCTATTGAAAATATTTGTTTTTCATAATTTAATACATAAATACCATTATTTAAATGTGTCATATCATAACATATGTTATCTTTATAAAAGAAACAACTTTTATTTCCAAACATGAAAATAAACCCATCAACATCTAGGGGTGATAGAGAAATTATGTTCTTCATAACAGTTGGTACATAATAACAATCCCTTAAAACCAATATCATTCATGTTATCAATTAAAGGTGGAATTCAACAATGGATAAAGCATCCATCCTCACACTATTGGCTGGTTTTAAATCCACCTCTCCTCTAGAAATATTTCAGAATCTACTTGGTTCGTATATTTGAATAAGGATGTGATCACCACAAGATATATCTAACACCCAATGTATATATATTGAAATATTAAACTCGATAATGAATGTACCTTTAGCTTTCCCTTTCTTCTGGGTATAGTTCTTCTACCAATGGTCTTGATTTTCATATGAAAAACATACTACCTAATTTTTCTTGCCCTACCTCTGGATATTCCTATTCTTGGAAGGATGGTTCTTGGGAGTTTTATACTTTTTATGATTCTTGTGGCCCTTCACTTTGTTCATCATTTTCTTATTTACCATAAGGACTATGGTTGTTTTACACCCCATGTCCTTATCTACTTGGAGAATCAAAGTGAGAATTTCTGAAAGACTATTCTCATTATTTATCATATTATAATTAATAATAAAACTATATAAGGACTTAAGTAGTGATGAAATAGTGTTATTTTTTTGCAAATAATCCAAGAATTTAATCCCATGGATGTTTAAGTGTTCAATGTAGCAAATAATCTTGACTAAATGTGGTAAAGCTGGCACCAACTCTCTACTATTAGTTATAAACAAAGTATTGGAGATCTCATATCTCTCTTGTATCACCTTCTCCTAATAGGGATCCTGAATTTAATATCATGTTATATAAATCTATGTCCTCATGTTTCTTAAAAATCTAATTGGTCATGGATGATAGAATGAAACACTAAACATATGTGGAATAATTCAAATGTTTCTCATAGAGATTTAACTCTTTATCACTAGCCTCAATACCAGGCGCATTAGGAATAGGTTCTTCAAGAACATATAAATTTCTTTCATGGTAAAGGATAATTTATAGGAACCCAGGCTTAACATACATGGATATTACATCATTTTATATGAATATTCAACACATAACAAAAATACATACTCGAGGACCATACTAGTTTAGTGTCTTTGGAAACTTGGAAAAAATATTCTAACTTGGTGAAAGATATTAAATGTTTCCCATGAAGATCTTCCCCTTTATTACTTCTACTTAAAACCTTTCTTCGTAACCTGGGGAAAGGAAACAAAATAAAGGGGTGAGCTTAGATGTTCATTAAAGGTAAATAAGGTAGATATGAAAGAATAAACATGATAATAATGGTATGAGAATTTGATCATGACATTATATGATCATACCTAGTATATCAAAGGTCATAAACATGAATCATAGCATAAATATTGGAAGTTCACAATACATTAACCATAAGAGTGATAAATCATGATAAATCAATCATATAATGTCTTGGATTTTACCATGTTTTATTATAATATTATGTGGGAATTATTTCTAGACCAGGCTCTGAGGCGGCGCACAGTTCTGAGGCCCAGTGAGCCCAGAACAAATGTTTGAATTTAATTAAATAATTAAATAATGTTTGCGTGTGGTTTTCCTGAAAAATTGTAATAACTCCTGAACGGGTGATCGAATCTAAAATCTGAGGGCACCATTGCGTTCAGAACAGCGACTTTACCTTAGGCGAGTCCTAACATTGGCTGGCGCAAGTCGGTGGTGAAATCTAGTTTTTGGACGTAACTGTAATAAAATATTTAATAAAAATATTTTATTAAATCCTTGCTGCATCGAAATATTTTTATTCTTTTAAATAGAGATTTCACAGGGGGTCAGGGTTACAATTCCCATAACTCATAATTTCTCTGTAGAGCTCTGGAGAAAACCTCTCGACGCATCAATGACGTTCTTGACGGACTTCACTGGCGACGACAACACGGCAACCGGATCTTCGCCATCGAATGCCGAGAATCCAGGTAGGATGTTTGATTTGTGATTTCTTCCCCGTTCTTGATTTCTACGATGAACGCGGATTAATCCATGAACAGATTAGTCTGCGGATCGATTGTTCTTGCGGGATGGGATTTTGCGAGGATTTTGGGGAATTGAATCTATGTTGATCTATTATTGCTGGTTTTCTACTCCGTTTAAGCCTATTAACAGGAGCGGATCAACATCGTGATGAAGGACGGTGGAGGTTTGTTCCTCAAACTTGTTTCATTAGATTTATCCCCTTTTTCTTCCACGCGTTCTTCACGTTCTTTGTGGGGAGATGAACAATGGATCGTTGTGCATCCGTTATGCAACGCAACAATCCCAAATTAAATAATCGACACCACGGCGATCTCGTGGAGGTGCGACGACAGTTTCGGCGGATGATTCGAAGTGGATCGAGAGATATTTCATTCTTGGGTGTGTTTTTTTTGGATGGATCGTTGGAGGTTTATGACCCAATCGAAGGACCGAAAACACCCGATTCAGTGTTCGTATGATGGGATGAACCAAGACCTAAAGCATCAGGATGAACGGACGAAAGATCGCAGATCTGGAAGATCGGCCGAAGCGCGAGGAAGAAGATGGCATTCTGGAAAAATCCCGACAACACGGCGTGTATTATGGGCTACACAGCGTGTGTTTGTCGGCGAACTACCTGGCCTATACTCTGGGAGTACATGGACACGGGTTGGGTACACGTCCAAGGACACACCGTGTATACCCTTCCCCGTCCAGACACGGCCAGATACGTGGGACACCCTATGTACTGGTACATGGTTAGACGACGCGGACGGACACCGTGTACGGGCATATGGCCAGGGTACACGGGTGTTTCCCAGTAGACAGGACACGGCATGTGCTTCGACTTACATGTCATGTATATGCTTTCCTACATGAATTCGATTCCAAACACGGGCCGTTTACACGGGAAGTACCCGGAGTCAAGGAACACAGCGTGTGATCCTTCTACACGCCATGTAGTTGAGTTTTAAACAACTTGGACGGATGACACGGGCCGTTACACAGGCAGTACCCAGGGTCAAGGAACATGACGTGTAACCATACTACACACCGTGTAACCTGTTTTACATGGCTTGAGCTAGTTGCCTTCTGTGACTTGGACTAGTTTCCTTATGGTTCGTCCCCTAGGTCTTTCTCCTGAAGGTTTCTGGTATCATTTCCTACATACAGGAGTATGATCCCTTTAGCAAGACTTCCTGAATAGAGTTGTTGGAATCCCCTCTATGAGACTCAGAGTTGTATCCTTTATTCATTCCTGGAACCCTAGGTAGAGTTCTTGGTATCGACGTGACCAACTTTACCCGGGTGTCGATCCTCTACTTAGCAGATTAGTTCAGACTGAGTTGATGGAATCACCCCATGACTATTGGTTGTGATCCTCATCTGAGCATCATGTTCCCAAGTACTTGTGGAGTGTGTTCTCTCGGAATGAGTACTTCATATATCTCTCTTTAGGCCTAAGAGTGTGTTCTCCTTGTTTCGTGCTTAGTGGAATCTTCGAGCTGGATCTTAGTGGTGGTATCGCGAAATTCGATCGTGTATGAGTATATCTGGATATTCTTGTTATATATTCTGTAGACATATACTGTGTGGAGATGACTATATCTTTCCTTTGTGGTATTTCCCTTGTTGTATTTCCTTTGTGTTTTTGGGGTGTCCTATTGGGTATTGTTATAATCACCCTTGCACGGGCTTTGCCCGCACGTGTCGTGTCTTGTCCAGACGAGCGAGCCTTTAATAGGATTCTAGGTAGTCCAGGACCGGACGGTGCTTAGTGAGATCAGACAGGCCGAGGTGTGTTCCTACGGCTACGGATTGCAGTCCCAGTACCTTTCTTTATAGGTTGGACTTTGTTACAGACTTTCTTTTGGTGGGTTTTTACTTTTGGCCCAGGGTTCTACACTTACTGTACTTTACCTTCCTGTCATACTCTGTTGGTTAGGATTTTAGTGTATGCATGCATTTACATTTTTAGTAGTTTTTACTTTTCAGCTTTGTGGGCTTGGAGATGTGTGTGCATGCATACAGGTTTATAGGCAATGCCTCCCATGTTAGTGATATTCCTACTCAGTTCTAGTCACCTACCCCTAGCCTATTGGAGGCGGGCTTGGGGACTTGCGGCTCGGGCCCCTCCGAGATGGGTCGTGATAGAGTGGTATCAGAGGTGGTTGGTTTTACCTTAGGACCAAGAGTCTGTGAGTTGGTTTGGGGCAATAGGGTTAAGTGTTTCAAGTTTGGATTTCAGGACAAGGACCCCAGTGTTGGTGCGGGCAGCCGACGTATCCATACACTCGGACTTTGATAACTTTATTTTCAACTTGGAACATGAGAACACTAGTTTCCAGGGGAAAATAATGGTACATAAATCATATAGGAATGGGTTTTGGTTTCCATTTCCTTCTTGAGTCAGCTCTCCAGATATACTCACTAACTGAGATACATCTTGTTTCTTTACAGGATGCCTCCACGACCCGCACCCGCTAGGATCCAGTAGCTTGATCACAAGGATGACCCCCTCAGTGATGAAGCTTCGATACAGGGACCAGATCCCCCAGTTTTACCATCGGGTGGTGTACCGGTTATCCCACCACCTGTGGAGCAGTGTTTAGTGCCTGTTGTACCAGTAGAGGAGGAGCATAGGCTGAGCACACTCCACGAGTTTCAGAGACAGATACCCCTCAAGTTTCGAGGTGATCCTAGGCCTTAGGTAGCATAGGACTAGCTTGAGGCAGTGACCAGAGTCTTCTGTTTGGTCAGGACACCAGCGGACCAGATGGTGATCCTAGCAGCGAGCCTTCTGCAGGGCTCGGCAGGACGATGGTGGAGTTTGGTTATCCAGACCCACGACGAGGCGACTCTTGCATGGTCAAAGTTTGAGAATCTCTTCAGAGAGGAGTTTTCACCGGTTACCCTGAGAGCAGTACGTATACAAGAGATTATTTAGCTTTAGTAGGGAACCATGTCGGTGGCTGACTATTCATCAAGATTTACCAACCTCTCACGGTACTCAATGGATATGTTCAGGGATCAGTACTTCAGAGCTTGGACTTTTGAGCGGGGCTTGTGCAAAGACATCCGAGCTAGCATCATCACCATGAGCATTCCTACTTATGCTGGGGTGCTCGAGCGGGCTTTGGTGGTCGAGGGTTTCTTGGCAGAGTAGAGACAGCTAGTAATCGTCAGTGGTGAGCGAGCTAGATCAGAGACCTCGGCAGCAGGGAGCCGACGTCGGGGACCCAGGCGTGGGAGACGTTTCCAAAGGATATCCCAGGACAGGGGATCTACCGTATAGGGTTCACAGGGCACATCCAGCCAGCCTTGAGAGAGGTGATGCTACTCTTGAGATGGTAGGGGACATCTCGCTCGAGATTGTCTGACCCTCTGTACTACCGACGCGGGAGTAGTGGATGGACCACTAAGGCAGAGGAAATGTGTGGAGAAGACAGATCTGCGGCGGACGTGGTAGAGGAGTTGGGAGAGCAGCTGGAGGTGGTCAGTGGTTTGACCTTTTTCCACCACCACCCTCAGTAGTTCCACCCCAGGCTCAGGGAGCTGGTGGAAAAAGGCAGTGACAGTTGCAGGCAGTAGAGGCTTATGAACCAGGTACTCCTTGAATGATTAGAGGCACAATCTGTGTCTTTTCTACTTTGGTTTCCATATTAATAGACACAGGTGTTAGTCATTATTTTCTAGCTTCTTATCTTGTTCAAGACCTTGATATTCCTGTTGAGCCATTGACTCGACCCTTACGCTTAGAAACACCGACTGGAGAAGATTCAGAGATCACACACCTTTACAGACAGTGTGACCTGACCCTTGGAGGCGAGAGTTTCGGTTGGAACCTCTTGGTGGTAGAGCCGAGGCCTTACGATTTCATTCTTGGTATGGATTTGATATCCACAGTTCATGCCTAGATTGATTGTTTTAGGCGAAGGGTGCGGTGTTTCTGCAGTAATGGAACGAGGTTCTCCGTCGTCGGTGAAAAGGAGACCCAGTCAGCACAGGATGGACTCATGCATAGGAGGGCACAGCCGAGTGCCAGTTCTAGATACAGGAGTTCCACTCTCTGGGACACGTTATCTCAGCAGATGGTGTAGCAGTGGACCCAGCCAAGGTAGAGCCAGTGCTATCATGGAAGCCACCCAGGAACATGACAGAGGTGTGGAGTTTCCTTGGGTTGGCAGGCTACTATCGGAGATTCATCCTTGATTTCTCCAGGATTTCAGCACCCATGACATCTTTGACCTGAAAGGGGCAGCCTTTCGTGTGGACTGAGAGATGCCAGCAGGCTTTTTAGCAGTTGAGACAGAGTCTAACGATCGCCCCTATCTTGAGACTACTAAAGAGGGTGTCGAGTACATAGTGTTCTACAACACATCAGGAACCGGGCTTGGTTGTGTCATGATGCAGAATCAAGTGGTGATTGGCTATGGATCACATCATTTGAGGCCACACGAGCAGAACTACATGACCCATGATCTTGAGTTGGCAGCGGTAGTCTTCGCATTGAAGATGTGGCGGCACTACCTGGTGGGCGAGCGGTTTATCGTCTACTCTGATCACAAGAGTCTCAGATATATCTTTTCTCAGAAGGATCTGAATTTGAGACAGAGGCGATGGCTTGAGTTTCTCTGGGATTACGACTTTGAGATCGTTTATACTCCTAGGAAGGTGAACATTGTGGCAGATGCTCTCAACAGGAAATCCAGTTCGCAGTTTCTGGATGAGGCGATGAGGCATTTGACCTCTTTACAGTTATCCTTCGTGGATAGGGATGAGGGATCTTACCTTCAGTCGATGGTTGTTACCCCTCCACTCTTATAGCGAGTCAGGGAAACACAGCTCGAGGATGCTAGCTGCGAGACTTTATGTGATCAGATATCTGCAGGTGACGCTGCTGATGGATATTCAAAAGGTGGGGAGCAAGTTGATCTTTTCAGAGGGCGCACAGTAGTACTAGTGATGTTGTGGGAGTAGGTTATGAGGGAGTTCCATACATCTCCTTTGGCGGTGCATCTAGGCATGGAAAAGATGTACCAGGACCTCCGATGTCAGTTCTGGTGGCCAGGAATGAAGAAGAGTGTGGTAGAGTTTGTTTCTCGGTGCCTTACTTGTCAGCAAGTAAAGGCTGAGCACCAGGTTCCAACAGTTTTGAATCAGCCCCTCTATGTTCCAGAGTGGAAGTGGTATGGGATATCTACGAACTTCGTGACGGGTTTACCACATATTTCCAGGGGACACGACGCCATATGGATGATCGTTGACTGACTCACCAAGTCAGCCCACTTCCTAGCCATAGGGGAGAAGATTTTAGTAGACAGATTGGGACGTCTCTACATGAAAGAGATAGTTCTACTTCATGGGGTGACATCGACGATCGTCTCAGATCATGATGATCGTTTCACATCCCGGTTGTGGAAGGGATTTCAAGAAGCTTTTGGGACTCAGTTATGCTTGAGCATAGCATTCCATCCTCAGACTGATGGCCAGACGGAGCGGACCATCTAGGTTCTGGAGGATATACTACGAGCTTGCATACTTGACTTCAGTCGTAGCTGGGAGGATCACCTACCACTGGTGGAATTTGATTATAACAACAGTTATCATTCCACTATTGGTAGGGCACTATTAGAGGCTTTGTACGGACGGCCTTGCAGGTCACCACTTTGCTGGACTGGCCCAGGAGAGTCAGTACTCATGGGTCTAGAGATGGTGCGAGATACTACAGAGAAAGTGCAGGTCATCCAGGAGTAGATGAATACTGCACAGAGTCGGCAGAATTATTATGTCGACAGAAGATAGAGGCCCTTGGAGTTCGAATAGGGATACCATGTGTTCCTTCGGGTATCACCTCGACAGGGATTGCGAAGATTTGGAAGAGGCGGAAAGCTATCTCCGAGGTTCATCAGACCTTTTCATATTCTGAGTAGATTTGGAAAGGTGGTGTACTGTTTGGCTCTACCTACTCAGATAGACCGGGTACACAACATCTTCCATGTGTCGCAGCTGCGGAAGTATGTGCATGATCCATCGCACGTTATCGACTGGGGCGAGTTGGACATCGATGATGGAGCGACCTTTGCGGAGTACCCAATGGAGATCGAGGATCGGCAGGAGAAGGTCCTTCGTGGGCGATCTATTCCCTTGGTGCGTGTCTGGTGGCAGCATAGGAATCTCCAGGAGAGCACGTGGGAGAGGGAGGCTCAGATTCGTGTGCAGTACCCACATCTTTTTTAGTAGCCCTTGTTTTGGATTTTTAGGGACGTAAAGGCCCTAATGTGGGTGTGATGTAATGTCTCAGATTTTACCATGTTTTATTTTAATATTATATGAGAATTATTTTGAGACTAGGCTTCGAGGCAGCGCGCAGTTCCGAGGCCCAGTGAGCCCAGAACAAATGTTTGAATTTAATTAAATAATTAAATAACACGTGCACGTGGTTTTCCTAAAAAAGTGTAATAACTCTGGAACGGGTGCTTGAATCAGAAATCACCGTTGCATTCAGAATAGCAATTTTACCTTAGGTGAGGCCTAACATCAGTCGGCGCAGGTCGGTGGTGAAATCAAGTTTTTGGGCATAATTGTAATAAAATATTTAATAAAAATATTTTATTAAATCCTTGTTGCAATGAAATCTTTTTATTCTTTTAAAAAGAGATTTTGTAGGGGTCAGGGTTACAATTCCCATAACTCTAAATTTCTCTAGAGAGCTCTGGGGAAAACCTCTCGACGTATCAACGACATTCTTGACGGACTTCTCCGGCGACGAAGACGCGGTGACCGGATCTTCTCTATCGAACGTCGTGAATCCAGGTAGGATTTTTGATTTGTGATTTCTTCCCCGTTCTTGATTTCTATGACGAAAGTGGATTAATCCATGAACAGATTAGTCTGTGGATCGATCGCTCTTGCAGGATGGGATTTTTTGGGGATTTTGTGTAATTGAATCCATGTTGATCTATTGTTGCTAGTTTTCTGCTCCGTTTAAGCCTATTAACGGGAGCAGATCAACGACGTGATGAACGATGGCTAAGGTTCGTTCCTCAAACTTGTTTCATTTGATTTCTCCCCTTTTTCTTCCACGCATTCTTCTTGTTCTTCGTGGGGCGATGAACAATGGATCGTTGCGCATCCATTCTGCGATGCAACAATCCCAAATTAAAGAATCGACACCACGGAGATCTCGTGGAGGTGCGATGACGGTTTCGGCAGACGATTCAGAGCAGATCGAGAGATATTTTGTTTTTGGGTGTTTTTATTCAGATGGATCGTTGGAGGTTTATGACCCGATCAAAGGACCGAAAACACCTAATTAGGTGTTTGTATGATGGGACTAACCAAGACATGAAGCATCGGGACGAACGGACGAGAGATCGTGGATCCGGAAGATCGGATGAAGTGTGAGGAAGAAGATGGCATTCTAGAAAAATCCTGACTACACGGCGTGTAGTATGGGCTACACGGCATGTGTTCGTCGGCAGACTACCTGGAATGTACTCCGGGAGTACACGGACACGGGTTGGGTACACAGCCAAGGACACGCCGTGTATACCCTTACCTGGCCAGACACGGCCAGATACGTGGGACACCCCGTGTACTGGTAAATGGTCAGATGACACGAACGGACACCATGTACGGGCATACGGCCAGGGTACATGGGTGTTTCCTAGTTGACAGGACACGGCATGTGCTTCGACTTACACATCGTGTATACGCTTTCCTACATGAATTCGATTCCAGACACGGGCCGTTTACACAGGCAGTACCCGGAGTCAAGGAACACAGCGTGTGATCCTTCTACACACCGTGTAGTTAAGTTTTAAACAACATGGACGGATGACACGGGCCGTTACACGGGCAGTACCCAGGGTCAAGGAACACGGATTGTAACCATACCACATGCCGTGTAACTTGTTTTACATGGCTTGAGCCAGTTGCATTCTGTGACTTGGACTAGTTTCTTTAGGGTTCGTCCCCTATGTATTTATCCTGAAGGTTTCCAGTATCATTTCCTATATACAGGAGTATGATCCATTCAGCAAGACTTTCTGAATAGAGTTATTGGAATCCCCTCTATGAGACTTGGAGTCGGATCCTCGATTGATTCCTAGAACCCTAGGTACAGTTCTTGGTATCGACATGACCAACTTTACCTGGGCACCGATCCTCTACTTAGCGGATTAGTTCAGACTGAGTTGATGGAATCACCCAATGACTATTGGTTGTGATCCTCATCTGAGCATCATGTTCACAAGTACTTGTGAAGTGTGTTCCCACAGAACGAGTACTTCATATATCTCTCTTCAGACCTATGATTGTGTTCTCCTTATTGTGTGCTTAGTGGAATCTTCGATCTGGATCTTAGTGGTGGTATCGCGATAGTTGATCGTGTATGAGTATATCTGGATATTCTTGTTATATGTTCTGTGGACATATACTGTGTGGAGCTGACTATATCTTTCCTTTGTGGTATTTCCCTTTTTGTATTTCCTTTGTGTTTTGGGGGTGTCCTACTGGGTATTGTTATACTCACCCCTACACGGGCTTTGCCAGCACGTGTCATGTCTTGTGCAGACAAGCGAGCCTTTAACAGGATTCTAGGCTGACCAGGACCGGACGGTGCTCAGTGAGATCAGACAGGCTGAGGTGTGTACCTACGGCTATGGATTGCAGTCCCAGTACCTTTATTTATAGGTTGGACTTTGTTACAGACTTTCTTTTGGTGGGCTTGTACTTTTGGCCCAGGGTTCTACACTTACTGTACTTTACCTTCCTGTCATACTCTGTTGGTTGGGATTTTAGTGTATGCATGCATTTCTATTTTTAGTAGTTTTTACTTTTCAGCTTTGTGGGCTTGGAGATGTGTGTGCATGCATAGAGGTTTATAGGCAATGCCTCTCATGTTAGTTATATGCCTACTCGGTGCTAGTCACCAGCCCCTAGCCTATTGGAGGCGGGCTTGGGGAGTTGCGGCTCGGGCCCCACCGGGATGGGTCGTGACAAATCATGAACCTAATCTCATGTCAATTAAGTGTGTCACCATCATACATGTATAAAACCATTTCATTTGTCAAGGTTTACTACCAAGACCGTCAAAAAAGTGGATTAGGACACACATGTTTCTCATAGTGGATCAAGACACACTTGCTTTCCATAGTGGATCAGGACACACCTATTTCCCACTATGGATCAAGATGAACCTGTTTCCCATTGTGGATCAAGTTCATCGATTGTTTCCCATAATTATCTCATGGGATGTAAATATTTACCCAATTCATGAAAGGTACATATAGGTCTCACCTATCTCATAATGAATTCATACATATGTGTGCCATAAAACATTCATCTTATCATGATCTATAAAAATAAATGGGTTTTATAAACATTATATCATAACCCATGAAATGAAATGGGTGTCATAAACATTAAACCATATAATAACCTATGGAAAATAGATAGCTTTCATAATCATTTCATCATATAATAACCCGTGAAAGGAAGTAGATTTCGTAAGCATTTATCATGGTATAACACGTTGAAGAGAAAAAGGTTTCACAAACATCAATCCATCAAAACATAGATCATTCATAGAAATAATATGAATGGTGTCCTTGGATCATATCCCTATTAAATCATAAACTATAACCATGAATTTCATCTTATATGGAAAAGGATTTTAAAAGATCACTTAGAACATAACTTTTCTTCAAAAATCACTTTTTAAAACATATAACCTTTTCAAAATCCTTTTACTTAAAAAACTTTGAAAACATATAAATTAATCATAAAAAATCCTTTAAATCACTTCTTGAGGAAAATATACTTTACACTTTGTAAGGAAATTTATAAAAAATAAGACATTTTTAAGACCATTTTCCATGAAAATAACCTTGAAACCTTATAAATAATCTTGAAAACATTTTTGAAAACATTTTTCCTTGAAAACTTATAAAATAATTTGAAAATGTTTTGAAAATGTTTTTATTTGAAAATAATTTTAAAAATTATAAAATAATCTTTGAAATCATTTAAATACTTTTCTTTGAAAACAACCTTTTGAAAACATATAAAAAAATATATGAAAATCATTTAAAACATTTTTTAAACATAAAACATTTTTGAAAACCCTTTTTCTCTAAAAACCATTTTAAAATAAAAACAATTCATGAATATTAGGAAAAAAATCTTTAAAAAAATAACATTGTAAAATTACAAATTAAGTAACAAGGAAATGATGGTCATGATGGCGGGTAAGTTTGTACATGTCGAACATTCCTTTTACACCTTAAAATTTTTAAAAAGTGACTTTATCAGAAAAAAACAAGAAGATTACTTTTAAAACTATTTTTTAAAAAGTTAATACATGGTTAAAATTTCATTTAAACATCATATGATAATATTAAAACATTTTTTAAAACATTTTTAGAAAACATAGTTTTGAAAGAACACATATTTCCGACTGAAAGGAGAAATAAATTCATATTTTCATAAAAACATTTTCTTAATTATATTAATTACCAAATATTATAAAAATGGTACCATTACTTTGATATAACATTAATAACCATTGGTTAAAAATCCATGAGAGTAATTTAGATATGGATTATAATATTTCATCAATTGAGGCATAATCATAAACAATATTGATAAACGATGAGATTGTGGCAATAAACCGTCACAACTTTGGAAACATTGAATCACAATAAAACGGAATGAATAAAATTACATAAATATTAAAATATAATAAAAATAAT
This sequence comes from Viscum album, assembly GCA_963277665.1. NCBI lineage: Eukaryota > Viridiplantae > Streptophyta > Magnoliopsida > Santalales > Viscaceae > Viscum > Viscum album. The sequence continues at coordinate 423,640,409 of OY728123.1, read as the reverse complement.
TATATTCATGATATAACATGTAAAAGGTATTATATACACATCATAGAAAAATATAGGTGTATAACATGGCCTGTGTCTCAAAGAAGGTAAATTGAGACAAAATTACATTACCGATTTGGTAACTTTTGAAACATAAACCCCATAAAATAAAGGTTAGAAAATGTATATGTAACTATTAATAAATTTAATTATAATAATCATATAATACATCCATGTGAATTTTATACACCACATATAATAAATAGGAGGTGAACATGGATTATGTCTCATAAAAAATAAAAGTGAGATAAGAAAACCCTAACTACTTGAGTAACTTTAGAATCATGATTCCCATGAAATAATAACATAAATTAAAGATTTTAATATAATTAAATAAATTAAATTAATTATGTAACAATTAATAAGTAATTATATACACCATCCAAAATAGGTTAGTGGTGAATATTGAATGTACCTCACGTAAATAAAAAGTGAGATGAAATTATCTTACCTTAAGTATTGACTTTCTTCGTACACATTCAAACCACCTATATAATAAATATAATTTTATTATAAATATTCCACATAAACAAATTATTATATATAATACCCTATATTATTTTCTTATGACTTTATATTACCCTTTTATTAACAACTCCATGTTAATGTTACGTTTTGGGTAATATCTTCTTTGTTTTTCGTATATGTTTTGGCTTGTTATTATTGATCATCTTACATAGATTGTAATTTAATTATTTCAAGAATTTCAAAAATGATATAAATATCATATATATTCAGTATTTATTTATTTATAATAATCTATAAAATATTGAAATATGAAATGGAATACACCGTTCATGGAGACGATAGGTCGTACATACGCATAAACGTTGTTTCCATTTTATTGTCATATTAAAATAAATAAAGTAAATGAAATATATATATAACATCATTATGGTAGAGTTATTATGTCATATATATCATATAATTTCACTAAAACAATCCTTAATACATTCCATGTAAATTGTGAATGAACCGCATCGCTTTGAGGAGGTGGTAGTTCACACGTCCACAAACAAAGTTATCATATTGACACAAAATGGAAAGCATGAAGGTTTATTTTATATAATAATTAAAGAAGAATAAAGGTGTCATAAATATAATAAATATTGTATAAAAATATATTTTACATCATAATTCTCATCCATGAGATGTGGTAAAGGAAAAATGAACAACATCGTTTCATGATGCGGTAGTTCACCGTACACAAGAACGGTAAGTTCATTACCCATTAGATGGAAGTGTGTGTAAGTGTAGATAAAACCCTTAAAATAAAAACAAATCAGTATATTTATGATACTTATGTTATTATATAATAATATAATGATAATAATTGAGGTTTTGGATAATGAAAATAAAACAAAGGAGCTTGAGGGAGGATATTACCTCTTCTTTGGTAACTCATTTTGGATTGCACCAAAGGGATTACTTGGTTGGATTTATGCCCAAACAGAGGATTCTAGGATATATGGAGGTATTTTAAGATCTTATTTGAGTAGATTTTGGGTGATAAAAATGTATTTATATGTGTGAATAAGTGTGAGGGTTGAGTGCCTTTTTATATTGGATGAGGAGTGGCATTCAAATAAATTTTTGAAAAGGTAATTACACCAATGTTTTTCCCATGTAAAATGGATCCAATAGTGGTCAATATTAGATAAAATATAGTATGGGGTCTAAATATGAACATCTAATGTATTTTTTACAAGTTTCTAAGTCATTTTGGGCCTTAAGTTAAAAGTTTAGTCCTTTTTTAAGATAATTTTTCTCTTAGTCGTTGTAATTAATTTCAATCACTTTCACTAATATTTTTGGTAAAAAACTAATTTGAACTTATTAGAAATTATAAATTATGAGTATTAAAAACATTTAATCCATTTTTTCAAACTAAAATAATAGAAGTGGTGGAAATTAATTTAAAATTAATCCCGCGGATGGGACGACAAAGTAGGTTTTTAAAGTAAAAATGTTCAAAAGTTTGCTATGTTTTTATATCTAATTTCTAAGTGAAGTTGATCATGATAACATATAATGGATTAATTGATATAAATTTTATCTAATTAAACTTTAAAACCAATAAAAATATATAATTTAATCCTATAAATAATTTAGATGAAAAACTTGTTTTGAATTAAAATTCAATGGTTTTCACTATTCGTCAAAAAATGAAACTTCCCAAAAAAAATACCAAAAATTCACCCAAAGTAAATTTTTATATTAATATTCCAAAAATTAAGTTTATTTTTTCAAATAGAAATTATAAAATTTTCAAAAATGATATTTAAAATGGGTTCTCTATTAAAAGGTGGTAAAATTGTCTTTCGGAAGAATTCATTTTTTATTCATAAAATTGGATTTATTCTTATCTTGTACCTATAAAATCTATTAGATGAGTAACAAAAATATTGATTGAATATATAATATATAAATTTTATTAAAATAATTAATCAAAATTAGTTTGTTTAATTTATTGAGATAAAATTTTGTTTGTACATTGAAAAATAGTTTTCTTAGAAAAGTAATTTATTTGTTTTCAAATAGTTCTTACATTCACTTCTACTAATTGATAACCAAAGGATTAATTTTATATACATGTGTAAATAATATTTTCACAATTTAGTTAATATTATTTGTAACTTACTTTCCAATGGACAAGTGGTAGCTATAATAATATTTTAATAATCATGTTAGTAGTATATTGTAGTTCGGTAAAACTCGGTCTTGCATGTAATAAAGGATATTGAAGGGACTCCGTATATAAGTCAAACATAGTATTGTGTGTACCAAAAGATAATATAAGTTTTTTTGGTTGAAAATTAACTTGGTGTTTCATATAACTCAATAAAAACATAGATATTTTTTAAAATGAACTATACTCCGTGTTGTGTGAAGTGAAAAATATCAAAAAGATTAAATTAATTCAAAAAATAATAATTCAAAAAATATTAGGGTGTTATATTATACTTCCCTTAAAATGAATTTATCACTCAAAATTAATCTGGGTTGTCAAAGGTTTGATACTTTAAATTTCCTTTCATTGAAACCCACATCATAAAAATGAATACTGAGACTTACTTTTAAAAAGAAAATTTAGAAACATAACGGTTACCCAGAGTAACACATAACTAGGTTTCTAGATAGGAGACCATAGGTGGAAAGTGAAAACATTGACATGGAATAGAAATCTAACTATCAAGTTATCATGGATAGTGATAGAGGACATGGTTAGGATAAAGTTAATAATCACAAATCCATAACCCAAAGATCCTTGAAAAAGGTCATTTATATCATCAAAAATAATGATAAATTGACAATATTTATTTCAAGAACCTTTTTCCTAAAGTTAAATAATCTTTATGAAAATATATAATTACATGATTTCAGGACCACTTTACCCTTTTTTGTGCCTTGATCAGCTTTCACTTCATCTATTATTCCAAGAAATGAAGGTGAATTTTTCATTCTTGAAGCATTAATATAATGATAGGTCATTTCATCTATATTTATCACAATAAAATGTTATTTCAAGTTATAAAATATGCATAAATCATCATATGGAAATATAGTACTTTAATTTATAAAACCTGATCTTAATTTTAAGTTAAAACATTCCATAAATGGTTAGCCTTATAACCCTTCCAAAATATAATTCAAACTTTATTCCTTAAATAAGATCTTATCTTATACCAAAAACATTTTTATTAGAAACTTGTTTTCATCCTTACACCAATAGAATATTAAATGTGATTTTATTATTCCAAAATCCATGTATATTGAGATAATTACATGAAACTTCACTAAATTCTAGATAATAAGATTTCCATAGGGCTTATTCATACAAAATCAAACATGAACTTCCCAAATAATGGGGGATGATAAGTGTGCCCTAATTATCATGATTCACTTCATCCATTGTGATTGCATAGGCTTTCCCTTTGTCATTTTTCCTCTAAGGTTATTGTGGTTTATAATTCATATTATCCCTTGTATTAGGGAATTGATTCACATAATTCCCAAAATCCTTGTAGTTGAAACACTGGAGTGTGGGTGGTGCATTAGTTGTCATTCTATTCTCTTCCATTACATTAAGCAAACCATTAATCATATTTCAACTTTCACTGATTTTATGACATGCCTTTATAAATTAAAATTACCTCCTAGTTCCATTAAATCAATTACATTGATTCTTCTTCCCACATTCCTGGCACACAAATTTCTGTAATTTCTTTCCACCATTTTAGTTTTCATGAGACTAGACCTTCCTTTTCTTATCAAAACCAGAGTAATGATGGGAATATTCATAGCTCATCGGGCATTGTTAATTCCCACCAAGTTACCAAATTTATAAATTTATAAACATGAGACAGACAAACCACTAAACTATAGGGTATGTAACACCCCAAGCTTCTATGATGCGCTTCTTTTTCAATAATGCAATAGCTTGCATTGTACGCAAGTTTGAGATTCTAACACACTACAACCAATCAAAGTAGACATTATGAATAGTAATACCCACTTTTTGAAATTATATAAATTTTATATTTCAAATTGGACTTCATTTTTGTATTCGGAATATCAAAATTAGCCTATGTTTAAATTTTGGTATTTTTCTAAGAACTTCCAATTTTTGATGAATAGTAGAAAAATACTTAAAAACAACTTTTTTAATAAAAATAATTTATAGTGATAAATTATACCATTGAGAGGTTTTAAAGTATAATTAGAATATATTTTTACCATTTTATCCAATTGTGGTCATTATAATTAATTTCACTTTGAAATTGGACATAAACAATTGTCAATCTTTTGATTGATATTGTTTCTTAAAAACACACTATTTGTTTTGACAACGGGAATTAATTATAAAATTAATTAATGAAACTTATATGTTTGGAATTTTGTAAAATAGACATCATTTTTGAATTTGGAATATCAAATATATCTTAGAGTTATTTTTTGGTATTTTTCTGAAAAACATCGATTTTTGATGAATAGTGAAACCACTAAGTGGCAGTTAAAAACTGATTTCTTGTTTAAATGAAACTTTACCGCTTCTACAAATTGAATTTCAAAAATATGACATAAATGGTTGTAATTAGGAAGTAAAATGTGGTTCAATGGTATGAAAATAATTGTTGGTGACTAGTAACTTTTAAGTTTTATTAATCGCGATTAAAGGTAATTAGTGTAATTTAAGGTAAATATAATGTTATAATAATATGAAATTACCTTTAAACTTGTCCTACCCTTATTGTATGAGTCATGGACGACCAAGATAATCCATGGGTCAACTTGGGGACCCCATGGAGCCACTTGGGTAAGAAAATGACATTAATAACTTTTTATTTAAAGTAAAAATAAAATTGTCACAAACATGTGTTGTTTTACTAAAACAATTATTACATGGGGTTATGTAAGTTAACTTTTAGACTATAAGTATTCATTGGAAATCTAAAAAGATTTCCTACATCATTATATTTTTTTATAATTTTTAGACATTAAATAAATTAAATTTTTTATGACACCATGATGATGCAGCAATTACCTCAATAATTAACGATTTAAATAAAATGAAAAGATAATGTAAAATATAAGAATTACACTTGTCAAAAACCAATTGTATGAGTATATATAGAACCCTTATCACATTATCCTAGAAATATATAATTTTAGTACCTTTGAAATCTGAAAATCACTTCATAATAATGTAACATTTCATGACATTCCAAGAGTGTCCCTCCTCTCCTCTTATAAAAGACCCCCACCTCTACCACCTTATTCACACCATAAAAGCCATTTGGCTCGGCCAACCTCTGCCCAAATACTCTCTCAACGTACCTCTATTAATCCTAGAAGCCTCACTTTGGGCAGAAGTCTTCCCAAGGAAGCCTTTGTCTCAAATCAAAAAGAGTTACCCGATTTTAAGGTAATGTCTTCTCTTATGTTCTTTTGTTTTATTTTGCTTCTCCAACCCCTTAAACACTTTTTATTCCTTTATTTTATAACAACACCAGTATCTTCAATATACTAGGATGTTATTATGAGAAGTATTTGATTTACACTTACACACACCTTCGTCTAATGGTTAAAGAACATACTGTTTCGGTGGGTGGAAAATTACTGCCTCACAAAACGATGATTGTTCAACCTTCTTTTAACACCTCTCATGGTGGCCATTAAGATGTCACTATATTTATATATGATATATATTATTTTTATGTTTTCCTTATGCTTCTGTATTTTTTATTTATGTCATACCTTTATGATTTCCATTATGGGTAAACGCGATAATTTCATTTTAGGTAGTGCGGACTACCGCCCCCTCAAAGTGATTTGAATCGTTAATGCCATATGTGGGATGTATAAAGGATGGAGTTGATGATATTATATATTATATATTATATTATACTATAATTATAATATACCTTTATATCATTATGATTTCATTCCATTTAATATGAAATAGAAATGAAAGTAGCGTTCATGCGTACGTACAGCTTACCGTCTCCATGAACGGTGCATTTCATTTCTTACCTATAAATGTTATGTAATATTATAAATGCATATATCTACTGGATATATATGATATATATGATATCTACATCATGAATATAATTATGGAGATAATGGATATTCTACCACATAAACAACTTGTAATTATAAGAAGTTTATTTTTGACTCAAGTACCAATGATTGAAAAAAAACTACCGTTATTAACTTAAATAATTACATAATGTTCATAACATGGTAATAGGTGATATAAAAGGAATAATGAACTTGAAAAAGGTTATTAATCAAGTATAAATTAACTCTAGTTTATTATTCAGGAGATTAAAGAACGATCGAGTCAAGTCGGACACGAGGTAAGGGAACTTCTTAACACAATTTCCGTTCTTTGGGTTAATCTCCTAACTTCAAATTATGTCATAATATTATTATGTCATATCATGTATTTGTACTTTCTTTATGTGTAATTATAGTGAATATGCATAATAGATCTATTTTATTTAAAAAAAATTATCTTTGTAAGGGACTTCGTCTCAATATCCTTTCATTGAGGCATATTTTGTTTTATACACAATTTTCCTTTATACGGTGTATAAACCCCTTTGACTTTTACTTTTATTCAAAAGGAATATTTTTATACGAAGTATTTTACTAAATGAAAAAAGGGAATGTTTTTTTGTCGTACGTATGCGGAGAAAACAACTTCTTCGTCGCCATGACCATTCTTTGAGTTTCGGCTTCCTCTACAAGCCATAACGTTTTTTTAAATGAAAAATAAATACCATGTTTTACTTTTCTTTTATTTTGGTATTGAAAATGGTTTTGATAATGTTTTTTATTATATCAATGTGTTGTGTTGATATCTTGTGATTGAAATGTGGAAATGTTATGTTTCCTTTGTGCATGTTTTATGTGATATGATTATGTTATGGTTTATGATATGTTTAAACCTTTTCATATAAGGAATTCATTGGACTTAATAAGTGACGGGTGGAGCCCGATATAGCTCCTCGATGCATTGGTAGGTCTCATGAGACAAACTAGTGTCTTGTCATGAGGCCTTGACAAAATCTTATTTGTAGTCTTGGCACGAGGCCTTGGTTACGTGGTTATGATAGTCTGGAATTATGCATTCCATCATTATGAAAGTGGTTATTGATATTGTATGTGATTATTAGACTAGTAGAATATCCATGTGAATAAGTAAATGGAATTATTTCATTTTATTTTTTCCATATTATGTTGAAGTTAAAGTTTAAAAGGCTTTTGTTTTAGTTATACATTGCCTTAAATGTTTATGTTAGTTTATGAAAGTTTATGTTGTATTGTTATCCTTACTGAGCATCTGAGCTCACCACTTTCAATGTTTTAATTTTTCCAGGATGTGATGAAGTATATTATGAATGACCTGTAGGGATAGTATGAGGGGATATGAATACAAGATGTTTTTTTAGTTTTGTTTTACTTTATGATGTAATGTAAGACTTATGAATGTATCTAGTGTTTCCAAGGATACTAAACTAATCAATATTTCAAGAATTGATCTTTTGTGATCATGCCAATGTTACGCAATAATGCACCGACTCTGGGTAACTGGGGTCGGGGCGTTACAGGGTAGTATAGGATATGCAAGTCTGAGGTCGAACCCACAGAGATAGGGTGGAGAAAATATTAATTAAATAAAATAAATTTAAACTAATTTTGATTTTTAGAAAATAAATATAAACTATTGAGCATTGGATTATTAAAGAAATTGGGAGAATAAAATATGAAAAGGGTGTCAGGAAGTAATGAATCCAGGTTCATGGGTTGACAAGGTATGAAATAGTTAATTAACAATCATGTAGACGTCAGAATCAGGTCCTAGTGAGTAAAATGGTCATGAAAAATGCTCTTCATCCTAAGTTTTCCTTTTATCGTGGTCAAGTACTTTGTATTAAAAATAATGGGCAAACCTAAACCTTATTTAAACATAGGGAATAGATAAACCCAATGGTCATGAAGAAAATCTAAACCCTAGAATTAATATTAAACGACGAAATTCAATCAACTTAGGAAATGGTGATGATCAAATAATTAAAGAAATTAAATCCATTCCCCAACCATGCTCACAATGATCATGTAATAAGAAATTGGGAAAGAGATAAAAATGAATAACATATGTGAAATCCCAACATAAATTGCATTAAAAATATAAAATACCTCATACACTCAATACTTGTTCATCATGCATGCCTTGGCACAAAGAAATCACCTGCTCATGCTAACCATGAGTGGGTTTATAAAAAAAATAAAGAAAAATACTAAAGAAAATGGTGAATCATGGATTCGTAGTGGTTCACATACTAGGTAGTGGATCCTCATTGAGCTTCGTCCAGAATTACCCTCTAATGGTGCAGTCAAGGGTGATTTTATAGGCATTTTGGTCTAACCTCATCTATACAGAATATCTCCACGTATCTTTATCTTTTTTGTTTCCCAAAATTTTCACAATGTGTAATGTATTTACACATCTTGAAATCCTGATCCAAGGTTGCCTCTGAAATTTTTGAATCTGCGTGAATCTCGCGTGAATCTCGTTTGTAGATTTGGAACTTTGACTCTTTTCACAATGTGTAATCAGGACTCACAACGTGTAACTGACTTTCATAGCTTGTAACCTCATCACAACATGTTTATATGGATCTTATTAACTTGATAAAGTTGCGAAATGTAACTAAATTACACATCTTGCAATCATGTTGTTCCATTTTTCTAGCTCCACGTTAGATTCAAAAATCTAGTGTCGCGTCGTGAGCAAAGCTTGTGGTGTGAAGTGTCTTTTTTCTTCTTTTGAAAAAATTAATTGTTTACTACCAAACATCGTAAAACAAGTCATTACATTCTAAATTTAGAAATATTATTCAATTAAATACATAAATTAATATATAAAAACACCCTAAAATGTATGAATAAAATACACTTATCAAATATCCAATTTTTATTTCTATCTTCAATGAACATCAAATGAATTATCAATAAATACTAAATTATCTTATATCCAAGGCCTTTCGATGAAATTGTTTCAGGACACTAATGAATCGATCACTTTTTCTTTTAGGGATGATGATCAAACTAGAAGTGTACCTTGAAAGACTTGTGAAATTAGATTCATAGGTACCAATAGATTCATCATCCTTTTTATTTAAATCAAGGAATTTCTTCTACATATTTATTTGTAGAATATGAGTGAATTACTTACTTAAAAATAACCCCTTAAACTCTTCCCATTACATAAATTCAATTTATTCTTGTTTCCTTATGTTCTTAATAAGATTCCACCACTGATCCACTTCACCTTCCAAATGATAATCATCCAAAATGAGTTTTTCAAGCTCTAAGCACTGAATAATAGAAAATGTCTTTTCAGTGGTACTGATCCATTGCTCGGCTACTAATGGATCAGTGGAACCACTAAAAGACGGTGGAAGTTTCCTTATGAAGGAATCAATAGAATGTTGTTTCCTCCTTTCTCATTTGTAAGTTCAACATGATTCATAGCTTGGGAAAGTTTTTTTATCATATCAATAAGAATTTTCATTCTAACTCCCATATCATTTTGTTTCATAGGATTAAAATCATTGCATTTTATATTACATTCAGTATTGACATGGTTTCTTCAGGTTCTAGCCATTAAATAAAACTGTAAAGCATTGATTGAGTATGACTCATCATAGAATAAAACCACATGATCATGAAAAATTACTTATATGATGTCTAAATCATAACACCTAATCCTTTAATCTATAAAACCATAGTCTTATCCTTATATACATCCCTAAAAATATCCTTAGGAATATCCTTATGGGTCTCACTAAAGTTTTCACTTCCTAGTTTCCAAATGTTGACTAAAACTTTACTATGATACTAACTATAGCGACTCAATCTTAACATATATAGATATTAAATCATTTTAGATTAATATTCAGAATAATAAAAAAAATACATTCTTAAGGACAATAATAGTTTAGTGCATTTAGAAACTTGGAAAAAAATATTCTAACTTGGTGAAAGATCTTAAATGCTTCCCATAAAGATTTTCCCCTTTAGTACTTATACTTAAAACCTTCCTTCATAACATGGGGAAAGGAAATATGAGAAATGAGTGAGCTCAGATTCCCAGTAAATATAAACAAGGGAGATATGTAAGCATAAACATGAGCATAAGGGTATGATAATGTAATCATGACTTTAGAAGATCATACCCTACATATCAAATATTATAAACATGAATCATGGCATAAATATTGGTAGTTCATAATACATGAATCATAAGGGTGATAAATCATCATAAATAAATAACGAACCATAAGATCATGTAATATAAGTTTGGAACCATCATACATGTAGAAAACCATTTCATGTGTCAAATTTAACTACCATGACCATCAACAAAGTGGATTAGGATACACCTATTTCCCATAGTGGATTAGGACACACTTGTTTCCCATAGTGGATCAGGACACACCTATTTCCCATTGTGGATCAGAACACACATGTTTCCCATTGTGGATCAAACTCGCCGACTTATTTCCCATAATTATATAATGAGATATAAATATTTATCCAATCTATTAGAGGGAAATATAGGTCCCACCCATCTCATAATGAAGTCATATATACGTGTGCCATAAAACATTCATCTTATCATGAACCATAAAAATAGATGTGATTCATAAACATCATATCATAACCCATGAAATTAAATATGTATCATAAAAATTTAATCATATCATAACCTATGGAAAATAGATAGGTTTCATAATCATTTCATCCTAGAATAACCTGTGAAAGGTAGGGTGTTTCAAAAGCATTTATCATAGTAAAACCTGTTGAAGAGAAATGAGTTTCATAAACATCAAGACATCAAAACATAGACCATTCAGAGAAATAATTTGAATGGTATATTTGGATCATATCCCTAGTAAATCATAAACTATAACAAAGGATGACATCTAAGATGGATAAGTATTTTGAAAGATCACTTGGAACATAAATTTTCATTGAAAATATCTTTTTAAAACAAATAACATTTTTAAAATACTTTTCCTTGAAACCACATTGAAAAACATATAAAGGAATCATGAAAATAATTTAAAACATTTCTTGAGTAAAATATTCATTACACTTCGAAAAATTATTTTTAAAATATAAAATATTTTGAAGACCATTTTCCTTGAAATTAACCTTGAAATATTATAAATAAGCTTAAAAACATTTTGAATACCTTTTTCCTTAAAAAATTATAAAAAAAGCTTGAAAAAAATTTGAAAAAAAATAATTTGAAAATAATTTGAAATATTATAAAAGAATATTTGAAATTATTTAAATCCTTTTCATTGAAAACAACCTTTTGAAAACATATAAAGGAAGCTTCGAAAACTATTTAAAACACTATTTAAAAATAAAATAATTTTTGAAAACCCTTTTTCATTGAAAACCATTTTAAAATTAAAAAAAAATCCTGAATATTAGTAAAAAAATTCTTTAAAAAAGTTGTAAACTTACAAATTAATCATCAAGGAAATGATGGTCATGATAGCAGGTAAGTTCATACATGTCGAACATTCCTTTTTTACCTTAAAAGTTTATAAAAGTGTCTTGATGAGAAAAAAAAAAGATGATTCCTTTTAAAAAAAATAAAATGGTAATACATGGGTAAAAATTTCCTTTAAAAATCATAGGATAATATTAAAAAAAATTGAAAACATTTTTAGAAAACAAGGTGTTGAAAGAACACAGATTTCTGACAGAAAGGAGAAATAAAGTAAAATTTTCATAAAAACGTTTTCTTAATTATATTAAGTACCAAAGAGTGGTAAAATGGTACCATTACTTGTATATAACATTAATAACCATGGGTAAATAAATTTAATGATATTTATTGAGATATGGATCATAATATTTCATTAGTGGAAACATAATCATAAACAATCTCGATAAACAATGAGATTGTGGCAATAAACTGTTACCACTTTGGTAACTTTGAATCATAATACAATGGAAATAATAACATTAAATGAAGCTTAAAATATCATGAAGATAATTATATTGATTATATAACATTTTAAAGTCAGTATATACATCTCATAGAAAAATACAGGTGTATAACATGGCATGTGTCTCAAAGAAAGCAAATTGAGACAAAATTTCTTTACCGATTTGGTAACTTTTGAAACATAAACCCCGTGAAATAAATATAATTAAATGGATATTTAAATAAAAATACATTTAAGTATAAAAATCATATAATACATCCATTATAATTATACACACCACATATAAGAAATAGGAGGTGAACTTGGTTTGTGTCTCATGGAAAATAAAAGTGAGACAATAAAACCCTTACTACTTGACTAACTTTAGAATCATGATCCCCATGAAATAATAAAATAAATTTAATATTTAAATAAAACTAAATAAATAAAATTAATTATATAACATGTTATAGGGAAGTATATACACCTCCCAAAATAAGTGAGTGGTGAATATGGCATGTATCTCACAGAAATAAAAAGTGAGATGAAATTCCCTTAACTTAAATATTGAATTAATTCATACACATTCAAACCTCATGTATAAAAAATATAAGTTTATTATACATATACCACATAAAAATATTATTATATATAATTCCATATATATTTTTTTATGACTTTATATTACCCGTTTATTAACAACTCTATGTTAATGTTGCGTTTTGAGTAATATCTGCTTTGTTTTTCATATATGTTTTGGATTGTTATTATTGATCCTCTTACTTAGATCAAGATTTAATTATTTACATAATGTAAAACATGATATAAATATTATATATATTCCATATATATTTATTTATAATAATATATAAAATATAGAAATATGAAATGGAATACACCGTTCATGGAGACGGTTGGTCGTGAGTACGCATGAATGTTGTTTCTATTTTATTTTCATATTGAAATAAAGAAAGTAAATGACATGTATATATATATGTATATAATATCATTATATTATAAATATTATTTCATATATATCATATAATTTCACTAAACCAATCCCTAATACATTCCATGTAAAGTGTGAACGAATCACATCGCTTGGAGGAGGCAGTAGTCCACATGTCCACAAATGAAGTTATCATATTTACAAAAAATGGAAATCATGAAGGTTTATTTTATAAAATAATTAAATAAGTATATAGAAATTATAAATATCATATATATCAAATAAAAATAGATTTTCCATCATAATTCCCAACCATGATAGGTGGTAAAGTAAAAATGAACAACATCGTTTCGTGAGGCGGTAGTTCGCCATGCACAAGAACCATAAATTTGTTACCCCTTAGATGGAAGTGTGTGTAAGTGTAGGTAGAACCCTTAAAATAAAAAAAAATCTTAGTATATTGAGGATACTCAGGTTATTATATAATCATGTAATAGGAAAAATTGAGGTGGTGGAGAATGGAAATAAAACAATGGAGCTTGAGGAAGGATGTTACCTCTTCTTTGAGTAACTCCTCTTGGTTTGCACCAAAGGGCTTCCTTGGTTGGGTTTATGGTAATGACCCATAATTAAATTAATGAAATCTACCTTCTTATAATTATTTCATATATTATAAATCACATAAAATCACTTATAGAACATAATACAAACTTTATAAATGAATAATGAATGAAATAATAGGTATTTCTAGAAGTTAAAGAACCTATACAAATAGAATAGTAAATTGACCTTTAGAATAGTAATGTAACCCTTAGGAATAGTAAACTAGAAAATATAATAGTAACCTCGCATATGAAAGTATAAATAAAATTTGGGTATCTTATAAATAAAAATATGATAAATCTATATCTTGCAATAAGTAACTAAATATTTTAAAAATGATAAATTAAGTATTGGTATTTTTATAAGTCATAAATATTTATTTACAATTTTATAATTAATATAATGATTTAAATGAAAATATATTTTCATAAAATAGACTCATAAATTAATATTTTGTTTTTTTATGATTATAATATAATTTTATGAGACCTTAATTAATTTTTCAAAGTGTTATAAAATCAGTTGTAATTTTAAAATCGGTATTTTTTGAATAAATGATGATTTTATTTAAAAATTAAATTTATCATATTTAGAAAATTATTTTCATAAAATGGAGTTCATTTTTTAATTCTACACGTCAAAAAATGGTTAGGGTGAATTTTTTATTTTTTTCTAAAATAATTGAATTTTTAGTGAATAGTGAAATACGGTAATTTGTTGTATTTAATAAAAACATGAATTATTGAATCATAGATGATGTATGGATAATTTAAGCTCATAATATCAAACTATCATTCATTATTTTAATATATTTAGTGATAATTGTTACACTATTCATAGTATTGATCCAAAATAATAAACAAATGAATAAAATATTCAAAAAACACCCCTCTCTTCTACTATAAATACCACCCCTCACACCTCTAAACCCTTGAATATTATCTATATTCTACCAAATACTCTTAAAAACCCACTCCCTCACATCTAGGATCCCTTGGTCTCAACAAAATACCAAAACCAATCCCCCTAAGGAGGTTCTCAAGAAGGGGAATTCAAGAAGTAAAAATCCTCTTTCTTTTCTTTTAATTTTCTTTTCTTTTATTTTATTATTCTCTTATAATATTCCCTTATACAAGTTTAATTATAACTATATTATCATAAATATACTGTAATTTTATTATGTTAATGTAATAATTCATCATCAAACCCCTTCTCCTCTTCCTTTTATTTTAAAAATGAAAACATCGTCCGTGAGGTGTCGATTTACCGCCTTCATTAATGATGAATTTTCATTTTTCAATTTCACCTTCAAGGATGGTCATAAAACCATTATTATGGTTAAAAAATAAAATAATATATGTATTTAAACTTATTTAATGTTCTATAACTAGTATATATACATGATATTAATCCATAAGACAAAACTAGTTTAGGATGATCGAAAAAACGCCAAAATGATCTAAACGATTATTACTAACATTTTATCTAATTATTCATCCTCATCCCATATAACCAAATGATTTATATTACCATTTTATAATCTATATGTTAATTAATAACATATAATTTTAATTTTGGATAACTATTACCATTTTACATGTTCTTTCATACATGTATACATGCGAACCAATCTTGAAAACCAAGGAAATAAACACTCCCGAACGACAGAATTCAATTATTATAACTCATCAAAAAGGTCATAAAATAATTTAATAAAATTATAATAAATAAAATAAATTTTTAATAGGTTTCCAATTAATTTATTAATTAATCTAATTTCACATTCCAGGACATTAAGTGCAAGTGCAGAACATTTTCGGACATAAGGTAAGGGATTCTCCCTGAACCTCTATTTTTCTTCAGGTTTCACTTTCTCTCTCTTTACCCCAATTTAATTATTAATTATTCTTATGTACTCATCCTAAATTCTATGTTAATGTTATATAGATATGTACTGTCACGACCCGTCCTCGGGGCCCGTGTCGTGACTACCCCAAGCCCGCCTTCCATAGGCCAGGGATTGGCGACTAGCACCAAGGCGTAAATCCCGGTAAAGGGAAGGCGTTGCCTTTGTAAAGTAAACAAACAAACAACACAGAGTAAGCAGGAAGAAGTAAACACTAAGTAAAAAAATGGTACAATAGTAAGTACGGAAAGTAAGTGGGCCAGAATACAAACTCAAACTGAAAGTAAAGTACAACTGAAAAGGGGAAAACAGCAACTGAAAAGTAAAGCCGCAACGTCGAGTCGTCCACTGGAAATCCCACCTGAAGGGTGGGTACAGAAAGCCTCCACTGCTCCTCGGGTCCTCCGACCGCTCCGAGTACGTCCTGCCCAGTGGTCCACCTCTAGGTACCGTCCTGCTCCGTAAGCCTCCACCACGATCAGCGCTGTCCGTCGTCTGCAACCAACACAATGTAGTGTGGGCATAGCCCGTGCAGGGGTGAGTATAAGCTACTCAGTAGGGACCCCGAGACCCCCGAAGGTCTCCCAGAATCCACAAAGGATAACCAAAAAGGAAAGATACAATCACGAAGTAACATCCGACACTACTTAGGTATATGCCCATACATATACCTAAGTCATCAATTCTCACTCGGATCCAACATCCGAGCTCAAGTACAACCCAGTCCACACAGGAAAGAAAAACGTAAATCCACACAGGATAGCACAACACAATCCACAAAGGGAAGTAAATAGGATTCATCTCACACAGGTATACTTCTTTGAATGACGATAAAGATGACCAGATATTGCCACTGATTCATCTAAGCCGTCGGACCCACAAAGGATTGATAGTTACTAACCCCCGCAATGACCCACAAAGGATCTGACCCACAAAGGATCGATAGGTAACTAACCCCCGCAATGACCCACAAAGGATCTGACCCACAAAGGATCGATAGGTAACTAACCCCCGCAATGACCCACAAAGGATCTAACCCACAAAGGATCGATAGGTAACTAACCCCCGCAAAGACCCACACAGGATCGGACCCACACAGGATCTGTAGGCGATGGCCCACACAGGACCGCTGAGCGCTGACCCACATAGGATCGGACCCACACAGGATCGGTAGCACTGACCCACAAAGGATCGCTGAGTGTTGTAGTCGTCGCCGTCGAATCCACTGAGGATCTCTGTACAGTCGTCGTCGTCACAGTAGCAGTCGCAGCCAGCTCTAGGGTTCCCGCACACAGCAAGCTCGTTCGGGAGGGTCCGCTCCACGAGCCGAGAGGCTGATACATCAACTGAAACATAATCCAGATTTT
The DNA here is from genome assembly GCA_963277665.1 of Viscum album. Classification (NCBI taxonomy): domain Eukaryota; kingdom Viridiplantae; phylum Streptophyta; class Magnoliopsida; order Santalales; family Viscaceae; genus Viscum; species Viscum album. Next base: position 423,623,021 of record OY728123.1, on the reverse strand, counting down.
ATGTATCCAAAAGTTCCGTATCGTCAACAGGAACTCAACGTCGCAGACGGCGCGTCAATCGGACGCCCGGTCTGAGAGTTATTGGCTCTTTCGTCCCAGGGGCCCAGTTGGTTTTTTTAAGGCAAAACCAACCCGACCGTACTCCACCTGCGTCCAAACCTCGGGCGGAGTAAGCCAAAAGATCCATCTCACTTAGAGGAATCCATCAAAGTTGACGGCACGTCAATCGGACGTTCGAAGCTCAAGATATGAGCGTTTCCGCTCTGAGGGCCCGGTTGGTTTCGTGTACGAACCAACCCGGCCGAACCCAAAGTATTCTGAAACCTTGAGGGTGATATACTGAAACGACCGTCTCGATCCAAGGATCGCATCGCCGCTGACGGCGCATCGTTCGGAGGCCCGTAGCTCAAGTTATGAGCAAAAGACTGAAAAGGTTCCGGAAACGGGGGGTCTGGGCCCGGACCGACCCGGCCCAACCCCCCTGGGTCGGCCAGAACTGGGTCGACCCAACCCGGGTCCGGGTCCGACCCGGTTGGGCGTGACCCGGACCGGCCAGGGTGGCCTGGCCCGGCGAGTCACCTCGGCTCGGCTCGGCAGAGCGGCCGAGCGAAGGAACCGCGGCCCCCGCGCGGGGGCCGCTCCGCGGTTCCCGGACGCGGCTTGAGCCGCGTCCCGTCTCCCGGTTCCACGCGGCCGCGGAACCGTCTCTCCGCGGCGGGTTTTTCCAGCAGCGCACCGGGCGCCGCCGCACCGACAGAAGCTTCCGCGGTCCACCGGACGCGCTCCGGTGGTCCGTTTTGCGTGCGGTCTTCGCCAGTCGTCCTCCCGGGATCCGATCTTCACTGCAAGGCCCTCAAATCACCCTTGCGGCCCCGTTTGCCGTCATTCATCATTCCGCACACCAACGAAAAACTGCGGAGGGTTGTCGGGCCATGTTTTTTTGGCCCGCACCCTCCGCGTTAGGTGATAACAAACGGGAATAAAATATTCAACACATGAAAAACAACAAGGCACAATTTTAATAAAATTAAAATTGAACTTTGATTCGGGTTCTTTGTTTTAGTTGAACAACCATGGGAATAAATATTGTTGTCAAATAAAATCCCTACCTCGTCGAAGCCGTCGAACGAGTGTTCTTCGCGGAATTGACCGTCGCGGTAGGAGGTGATCGTCGCGTCGCGGAAGGGTGTCGCGTCGTCGCAGAAGGGCGTCGCGTCGACGATCTCCGAGGGTTAAAGAAACACACGGATTTAATTATAACAATTGAATCCATGTTGTTGTTATAAACCACAAGAAATTAAAAGGTCCGCAATCTCTTACCTCAACGGATGATCGAAGATTTGTCGCGGAAGAAGGAACATCGCAGAAGAACGTCGTGGGAGAAGAATCGTCGGCGTCGCGGTACATGGCGTTCTTCGTCGCCTTCCATCGAAGGTCGGTGTTCTTCGCGTTCTTCACGTTCTTCGCGTTCTTCGCGTTCTTCATGTTCTTCGCGAAGGAGGATGGAGGACTTAAAGTTTCAGTCAAATCCTCTCAACGAACAATCCACAAGAAGACAAGTGTTGGTCTTATTTTATTAACATGCCAACGGTTTGAAAACAGGTTAAGAAACGAACAAATTAATTCATAGAATTAATTTCAACGAATTAACCGCCCAATTAATAGGAGCATTTAATTGTTTAAGAAAACGCCCCAGATGACCTTCATTAAAGAGGGTTTTCGCGGGTGCGTTACTTAGCAGAAAAGAAACGGTGGGGCTCGTGCGGGCCCCACCTCACAAATATTCTACCAAGAGGGTAGGATATTTTGAATTGTACCCTATCCTCTTTAACTCATCTTAAGCAGCTTTAAGTGGCTTTAAGCAGCTTTAAGTGAAATAAAATAAAGTTTGTCGTACCACGTTATTTTATTTCTTAACTTTAGGCCCAAAAATTAAAAACCACACCCGAGCAAACCCAACTCCGGAAGAGGCGTTTCTAAGAAAATACCAGCACTGTGATTCCATCGGTGCCCTCAGAATTAGATTCCGAGCACTGGTTCAAAAGTTAGAAAAAACCCGCTCGTCCATTCACTGAACGTACCCGAGCCAAACTTCGGAAAATGATTCCGGGCACACCGGGCCTCAGAATCACGTGTCGTCAGAAACTGCGCTCTTGTAAAATTCCAAAGAAAATTAAGAAACAAAATTCCTTGAAATTTACAGGTCTTTACATCACTTCCACCTCAGGGCTTTACGTCCCCGTAAAGATACATCATAAGCTAGGGAAACAAATGTGGGTACTGAGCACGCATCTGAGCCTCCCGCTCCCAAGTGCTCTCCTGGAGGTTCCCATGCTGCCATCTGATGCACACTAGAGGAATTGATCGTCCACGTAGGACCCGCTCCTACCGATCCTCGATCTCCACCGGGACCTCCGCAAAAGTCGCCCCATCATCAACGTCTAGCTCCCCATGGTCAATGATATGCGTCGGGTCATGCATGTATCTCCTCAGCTGAGATACGTGGAAGACGTTGTGCACCCGGTGCAGCTGAGGTGGTAGAGCCAGGCAATAAGCCACCTCGCCAATCCTACTGAGGACCTGGAATGGTCTGATGAAGCGTGGAGACAACTTTCTGCCTCGTCCAAATCTCCATAATCCATGTTGAGGTGAGACACGCAAGAAGACGTTGTCGCCATCCTCGAACTCTAGTGGCCTCCACCTCCTGTCAGCGTAAGACTTCTGCCGGCTCTTAGTTGTCCTCATCTGCTCCTGGATGACCTGGACCTTCTCTGTTGTGGCCCGGACCATCTCTGGTCCCACAAGTGCTGACTCCCCAGGGTCTGTCCAGCACAAAGGAGATCTGCAAGGTCTGTCATACAACGCCCCGTATAGTGCCATCCCGATGGTGGAGTGGTAGCTGTTGTTGTACGCAAACTCCACCAATGGTAGGTGGTCCTCCCAGCTGCGACCAAAGTCGAGGACACATGCGCGGAGCATTTCCTTGAGAGTCTGAATGGTCCTCTCCGTCTGACCATCTGTCTGAGGGTGAAAGGCGGTGCTCAAACGTAGCTGCATCCCGAACGCCTCATGCAACCCCTTCCAAAGCCGGGAAGTAAAGCGAGCATCTCGATCGAAGATGATAGATGATGGAACACCGTGAAGCCGTACAATCTCCTGAACGTAGAGATTCCCCAAGCTCTCCACTGATCCCTGCTCTCTGATGGGTAATAAGTGAGCCGAATTGGTGAGTCGGTCGACAATCACCCAGATGGAGTCGTGACCTCTGGAAGTGCATGGAAGTCCAGTCACGAAGTCCATAGATATCCCATCCCACTTCCACTCCAGGACCTCCAAGGGATGTACCAAGCCTGCTGGTACCAGATGTTCTGCCTTCACCTGCTGGCAGGTGAGGCATCGTGAAACGAACTCTGCCACAGCCTTCTTCATGCCCAGCCACCAGTGTTGTTGTCTGAGGTCCTGGTACATCTTCGCCACTCCAGGATGTACCGCCAAAGGAGAAGTGTGAAACTATCTCAGTACCTCCTCTTGTAAAGCGACTGGTACTAAGGTACGTCCTCTGAAAAGGATGTTGTGCTCTGCTCCAAAGGAGAAACCATCAGGTGCCTGTCCTGAGGATATCTGTGCACGCCACGTCTCACAGTCAACGTCCCCACGCTCTGCCTCTCTGACCCACTGAAGTAGTGGAGGAGTGACTTTGAGAGACTGAAGGAAGGTTGTTCCATCTCTATCCACAAAGGATATCTGCAAAGTGGCCAGCTACTCTGTCGCCTCCTCAAGTAGTTGAATGCCCGTCCTCCTAATGAGAGCATCGGCTACTACGTTTCCCTTCCCAGGAGTATAGACTATCTCAAAGTCATAGTCCTGGAGGAACTCGAGCCATCGTCACTGTCTCAGGTTTAGGTCCTTCTGCGAGAAGATGTACCTGAGACTCTGGTGGTCAGAAAAGACTATAAAGCGCTCACCCATCAGATAGTGTCGCCATGTCTTCAGAGCGAAGACCACTGCTGCTAACTCCAGGTCATGGGTAGCATAGTTCTTCTCATGCGGCCTCAAATGACATGATCCATAGGCGATCACTGCCCGCTCTTGCATCAGGACACATCCGAGTCCGGTCCCTGATGCATCGCAGTAGACTACGTACCCTACTCCCTCCTCAGGCATCCTCAGGATAGGTGCGTTGGTCAATCTCTGTCTTAGCTCCTGGAAGCTCTGCTGACATCTGTCTGACCACACAAAGGGTTTACCCTTCTTCGTCAAAGCTGAGAGTGGTGCCGCAACTCTGGAGAAGTCTGGCACAAATCTCCGATAGTATCCAGCTAGTCCCAAGAAACTCCGCACCTCTGTCACGCTCCTGGGTGGCTCCCAAGCTAGCACTGCCTCGATCTTCACGGGATCCACCGCAACTCCCGCCTCAGAAATGACGTGTCCCAAGAAGTGGACCTCACGTATCCAGAACTGACACTTTGAGAGCTTTCCATAAAGCTGGTGCTCTCGGAGTGTGTCTAGTACAACCCGTAAGTGGTAGGCGTGCTCCTCCTCAGTCATCGAGTATATCAAAATGTCATTGATGAAGACTACGACAAATCGATCGAGGTATGGCTGAAATATCGTGTTCATGAGGCCCATGAACACTGCTGGAGCATTAGTTACGCCGAATGGCATAACCAAGAACTCATAGTGGCCATACCGACACCTGAAGGCCGTCTTCTACACGTCCTCGTCTTGAACTCTGAGCTGATGATAGCCTGACCTGAGGTCTATCTTCGAGAACCACCGCGCTCCCTTGAGCTGATCGAAGAGGTCATCAATCCTCGGTAGCGGATACTTGTTCCTCACTGTCACCTGGTTCAGGCGACGATAGTCGACACAAAGTCACAAGATCCCATCCGCCTTCTTGGTAAACAATATCGGGGAAGCCCAGGGTGAAACACTGGGTCGGATGGATCCCTTGCCCTGCAAGTCCTCCAACTGTACCCGTAGCTCTCGAAGCTCAGCGGGGACCATCTGATATGCTGGAGTCGATATCGGGGTTGTCCCGGGGTACAGGTCAATATGAAATTCTACCTCTCTGTGAGGAGGTATCCCTGGAATGTCGTCGGGAAAGACGTCCGCGTACTGATCCACCACTGTAGGAAAACTAGGACTCCGCGCGTCAACTACTCCTAGGATGATGTTAGCCAACTGATGAGTGATGGGTTGTCCTCTCCTCTGCGGAAGTCCATCCTGTGCTGCGAAGGCTCCCTTCTCGCCGGTGAAGGTGAACCTGCTCCCGTCGGTGCGTACACATCGCACCTTGCGCCTAATACAGTCAATCTATGCATGGACTGTAGATAACAAATCCATGCCCAAGATGACGTCGTAAGGTCTCGACGTCGCTACAAAAAGATCCCAGCCGAAGCTCTCGCCTCCTAGAGTAAGCTCACACTACCGGCACCAGTGCGTAATCGTCGAGTCTGCTCCCGTAAGAGTCTCTAGCCGTAAGGATCGAGCCAACAGCTCTGTCGGAATCTCTGAGCTCCGAACAAGGGCAGCGGCTATGAAAGAGTGACTCGCTCCTGTGTCTACAAGAACTGCAGAAAGGGTGGAATAGACACAGATCATACCTCGAATCATCTCGGGCGCGCTGTGGTCGTAGGCCTCCACTGCCTGGAGTTGTGCCTGTCTCTGCCCGCCAGCTCCCTATGGTCGGGGTGGACCTCCTAGTGGTGGTGGTGGTAGAGCCTCAAAGCGTCGCCCACCGCCTGCTGCTCGGCCAGCTCCTCTGCCTCGTCCGCCTCCTCCCTGCGGACCGCCACGGTCGACCCTCTGCCTCTGCCTGGGTGGCCCCTCAACCGTCTACTGCTCCTCGGCACGGTGGGCCGGGTAGTCACGAGCCATGTGACCCTGCCTGCCGCATGTGTAGCACTGCCTGCCTCTCGAAAGACCGGCTCCACGCTGCGTGCCCCGCACTGCTGAGCCAGTGTCCTGAGGTCATCTGCATGAGGGCCTGGTCTGTCTGGACCCCTGAGTCATCCGTCAACTTCCTGCTGCGGAAGACTCTGCTACGTGCCGCCCCACGGTAGGTCTCGCCGCTGGAGAAGTCTCAGCAAGAAAGCTCTCGATCAAAAGGGCTCGCTCCAGTACTCCTGCCTGAGTCGGAATGCTGAGGGAGATCAGCGATGCCCTGATCTCATGTCTCAATCCCTGCTCAAAGGTCCGGGCCCAGAAGAATGGGTCTCGTACCATGTCGGTTGAGTAGCGCGAGAGATCGGTAAATCTCGCCGAGTACTGGGCGACCGTCAAGCTGCCCTGCCGCAGCTGAAGAAGCTCCTGGATGCGCACTGCGCGGAGGGTGGCCGGGAAGAACTATGAGCGGAAGAGGCCCTCAAAGTCTATCCAGATGAGAGATGCCTCATCGTGCACCTGGAGCATCAAGCTCCACCATCAGCCCGCTGCTACGTGCAGTAGGCTCACTGCGAGGATCACCATGAGGTCTGCTGGTGTCCTCACTAGCCTGAAAACTCGTACCACTGCCTCCAGCCAGTCCTCGGCTGCCTGGGGGTTCGTCTACCCGCGGAACCTGGGCGGCCGCTGGCGCTGGAACTCATGCAGTGCACTAAGGCGACGTGCATCGTCAGCGGCTGGGGCTGGAAGCATCGGTGGCTCAGCGGGTAGAGGTACCACCGGTGCCTCTGCTGTCAAAGGGCCCTGTACCGAGGCCTCGTCGCTCGGCGGGCTGTCATCACGTACAACTCTCGGAACCCTAGCTGGCTGCCGTCGTGGGGACATCCTGAAAGGAAACAGGTGCGCCATGGTCAGAACAGTATACCTGGTGAGCTGATACAAAGTAATCACAAAGACAACTTGAAACACGCATGCAATAAATGTTTTCGTGCATTAAGTCGGAAATCAGAAGTCAGGGTCCTGGTGTACGGATACGTCGGCCGCCGCACCAACACTAGGCTCCCTGGACTGATAACCACACTCAATATGCTTAACACTATTGCTTCACATAGAAGAAAGATCAGAGTCTGCGGTAGAACTGAACTCCTCTGATACCAATTTGTCACAACCTGTCCTCGGGGCCCGTGCCGTGACTACCCCAAGCCCACCTTCCATAGGCCAGGGGCTGGCGACTAGCACCAAGGCGTAAATCCCGGTAAAGGGAAGGCATTGCCTTTGTAAAGTAAACAAACAAACAACACAGAGTAAGCAGGCAGAAGTAAACACTAAGTAAAAAAACTAGTACAACAGTAAGTGCGGAAAGTAAGTGGGCCAGAATACAAACCCAAACTGAAAGTAAAGTACAACTCGAAAGGGGAAAAGAGAAACTGAAAAGTAAAGCCGCAACGTTGAGCCGTCCACTGGAAGTCCCACCTGAAGGGTGGGTACAGAAAGCCTCCACTGCTCCTCGGGTCCAGCCGACCGCTCCGAGTACGTCCCGCCCAGTGGTCCACCTCTAGGTACCGTCCTGCTCTACAAGCCTCCACCATGATCAGTGTTGTCCGTCATCTGCAACCAACACAACGTAGTGCGGGCATAGCCCGTGCAGGGGTGAGTATAAGCTACTCAGTAGGGACCCCGAGACCCCCGAAGGTCTCCCAGAATCCACAAAGGATAACCACAAAGGAAAGATACAATCACGAAGTAACATCTGACACTGCTTAGGTATATTCCCATACATATACCTAAGTCATCAATTCTCGCTCGGCTCTAACATCCGAGCTCAAGTACAACCCATTCCACACAGGAAAGCAAAACGTAAATCCACACAGGATAGCACAACACAGTCCACAAAGGGAAGTAAACAGGATTCAGCTCACACAGGTATACTTCTTTGAATGACGATAAAGATGACCAGATATTGCCACTGATTCATCTAAGTCGTCGGACCCACAAAGGATCGATAGGTACTAACCCCCGCAATGACCCACAAAGGATCTGACCCACAAAGGATCGATAGGTAACTTACCACTGCAATGACCCACAAAGGATCGATAGGTAACTAACCCCCGCAATGACCCACAAAGGATCTGACCCACAAAGGATCGATAGGTAACTAACCCCCGCAAAGACCCACACAGGATCGTACCCACACAGGATCTGTAGGCGCTGGCCCACACAGGACCGCTAAGCACTGACCCACACAGGATCGGACCCACACAGGATCGGTAGCACTGACCCACAAAGGATCGCTGAGTGTTGTAGTCATCGTCGTCGAATCCACTGAGGATCTCTGTACAGTCGTCGTTGTCACGGTAGCAGTCGCAGCCAGCTCTAGGGTTCCCGCACACAGCAAGCTCGTTCGGGAGGGTCCGCTCCACGAGCCGAGAGGCTGATACATCAACTGACACATAGTCCAGAGTTGATGTATCCAAAAGTTCTGTATCGTCAATAGGAACTCAACGTCGCAGACGGCGCGTCAATCAGACGCCCGGTCTGAGAGTTATTAGCTTTTTTGTCCCAGGGGCCCGGTTGGTTTTTTTAAGGCAAAACCAACCCGACCGTACTCCACCTGCGTCCAAACCTCGGGCGGAGTAAGCCAAAATATCCGTCTCACTTAGAGGAATCCATCAAAGTCGACGGCACGTCAATCGGACGTCTGAAGCTCAAGATATGAGCATTTCCGCTCCGAGGGCCCGGTTGGTTTCGTGTACGAACCAACCCGGCCGAACCCAAAGTATTCTGAAACCTTGATTGTGATATACCAAAACGACTTTCTCGATCCAAGGATTGCATCGCCGCTGACGGCGCGTCGTTCGGAGGCCCGTAGCTCAAGTTATGAGCAAAAGACCAAAAAGGGTCTGGAAACGGGGGGTCTGGGCCCGGACCGACCCGGCCCAACCCCCCCTGGGTCAGCCAGAACCGGGTCGACCCGACCCGGTTCTGGGTATGACCCGGTTGGGCGTGACCCGGCCCGGCCTGGGCGCGACCCGGCCCGGCGGGTCGCCTCGGCTCGGCTCGGCCGAGCGGCCGAGCGAAGAAACCGCGGCCCCCGCGCCGAGGCCGCTCCGTGGTTCCCGGACGCGGCTTGAGCCGCGTCCCGCCTCCCGGTTCCGTGCGGCCGCAGAACCGTCTTACCGCTGCGGCTTCAGCCGTGGTGGGTTTTGCCGGCGGCGCGCCCGCGGAAGCTTCCGCGGGCCACCGGACGCGCTCCGGTGGTCCGTTTTGCGTGCGGTTTTCGCCAGTCGTCCTCTCGGGATCCGATCTTCACTGCAAGGCCCTCAAATCACCCTTGCGGACCCGTTTTCCGTCGTCCGTCGTTCCGCACACCAACGAAAAACTACGGAGGGTTTTCGGGCCGTGTTTTTTTGGCCCACACCCTCCGCGTTAGGTGATAACAAACGGGAATAAAATATTCACCACATGAAAAACAACAAGTCACAATTTTAATAAAATTAAAATTGAACTTTGATCTGGGTTATTTGTTTTAGTTGAAAACCCATGGGAATAAATATTGTTCTCAAATAAAACCCCTACCTCGTCGAAGCCGTCGAACGAGCGTTCTTCGCGGAATTCACCATCGCGGTAGGAGGTGATTGTCGCGTCGCGGAAGGGTGTCGCATCGTCGCGGAAGGTCGTCGCGTCGACGATCTCCGAGGGTTAAAGAAACACACGGATTTTATTATAACAATTGAATCCATGTTGTTGTTATAAACCAAAAGGAATTAAAAGGTCCGCAATCTCTTACCTCAACGGATGATCGAAGATTTGTCGCGGAAGAAGGAACGTCACAGAAGAACGTCGTGGGAGAAGAATCGTCGGCGTCGCGGTACACGGAATTCTTCGTCGCCTTCCGTCAAAGGCCGGCGTTCTTCACGTTCTTTGCGTTCTTCGCGAAGGAGGGTGGAGGACTTAAAGTTTCAGTCAAATCCTCTCAACGAACAATCCACAAGAAGACAAGTGTTGGTCTTATTTTATAAACATGCCAATGGTTTGAAAACAGGTTAAGAAACGAACAAATTAATTCATAGAATTAATTTCAACGAATTAACCGCCCAATTAATAGGAGCGTTTAATTGTTTAAGAAAACGCCCCAGTTGACCTTCATTAAAGAGGGTTTTCACGGGTGCGTTTCTTAGCGGAAAAGAAACGGTGGGGCTCGTGCGGGCCCCACCTCACAAATATCCTACCAAGAGGGTAGGATATTTTGAATTGTACCCTATCCGCTTTAACTCAGCTTAAGCATCTTTAAGTTGCTTTAAGCGGATTTAAGTGAAATAAAATAAAGTTTGTCGTACCACGTTATTTTATTTCTTAACTTTAAGCCCAAAAATTAAAAACCACACCCGAGAAAACGCAACTCCGGAAGAGGCGTTTCTAAGAAAATATCGGCGCTGCGATTCCATCGGTGCCCTCAGAATTTGATTCCAGGCACCGGTTCAAAAGTTAGAAAAACCCGCTCGTCCGTTCACTGAACGTACCCGAGCCAAACTTCGGAAAATGATTCTGGGCACACCGTGCCTCGGAATCACGTGCCGTCAGAAATTGCGCTCTTGTAAAATTCCAAATAAAATTAAGAAAAAAATTTCCTTGAAATTTACGGGTCTTTAAATGTACCAAGTGTAATCCTTCTTTATTTGATGGGGAGTTACATGTTTTATAAGTATCCTTACTCAATTCTTCCTAATAAGCAAAACCGATTAAAGGGAACTTCCCAGTTCTTATCAATTTTCAAGTGAACTCCATAATTTGTTTTCATCCACCGTTATTTTTATAAAACCGCTCATTTTATCATGAAAAACTATCTTTTTTCATTTTTGGTTTTTATACAAAAATTATTCCTTAGTCTGTTTTAAAGACTCTTTGGTATTTTACCTTAAACCACACTTAAGAGACTCATTTATAAAGCTTATTAAATGATATTTTTACATATTTTCACTTCAATTGAAAATAATTTATACCTAAAATATAATTTCATCCCCCCCCCCTTTCTTTTTTTGTGATATACATGTTGCAATCCAATTTTATGACAAATACAAATGATTATCCAAAAGAACTCTTATTTCCTAAGTAACACTACTGCAAAACCAGTCTATCCCAACAGATCTATACCCACATTTTTTCTTAACTGTGGGTATAGAATTTTTGGCCAATTCTATACCAACATTTTTAAAAAAATAGCTTGTATAGAGCTGAAAATATGGACACCTGCTCGGGCTCTTCCCCCTTCCTCATTCGCTCCCCCCCCCCCCCTCCTCATTCGAAGCCTAACTCCTCCCTCATGCCTCCTCACATGTCCCCTCCCATAAACATATTTTGGATTCCTCGCTCTCTTTATCAACCATATTTGGCACCCCCCCCCCCTCCCTTCCTCGGGCGTTTTCGGCCTCCCCTACGCTACTCAAGAAAATTTGGCATCCTCCAGGCATTTTCTTCCTCTATTTGTGGAAAATGTTTTGTTGCGATTTTGAGAAGTAATATTTCCTTGAATCATATTATTTATTCTATTGTATTCCTCTATTTATATGGGCATGATTTTATTTTATAATTATACTTTTAGTGAAATGTGTATTTGTACTTATTTTTGGATATTGTAAAATTTAATTTGTTTTCGCTGTAGTTTTTTAATATTTTCCAATTGTTGAACATTACAGAGGCATGATTTTCCATTTTAGTTTATGTATTTTGTGGTAAAAAAGTTTGAAAATGGTTCATTGTTCCATGGTTTTTATCTCAATTAGGTTTTTTGGAGGATTTTTTAATTTTATTTGTTGTTTTATGAAAATATATGGTTTAATATGGTTGGATGTTTTATTATGCATTGAATTTAAATTAATAAATTTTGTTAAGTTCTCACAAGTGTCAAACTTGTCACTATAGGTGTTGATATGTATGAAATTTATAATACTATGAAATATCATCAGTTGTTGCGTAAGAAGTCGTCAAGCATATAAATTAAAACCTAAATATAATCATCAACCTATAATCTAAACATAGTCCCTAACCTATATATAAAATCCTAAACACCTAATCCTGTAAACCTTAAAACCTAAATAAACAACCCATAAATTTAATCCTTAAAATATGAAATAAAATTAACCCATAAACTACATCTTAAATCCGAAACACCTAAGCCCCTAGACCTTAAAACCTAACACCCAACCTTAAAACTAAACCTACATCCAATACATAATCACTAACCAATAAACTCAATCCTAAACACCAAAGCTCCTTGACCATAACACCCAACCCCTAACATTAAAACTAAACCTATAATCCCCCCCCACACACACACCCATAACATTAAAAATAAACCTATTATCCACCCGCAAAATTTATTCCTTAACCTACTCCCTAAACATTATCCCTAACCACCATCCTAAATCCAAATCACCTAATCCCATGGAACTTAAAACTTAACCCATAACCATAAAATTAAACCTATCATCCACACCTAAATTTTATCATTATCCTACACCCTAAACCTAACACCTAACCAACACCCTAAATCCAAAAAAACTAAGCCCCTATACCTTAAAACCTAACCCCTATCCTTAATAAAAAACATATAACCCACCCATAAATTTAATCCTAAACATAAACCTTAAAGTTAAACATTAAAGCCCCTATAAATTAAAAAAACCTATAACCAATAAATAAATTTAATCCTCAAACTAAACCCTAAATCTAAAACAAAAAATCCCCTATACATTAAAACAAATCCTATAATATACCCCTGAATTTAATCCTTAACCAACACCCAATACCTAATTCATAACCTATTACCTAAATCCTAAATACCTAATCCCCTATACCATAAAACCTAACTAATAATCATAAAACTAACACTATAACCCACCACTAAATTTAATCCTTAACCAACACCCTAAACCCAACCCCTAACCTACATCCTAAATCCTAAACACCTAATCCCCTAGAAATTAAATCGTAAATCTATAACCCAACCTAAAATTCAATCATTGAACTACAACATAAACATAATACCATACCTACATCCTAAATCCAAAACAACTAATCCCATAGAACATAAAATCCAACCCACAACCTTTAAAACTAAATCTATAATTCTATATAAACCACCCATAAATTTAATCCTTAAACTATGAAATAAACTTAACCCATAAACTGCATATTAAATCCTGAACACCTAAGAACCTAGACCTGAAAATCTACACCCAACCTCAAAACTAAACCTACATCCAATATATAATCACTAACCAATAAGATCAATCCTAAACACCAAATATCCTTGACTATAACACCCAACCCCTAACCTTAAAACTAAACCTATAACCCCCCCCCATACCCGTAACATTAAAAATGAACCTATAATCCACCCCAAAATTTATTACTTAACCTACTCCCTAAACATTATCCCTAACAAACATCCTAAATCCAAATCACCTAATCCTCTAGACCTTAAAACTTAACCCATAACCATAAAACTAAATCTATCTACCACCCCCTAAGTTTTATCCTTATAGAATATGTTATTTCTCTTATTATTTATTTTGCTAGCTATTAGTATTATTTGATGAATTTAATATTAAAATTGGTTGTAATGAATTATTTAATTTTTTTTTGATTTTTTTATTGGAATATAACATTTTTCCTTGTAATATAATGGATAGAAACTGGATGTATCATACCGATCGTATTTTAACCGAGTTTCAACAGAATTTGGAAAAACAAATTGTATTTAACGATGCTTCAAATAGAGGTTGTATAAATTTTCCACACTATAATTGTTTTGGAAGACTATGGTTAATCCATGAATAAGTTAGGTACCATATAAATAAATATGGATTTCAAACAAACTATTATGTTTGGTATCATCATGGAGAGATGGGATAATCTTCTACTATTCATGAATGAAAAGAAATAAGTGGTATGGAGAATTTGATATTTGATCAGTTTCCATTTGTGCATCGTCATGAGATAGATAGTATGCTAGTGTAAGAAGATAATTATTTCAATACACATGAGGAAAATACTGAATATGATGATGTTGAGAGAGATAATTTTAATGGATGATGCTAGAACTTCAGTATATCAGGAATGTACTAAAATGACCAAGTTGTAATTTTAATGAGATTATATCATTGAAAAACCATTTATTGAACTTTGAATGCCTCCATTGATTATATTCTTACCTTTTTTAAGTACTTTCTTCCTGATGGTATAGATATTACTTCAAATAATTATAAGGAATAGAAGTTAATTAAGTATCTTGGATTTTCTACTAATAAAGTTCATGATTTTCTAAAAGTTTGTAGTTTATTTTGGGAGGAAATAGCTGACTATAATGACTATAAAGAATGTAGTGCATCTCTATGGAAAATGCAGATGGAGCACCATCTCATGTTCCACAAAAAAGTAATTTGGCACTTTCCATTGATTCCCAGACTTCAAAATATATTCATGTCTACATAAATCTCAACCATTATGAGATGGAATGATGCTGAGAGAATTAAACGTAATGATGAGTTGTTTCATCCTAAAGATGGATTATCATGGTGGGTATTTGATGCAAAACACCCTGATTTTGTAGCGAAGGTGTGTAATGTCAGGTTGGGTTTATCCTATGATGGTATTAATCTGTTTGGTTTTATGCTTACTGCTCACAGCACATAGCCAATTTTTATTCATGTTTATAATATTCCTTCATGGATGTGTATGAAAAAACCTTTCACTTTCATGAGTATATTAATATCTGGACCTTCTTATCCCAGCAATAATATAGACATCTACTTGCATCCTTTAATAATATAGCTAAAGAAACTTTGGTATATGGGTGTGTGGACATTCGATGCATCTTTCAAAAATATATTTCAGATGCGTGCTTCCCTTCTATGGACTATAAATTATTTCTCTACTTATGAAATGATGTCTGGTTGGAACATGAAGGGAAAACTATCATGTTCTATATGTATTAAGAATACACAATCAAGAAGCCTTAACTATCGTCATAGTTTCAGTTTCATGGGGCATCGACGATTCTTGCCCATGGATCGTCAATATAGGAATAATTGTCAAAGGTTTTATAATACTATTGATACTGAACAACCACCTCAATGTATATTAGGTAGTGATGTGATTAATTAATTGAAAGATTTCAGTTTTTCATTAGATAAATCTTATCTAAAATATAAAAAGAGGAAGAATGTTGACATTGAAGCCACTTAAAGCTGGAAAAAGAGAAGTATCTTTTTTGAGTTTCCATATTGGTCTACCAATTTGTTACATCATTGTTTAGATGTAATGAACATTGAGAAAAATATATGTGAAATGTTGCTTGTAATTCTTCTAAATATCAAGGGTAATACCAAAGATGACTTCAGATCTCATCGGGACTTGTTGGATTGGGGCATTCGATCAGAACTATATCCTTTGTGTATTGGTGAAAACAAATGGAAAGTTCCTTATGCATCTTATGTGATGAAACCATCATAGAAAGAAAAATTTTTGGTAGTATTAAAGAATATCAAGGTTCTTGATGTATATTCTAGAAACATATCTAAAAGAGTAAATAGGAAGGATTTGAAACTAAAATCTCACTACACCAAAACTGGCCATTAATAGTGCTAGAAATATCCTTTATCAGTCCTAAAAAAATGTTGATAACTTGAGCAATGTTAAAATCCTAATACTTTTATCAGTTCTAAAAAATGATGACAAAGGGTCCATTTATTATCACTTTAATTTAGCACCACTAAAGGATTCCTTTATCATCGTGTTTATAATCACATTTAAAAGTCTTTATCAGTGCTTATAAAAGTACTGATAAAGGGACATACTTCAGTGTGCTATTACAGTACACTAAAGCACTAGAAATGCATATAATATCAACAAAAACAACTCTCAATGCATAATTTAAATGAAATGAAATTTACAACACAAATACCAGGAAAAAAACATTCTATTATATACATTTCAAACATTGTTTTATACAATTACATAAGTAAAAATTATTATATAAATTCAAAAACATCAATGTTCCTTTATCTTTTAATCCTAAATTGACTCGTGATATTGCCGAACAAACCACCCCCTACTCAAGAAAAATAACACACCTATATAATAAAACTATTCTTATGTTAGTAATAATATAAACAAACTCTGCAATGAATAATGAAAATGAAATCAATGTTCCATTATATAATTTTTTGGTAAAATAAAGAAAGTATATCGTAACATTACCTTTACATCTTTCTAAAAGGTTTCCTTCATTGTAGTTTGTTATTCCAAGGGATTGGTAACATCATCATGTGCAGAAGACATTGTCTGCATGAGTAGTCAAACATTTAATTTAGAATATCTTAATACAGTATAGAACATATAATATTATGAGGAAATACATAATATATTAAAAAAAATTACCATCTCATTCAACTCTCTCTATTTTTTTTAAAGGTTTCAAGGATTTGGTTCCTCTTTCTAGAATCTAAATCCCCTCTTTGTGGTCCCCTATAATGTACAATACATTGTCTGCATTGGGACCAGCGTGAACTGATTGTGATGTCCCAATGAAAGGGTCATTCTCGATTGAATTTTCATCTGACTAAACATTTTTTTTAGTCGTCGGTAGGAAAATTGACCAATTCTTATTTGTTGGATCAGAGATATAAAATACTTGCACTGCTTGTGATTCCATTATGAACGGATCATCTTTTTCCCCTTCTACATTGAAAGTCACCTTCACAAATCCCATTTCATCAACTTTCACACCATTGATATTGTCAACCCATTTGAAATAGAAAAGCAGCACTTGAAATGTTTTATAATCCAACTCGTATATCTATTTGATAATGCCAAAATATGACATATTTGAATAAATTGGATTTCTATCCTTGGAACCAAATATGTGCATTGCTTCAGCCACAAGTGTAACACCACTATTTTGCATCATACTGAAGTCATAATGTTCTTTTATATAGAATGTATAACCATTGATTGAAAACCTAGTATAAGATATAACATTTTCATTTAGTCCTCTAGCTATCCATTAAAGTCATTCGGCAATTGAATTCGGATTTTTAGATAACTCCTTATAAATTTGATCTTTAAACCATCCTATAAATTGTTGATTATGTGTATCTGATATCCATATTTCAGCTCTTGATGAATTCAAATCTCTAAGAATTTATTTTTGGGCTTCAATGTATGGATAAACATATTCATTATTATGTAATATGTAAAGATGTGTTTTCTCCTGCTCTATCAAGGTAATTATAACAACATATATTCTGGAAATCCCTTCAACCATAAGGCGTTTGTTGTGACAAGACTTTGGGAGATCGGTGCTTTCAATATATGATAGGTAATTAGTATATAATTCAATAGCTTCTTCAACAATATATCATTCTGTAATACAACCTTTCAGCCGACTTTGATTCTTGAAATACCCTTTCAAAATCTTCATATACTGTTCAATGGGGTATATCCATTAGTAATGGAAAGGACCACATAGTTGAACCTATCTGACGAAGTGAACCATCAGGTGGACCATTATATCAAATAATGATGGTGGGAAGGACATTTCTAATTTACATAATATGATTGAAATATCTTTATTCATGATGGAAAACTTCATCGGGTCTACAACTTTGCTGCATATGGCTTTGAAAAAGAAGCAGAGTTTGGTTAATGTATGTCATTCATTTTGAGGCAGAATGTAACAGAAAGAAAAAGGAATTAAATCTTGCATCAAAACATGATAGTCATGTGATTTTAGTCCTCATAACTTCAAATTAGTCATTGACGCGACATTCTTGATATTTTATGAATACCTATATGGAACTTTTACACTTGTAAGGGAAAGGAAAATTTGTAATTTTTCCTGTCTGGATAGAGTGTAAGCTACTTAAAGAATAAAATTTTTCCGTTTACCCTTCACAGGTGCCAACTCTTCCCTTATCCCCATTTAAATCAATTCCAACCTAGCCTTGATGCCATCTTTTGTTTTTCCAAGAACATTTAGTAACATACCAATAACACTATCAAGTACATTTTTTCTATATGCATGACATCAAGAAAATTTATGACATACAACATTTTCAATATGGTAATTCAAAGAAAATTGATCTCTTCTTCCAACCTGATTTTTTAAGGTTTTTTGAAAATGGTTTACCAAAAACAGTGTCAATCTTTTTTACTTTTTTATACAATTGATATCCCATTGTTGGAGATGGTGTTGTACCTTTTTCAATATTCCCATCGAATAAAGTTATCCTGGATCAGTATTTATGTATTTGAGGTAAAAAAATGATGACATAAAAATAGTCTTTGAGGAATGTTTCAACTGAACTGATTATGTGCATTTTTCACAAATGGGACACCCCAACATGCCTTTAATGCTATAGCCTGGTAAATTTCCATAATTGGGGAAGTCATTTATCGTTCCATACAACATGGACCTAAATTTGAATTCTTCACTTCTATGAGCATCATACATTATAACACATGTATCCCAAATCAATTTCAGATCTTCGATCAATGAATCTAAATAGACATTAATATCATTACCAAGTTGCTTTGGTCTAGATATAAGCAAAGACAACATAATGTATTTGCGCTTCATGTATAACCATGGAAACAAGCTATAATTTACCAACATGATGGGCCATGTACTATAAGTACTACTCTATACACCAAAATGATTTATTCCATCTGTAGATAATGAAAGAAGAAAGTTTCTCAGCTCATCTACAAATTTAGGAAACTCATAATCAATTTTTTTCCACTGAGGAGAATCTACTGGATGATGTAGCTTCCCATATTAAATTATTGTATCTACATGCCATGTTAATTGTCTTGTGATTTCCTGACATCCATATAGTCTTCTAAACTATGGAATGATAGGAAAGTACAATACAGATTTCAAAGGACTTGATTCATTTTTCTAGTATCGATCTGCGCCACACTTAAGGAATTTCCTGAGTGATTCATGGTACTTGTGAAACAATATGAAATAATTTGGATAAGAATGTATTTTTTTAGATATCATTCCCATTAAACGTAATATTATTTTAGCATCATATGTTCATAATGGTAGTTCATTTTCTTCTGGTAAAATATCTTTTAGAAGACCAAGTAGTTCTGTAAAGATGGTGTCACTCCATCCATTGCCAGCTTTCACATTATATAACTTTAATACATATGAAAATGTATTGTATTTAGTACAATCGGTATACAATGGTTTCTTGGAATATCTATTTAACTCCTAAAACAACTTTAGACAATCATGAAGGTAATCTTTAATTTCCACTATCATTTCTTCCATGCGATCTCCATCATCTTTTACAAAGGTATTCATATTAAATGATTCATAAATCGTAGTATCATCCCAATCGATGTCCACATTCAGTTTTTCCCCATGTTTAGTCCAAAATTTATAGATTTAATCTATTCTATGAAAAATAAAATGTTCTTCGAACTATTTCAAACTAATTTTTCTTGAATAACAACAACGTAAACATAGACAGAGGATTTTATAAGGGTTGTCTACATGCTCTTTTTAAAACTTGATGAACTCTTTAACTCCATATTCAAATTCTTTTGTCAAATGATTAGAATGCATCTATTTTTAGTTCATATCCATCCTATTGGGTACATAAATAGATATTTGAATGTTCTCATTAAAATTTAAAATAGGGGATGTGTTTTAAATATACTCAAGATGATCCGCATGAAATGTAAGGACAACTAGATGAGCTGTATAGGAAGGTAAAAATGCATGTGATTTTATTTTTGGATTGCAGGAGTGTTTTTCTAGTTTTTCCTTGATTATTTGGAATACATTCACTATTGTGAAGTTAAAATAATATTTAAAAAATAAAGTTACCAGTTATACTAATGAAGTTATAGATATTATTCAAATAATTATTCCCATGTTAACTATGTCTCTACTGGATGTCTCGGGTGATATTTAACTAGAATAGAAGTAGGGAACCAATGTGAACTCAATGAAAATTATATTACTTTGTGAAATAGATTTCATGGGATGGTTAGATAAGATCACTGGGCTGAAATAGGTTTCAATAAGAGGTCTAAAAGATGAAAATTCTTGTTAAGACATACTATGAAGTTATAAATAATGACTGCAAGTAGTGAATTTTTTTGAGAAAGATTGAGCATGAGTTTATTGCCCAAACCGCACTCCCTAAAATTATTAAATAAGAATGAAAATAGGATACACAAGGTATAATTTTCTTGCACCAAAAATGATTTTAAAGAAAAAACATGAGAAGATGAAAAGTGTAGGAAGTATCAAAAGAGGAGAATAAGCCATCATGCTACAAAATAAAGTTGATGCAAAGCTTGATCCTTACCTTCCCATAGATGTACATAGAAGATTAGCAGTGGGTTCACACAGAAAAAGTTCCCTTTATTTTTCCTCTACCCTGATCCACAAATGAGCAGTGTCATTGGATATAGGTATCATTGGAACAATGCCAATGAATAAAACAACCGGTGGCCCACATGATATAGACAGATATATTAAACCCTCCATCTGATTTGCTGATAGAAGCACATTAATTTAAAGTAGTGAATGATATGTCTTGATATATCTAAAATTTCATGTATATGAGTGCAACAAGAGACATCATAACAATAAAAAGTAGTGTCCAATTTTTTATCAAGAACTAATTGATGAGTTGGTATAAAAAACCAATCATACATCAACATTCAATACAAACAGCGGACCACAAATCGTTCCCTAAACAACGGATCACAAATAAATTTTAAATAATGGATTATGAACAACAAATCATAAAAAAATCACAGAATAATAAATCAAAAACTAAACAAAAAATAAACAGAGAAAATCGGAAGGCCTGCCTCGCTAGGTTGAAGAAAATCAGAGACCCTCTTCGAATGTAGGATGAGATGTTTGGAGGCAATAGAGTGGTGTGATTCGACCTTCGATTCACTAAGGAGGAGAGACGGCAGTGAGTGGCTTCTGTAGAAAGCTCTATATCGCGATGGGTTTCAAATGGTTAGGGTTTTTAAAATAGATCAGGACACTTTATTAGCACTTACAAATAAGAACTTATAAAACCAATATTTATCAGTACTAAAATTAGCGCACTGATAAATGTATATTTTATCAGCGCTTTATTTATCACTGATAAATCCTAATCTTTATCAGTGTGGAAAAAACGTTGATAATGATTCTTTTATCAGCGCTTATTACTGAAGTGTTGTTAAAGGATTTATAATTATAAATATAAGTAAAAAAATTGTAAAAATTTATAAATACTTAATAAATATATATATATATATATATATCAATATAGTAAATATATTCCTTTTTAAATATATTTATTATAAATTTATAATTATTTATTTCTAATTATAGAAATATTTTGAAAAAATGTTATTTATATCATTATATATATTTATATAATTATATATATATTTAATAAATATATATAAATATAAATATAGTAAATATATTCATTATTTAAGTAAATTTATTATAAATGAAATAATTATTTAAATAAACATAATTATTTATTTATAATTACATAAATACTTTTAAAAAAATATTTATTTATTTATAATTATAAATATATAATTGTATAAATATAGTGATTGTGCATTTATAAATATTTTTATTTATATATATTTTTTTACAAATATATTTTTAACATTATTAATGAATATCTAATTTTGAGTGCATGCATATATGTTAAAAATGAGTGAAATTGAATAAATTAAGAATATAGGTACACTTTAACAATATTGAAAAAATGGATAAGTTCTATGTGTGTGCATATTGTATATAAAAATGCATTAATTACATAAATGTGAAATTAGTATAACACACATTTGATCTATATTAAATTGAAAAATCTAATGACATTCAATTATATGTCGAATACTATGCAATTAGTCAATATTTTTAATTCATATTAACTTTTAATTATATACCATTAATAAATATATGACTATTTAATGTAAAATGAATAAATATTTTTTAATATATAAATCATATTTATATACATTAATATATATCTATATATTTAATATATATAATTTAATAACATTAATTATCATAATTATCTAATTAATAAAATGTTTAATATTTAATAATGTATTATCAATCAATTCATTTTTATTAATAATTTAATTAATAAAATTCGTAATAAGCACATTTTTTATTTTTATTTATTTAATTATTTCATTTTATCAGTGTTAAAAATGTGTTGATGAAAGAAATATTTATCAACTCTAAGCATAAACTGCTGAATAAGTGTACCCTTTATGAGTGCTAAAACTTAATCGCTGATAAAAGATACCATTTATCAATGCTAAAAATAAAGCACTAATAAATGATGCCCTTTATTAGTGCTAAAAATAAAGCGCTGATAAAGGATACCCTTTATCAACGCTGATAAAGGTTTCCTTTATCAACGCTAAAATAAATGCACTGATAAAAGGTTAAATGTATCAACACTTTCTTTAGTGATGAAATATTTTCCATTTATCAACATTTTCTTCTAGCACTAATAAATAACAACGTTTTTAAAGGCCAGTTTTGTAGTAGTGTCCCTAAAAATTCATGATTATCACATCCTTCTTCATGAATTGATTCCAATATCAATTTGGAATTTGTTGTCCAATAATGTAAGGGTGATAGTGATTCACTTGTGCCATTTTTTTAGATACCTTTGTGCTAAAAGGTTATCCAATTCATTCTTGAAAAAAATGAAGTAGGGGGCACCATTAATTTTGTGTAAGATGGAAAAAAACTCCTCTATCCTTTTTTATATGCATGTCGTATTTAATAGTTCATATTCAAATTTAAACACTTATTGGGGGACTAATTGCTTTTCGGTGGATATATCCTACTGAAATAAATATGTACACAATGAAATCATATGTTTGAAACAAGAATTATCTTGAAGGTTCAATTGTGAGAGGTTATTTGGATCAAGAATATATGTATTTTTGTTCAATGCATTTATCTGATGTGATCACAAAACATAACTAGAAAATGATAAATGAAGATGACCAATATAGTGAAATTGAGCCCTCATTTCCATCTCTTCCCTAAGCAGGAGGAATTGTTGAGTCTTATACATTGGCTACATTGATCCTTGAAGAGAGGGATATAGAACATCGCATGGTCTTGTTTAACTATGGTTTTTTCAATGACTATATCAAGTAAGTAATTTGAATATTTATATGTTATCTCATATTATGTAATTTTACATATATCTTAGACTTTTATTATAATTTTATGTTGGGAATATAAATAAATTATAAGTAGAGTTCATTGATCTTTCCCTTCGAGAAAGAGAGAGGCTTTACATAGCCTAGAGTTTCCTGCTTGGTTGAAATCAAGGGTATGACCATTACTTTAATTAACATAAAATATAGTGTCATGACCCGACCCTTCCCGGGCTCGAGCCACAACTACCCCAGGCCCGCCTCCATAGGCCAGGGGCTGGCGACCAGCACCGAAGGCACAACAACTCGGGGAGGCCTTTTCCTAAGTACCTGTACACACACGCAGCACACTCAATGCAAAAGTGCAGAATAAAAGAAAGAACAAGCATAGTAAAAAAGAACAACTTCTATATGTATAAACCAAAGATGTGCATCGACCTCTAAACAGTACAAAGTACAAGCTGAAAAGAAAAGGGGCAAAACACGCACCCAACCAAAAAGTGCCACAACCCGGCAACAGGTAAACAAAAAGGAAACAGCTGACGGGTCTCCCACCTGGAACCCGGCCACGACCACTGCACACGGTCCAAGCTCCCAAGCTCCTACGCTCCACTGAAGTCACGCTCCACCTGTCCGTTGTCTGCAAGGGCACACCAAGTGTGGGAAAATCCCAAGTAGGGGTGAGTATAAAAATACTCAGTAGGATACCCCGAAGGCTCGAGGGAGCAACAAAGGAGGTACCGAAAGGTGAGCAGTAGAGCGAACAGGAAAAGTAAAGGAGTACAACCAAGGGTGAAGTAAAGAGTAACAGCTCAACCCAACAAGAGAAATGTAGAAGACTCGTCCTAACACAAGGATCTAGGAATGGTGAGAAGATTCACTTCTCGTCGAGCTTTTGCTGCCTATAGCAGGAGAGTAGACTCACCCAACCACAAGAAGCTAGACGTGGAAAGCATGTGGCATACCCCGCGCGTCTTCGCCTCTCCTGGAAGGAGAGCAACCAAACCCAATAAGTGGGTACCGGAACATGGTATATACAAATCCATATGCTCTTTCAAGAAGCCCGAACAAGACCGTAAGGGGATCTCCATCCCGTAGCTCAGCCCAAGAAAGTGAGTAGCCAACACTCCCAGAAGTAAACTCCATCGATGCCCAGCATCCCGCACGTCCACCTCGAACCGCAAGCCAAGGGGCTCAATCACCGCACCTTGACACTATCTGCTTTGGGCGGCACTGACTCGCCCGCACGGTTTTAGATCACGTCACAAGAACGCTTCTCGGTGGGGAAAGTGCCCCTCGTACTTGAGAGTTCTAGGGAAAGTCAAACCACACCTCGTCATTTCCCTGCAGTCGAGAGGTCTCCTCAAAGTCAAAGTTGTCACAACACTGACCCGTATAACCAAGGGTCCTTCTCCGGTAACCACGGAGGAAAGCCGCGGGCTAGCCTAGTAGAAAGGACTGATCCTGGAATGCCAACAGGTGTCCCACTGCCCAGCCCTGCTGGAGGGTAATTCATAACCAGATATCGGGTGACCCACTGCCCAGCCCTGCTGGAGGGTAAACCCTAATACATCATCAGGTGACCCACTGCCCATCCCCGCTGAAGGGTAAACCATAATACATCATCCGGTGACCCACTGCCCAGCCTCGCTGAAGGGTAGACCTGAAATAAGTCGACGGGCGACCCACTGCCCAGTCGTGCTGGAGGGTAGATCAGGAACTAGACGACGGGCGACCCACTGCCCAGCCCTGCTGGAGGGTAGACCCTAAGAGGTCGTCGGGTGACCCACTGCCCAGTATCTACTGGAGGGTAGACCCTAAGTGCGTCGGGTGACCCACTGCCCAGTCTCTGCTGGAGGGTAGACCCTAAGTGTGTCGAGTGACCCACTGCCCAGTCTTTGCTGGAGGGTAGACCCTAATAGCATCAGGTGACCCACTGCCTAGTCTCTGCTGGAGGGTAGACCTCAGAACTGCTCTGGTCATATCTACAGGAGGGTACAACACTGGCCAACCAAACACGGAGTGGGTATCGCACAACCATCCGACTCCAGAACAAGACCAGGGGAAAACACTCGACCCTGCTGGTCGACAACGAGTCCCGAGGGACCCTCTACGTCGCGAGAGGTCAAAGGTATGCAAAGCAGAACACGGCACGCACATGGGTCCCACACGACGTGTGGCCCCAAGTTAACCCCAACCAAGCGCACAAACATTCTCAGGTACCAACATCCACACGTACCTCCGAGCATTCCCGTATACTCCCAGAGTATACCACATTCTCAGCCCAAGGGCCATCGTGCACATGGCACCCAACGTTAACGCGAAGGCGTGACGTAACAACTCCACCTCAAAAGACCAGGCACGGCCAACCACATCTCGTGAACCATTTACATCACTCTCCCAAGAGTGCGCGATCACACGCCAAGGGCCCGCTACAAACAAGGTAGGGTGAACCACCACTAGAGCACCTTTCATGCTTCCACATTTAACAAGATCGTGCAAGAGGCTCCGCACAACCAAACGGATCGCACCGTTGTAATCCTCACGGAAAAACACGCGAGATCGACTACTTACTCGCCCCAAACGGATATCCGACGGAAAAGTCGCCAACACCGCCTCACGCCCGAACGGCGTCCCGTGATCCCAAGCCTCGGCCCCGAAAACAGTCGGGCATATCGCACCATTGCAATCCCCTCGGGAAAACACGTCAAAAAGACTACTCACTTGAGTGCAACGGATATCCGGAGAAAAAGATACGTTCCGATTTACCGCGCACGAGCGGTACTACGCGGGACCCGCATCCCGGTCCTGAAACTCAACGGACGGATCGCACCGTTGCGATCCTCTCGAAAAAGTACATAAGATGGACTATTCACTTGTCCAAAACGGTCGCCCGGTGATAAAGATGGAAAAATCATCGTCGATGCTCAAACGGCCCTCATGGGCCCCGCAATATTGTGCCGAATTAGAGCGGGCGGATTGCACCATTGCAATCCCCTCGGAAAAACATCAAGAATCGACTGCTCAAACACCCCAAACGGATGTCGGGTGAAAAAAGTAGTGTTTCACCGTAATACGTGTGAACTAGGCCCCGTGGGGCCCGCACCTCATCTCCAACCCGAACGTTTTGGAAAGCTCCTCAAAAAGTCCGCACGAGGAGTGGGATCGTGCTGCCGCTGACGGCGCGTCAATCGGACATCCCAAGCGGGAGTTCAGTCCGACGCAAGAATAATTAATTAATTAAATAATTAATTAATTGTTCACATTGTGTTTCGTGTCGCAGAGCAATGAAACCAACCCGCAAAGGTTTCGAACCACATTAGAAGGACCGTCTCAACCTCAGGGCCACAGCACCTCCGACGGCGCTTCAAACGGACGTCTGGCTCGCAAGCCAGGTCCGTCGCAACTTTAATAATAAATTAATATCATTAAATTAAAACTCTTGGGTCACCCGCCTTCGGGTGCAAATCCGAAAAACCCCTGGACCCACTTTAAATGGACTGCCTCGTCAACACGGTCGCACCGCCGCAGACGGCGCATCAAACGGACGTCTGGCTCGCAAGCCAGGTCCGTCGCAACTTTAATAATAAATTAATATCATTAAATTAAAACTCTTGGGTCACCCGCCTTCGGGTGCAAATCCGAAAAACCCCTGGACCCACTTTAAATGGACTGCCTCGTCAACACGGTCGCACCGCCGCAGACGGCGCATCAAACGGACGCGTCGTTTAAGAGTTATGGCCCCCCGAATTCAAGGGGGCCTATCCGAGCCGGTCCACCCCGGTCGGCCCGGTCCGAGCCGCCGGCCTGCTGGCCGCGGCCCGCCTCAAACCGCCGGACCCGAGCGGGTCCGGCCCTCCTCAACCGACCGGCCAAATGGCCGGTCTCCTGTTGCAACGCAGGACCCGCCTCATGCGGGTCCTTGCCTTCTCCGAAACAGACCGGCTGAAGCCGGTCCTCGTTGACCCAGGAAGACCCGCGCGGCGCGGGTCCTCCCTCCTCCGCCGAACGCGACCGGCGCGCCGGCCTCCTCTGCGGCCGCTCCGCCTGACGCCGCTCCCTCACCCTGGCCAGCAGCCGCCTCACGTCGCGACACCCACAGACGCCGCGGACACCCCCCCCTGTTGCCGCTCGCCGCCTCCTCGGACCGAAGTCGCGCTGCCCCGGAGCTCCCCGGACCACCACGCTGCCGCTGCAAAATCCCAAAACCCGCAAACTTCGGCGGGTGTTTGCGACCATATCCGAACTCAGATTCTCGATCCGAAAGAAGCGATGGGAAGAACGGAAAATTTTCTAGGTCATTTTGCGCCTTAAGTTTAAGGTTTAGTCATTTATTAAGCTAATTTTTCTCTTAGTCATTGTAATTAATTTTAATCACTTTCACTAATATTTTTGGTCAAAAACTAATTTGACCTTATTAGACATTATAAATTACGAGAATTGCAAATTTGGAATCCATTTTTCAAAATTCCAATCACATAAGTGGTAGATTTTAATTTAAAATTAATCCTGTAAACGGGGCAACAAAGTGGGTATTTAAAGTTAAAATATTCAAAAGTTTGTTAAGTTTGTATATCCAATTTCAAAGTGAAATTGATTCTAATGACTAACATTGGATTAATTGATATAAAATTTTTCTAATTAAAATTTAAAACCAACAAAAAAATGTAATTTAACTTTATAAATAATTTAGACAAATAACAGTTTTGAATTAAAATTCAATGTTTTTCACTATTCATCAAAAAATGAAACTTCTCAGAAAAATACCAAAAAACTCACCCAAAGTTAATTTTGATATTCTGATTTAAAAAATGAATTTTATTTTGTCAAATAAAAATTATAAAAGTGTCAAAAATCATATTTAAAATTAATTCTCCATTAAAAGGTGGTAAAATTACCTTTTAGAAAAATATATCTTTTTATTCATAAAATTGGATTTATTCTTATCTTACACCTATCAAATCTATTATATGGGTATCAAAAATATTGATTGAATATATAATATATAAATTTTAATTAAATCATTAATCAAAAATTTTTTGTTTAATTTATTGAGATAAAATTGTGTTTGTACATAAAAAAATAGTTTTCTTAGAAAAGTAATTTTTTTATTTTCAAATAGTTCTTACATTCACTTCTACTAATTGATAACCAAATGATTCATTTTATATACATGTGTAAATCATATTTTTATAATTTAGTTAATCTTATTTTTAACTTCCTTTCCAACGGCTAGGTGGTAGCTATAATAATATTTTAATAATCGTGTTATTAGTATATTGTAGTTCAGTAAAAATCGGTCTTGCGTGTAATGCAAGCTATTGAAGAGACTCAATATACAAGACAAACATAGTGTTGCATGTACCACAATCTAATCTAAGTGCTGCGTGTGGTGCAAGATTAAATTGGTGTTGCATGTAATGCAATCCAAACTTAGTTCTTTTTAAAAAACTATATTCAGTGTTGTTTGAAGTGAAAAATATCAAAAAGATTAAATTAATTCGAAAAAAAATCACAAAATCTCGGGGTGTTAAATAACACGTTTTCACCTTTTTCGCTTTTGAAAATTTGTGTCGGTGATAAGGTTATCCTTATCAAGTATGGATCATAATGATATGTTTGAAGCCATTTTATTGGTGTTTCTACAAATAAGATGGGAATAATTTATCTAATAAAATTTAGATTAATAAATAGATATTATATTTATTAATCTCCCACTATTTTATCAAAACCCAATAGACCTCACCATTGGATTCAGAATATCATGTTGCTTGGACATTCTAGTGGAAAAGATCCATATTCCCCTTCCCATTACCCCAACTTTGGTTGGTCAAGTGACTTGAATGGTTTTAGGTAGGCATTCCAAATGCCAACTATATTAACTCACAATTCCTTGATTTGTTGAGTGGACTCCCCAATCCTAAAATCCATAAAATAGATTTCCTAAACCCTTGCTTATTAGTTACACCAAGTCCAACTTTGGAAGTCAACCCTTGATGTGAAGTAAGTTAAGTCAACCCAAAACTTCATTTTAGAATTCCCTGATAATTGAAAGCACCCCAACTTTGGATAGTCAAGCACTTTGAACTATAGTTCGATTTTAACTAAAATAGCGGAAGGATATACCAAATTAATATATATAATTGATGGATTTTATCTTTTATTCATAAATTTTCAATTATTATCTTTATTACATGCTTATTAATATTAATTAGATTTTCTTAAGTGATTAACCATATCTTAGATAATATTTATGCATAATCCAATTTATTTTAGTTCTATCTTGCGTGCTTGTTAATTCATTAATTCGTGTGATCACAAAAAAACATCCATAATGAAATAACCGTGTAACTTGATAGAAATAAAATAATAAAGTGGTATAATCATGAGTTTTTATTGATGGTTAGTTTATCTAGAAGATGATACACTGACCGTTGACCTAGAGGAAAACACCTTGAACTAATTAAGGCTCGTGTTGCAGCTTTCCACCTGTCCACCTATGTATCTCTCTTGGATTGGTTTTGCCTCAGCTCAAAACTTAAACTGCCTTCACTAGATTAGGGGCTTCATATATTACATATACTTTTACTCACACATGGGTGAGTGGAAGGGGTTTACATAAAAGAAACCATGGGCACGTAGACCCCTTACATAATGTGATGAGAGATGGCGTGTATACCAATAATTTAATTTAATAATAAATTAAATGAAACCAATCACATACGAAGGTCTTAGTCTAAACTCATGATCATACATTAGCATGCAATGAATTATGCATTTAATTAAATTAGCATTCAATTATAATCGTTATTATTTAATATAAATTGTACTCTAATCAATTAATCAATTTTTTTATCTTAATTGTCATATGAATTTCTTTGAGATTCTCATCCATAATAATTTTATAATAAAAAAATTGTTTAAAATTAATTGTGTACATAAGTACCATGGAGGAAACACAGTGAATACCCATTCGAATCTTCCCAACATGTATGGGTGTAATTCTGGCCTAGTGGCCCGAAAGCACACTGATGTTTGCGCATGCCCCCCCTCCTCCTAT
Organism: Viscum album; assembly: GCA_963277665.1. Taxonomy (NCBI): domain Eukaryota; kingdom Viridiplantae; phylum Streptophyta; class Magnoliopsida; order Santalales; family Viscaceae; genus Viscum; species Viscum album. The sequence continues at coordinate 423,592,837 of OY728123.1, read as the reverse complement.
ATTATTATTTTTTATGTATGTTGCAACTTGCATATATTATATATACATATATAAATCAATTTAGAAAAAAAATAACTCACTCACTCCCGCACACCCTTTATTAATTCTTTTACAACTTGCATATATTATATATATTCACATGTATAAGTCTATTTAGAAAAAAAATTAACACACTCAGCAACTGATGTACGCCCCCAACCCCTCATTTTTTTATAACTTGCACATATTATATATATATATATAATATGTGCAAGTTATAAAAAAATGAGGGGTTGGGGGCGTACATCAGTTTCTGAGTGTGTTAATTTTAAAAAACATTTACAAAAACATAAATCTATTTAGAAAAAAAATAACACCCACTCACTGTCGCGCACCCCCAACCCCTCGTTAAATTTTTTTATAAATTGCACATATTATATATATATATATAAACATATATAAATCTATTTTAAAAAATTAAAATATTTAAAAAAATGTTTCAAAAAAAGTTAAAAAACATTCTAAAATGAACCTTTAATATAAATTTTTTAAAAAATAATGTTTTGAAAAAAAATGATTTAAAAAAACATTTACAAAAACATAAATCTATTTAGGAAAAAAAATAATACACCCACCCATTTTTGCACACCCCCAAACCCTTAATTTTTTTTATAACTTGCACATATTATATATATATATATATATATATATATTCACATATATAAATCTATTTAGAAAAAAAAATTAACACACCCCCAACCTCTTATTAATTTTATTTTTACAACGTGCACATATTATTATGAATGTTTTTTATTACGATAAATGATATTTATTTAAACATGAAAATTTTCATAGATTCATTTTTTTTAATTAGCCATTTTCAAATAAATTATTTATATTTTAATTATTTTATGAAAAGGTCTATATTTTAGATTTTTATTAAATTAAAAAAAAATATTGCAATTATAATAGGCATGTGATGTTGGGGTTGAGGGTTTTTGTGAAACACATGAAGTGGGCAATTTAAAACATGTCAAATGATTGAAAATTAAATTAAAAACATTTTAGTTCTAAAATGTAACTGTTGATAAAAAAGAAAATAAACATTTTTAAAAAAAATGTTAAACGTTTAGAAAACCTTAAAAAATTGTTATAAAAAGATGTTTTAAATAAATGTTAAAAAAATGTTTTAAAAAATATTTTAAATGAAATGTTAAAAATAACATTTAAAAAATTTTAAAAAAATATGTTAAAAATTAGGTTTTAAAAAAGATGTTTAAAAAAATGTTTTAAAATCTCTTTTAAAAAAATGTTTTAAGTAAAATGTTTTAAAAAAATATTAAAAAATATTTTGAAGAATTATTAAAAATATTGTGAAACATTATTAATAGATGTCATAATTATGACAATAATGATGACTCCTCGATTGTAACGCTCTGACCCCAGTTACCCAGAGTCGGTGCATTATTGCGTAACATTGGCATGATCACAAAAGATCAAGTCTCGAAAGACCGATTAGTTTAGTAGCCTTGGAAACACTAGATACATTCATAAATGTTACATTACATCATAAAATGAAAAACTACAATAACAAAGTCTTCATAGTCCACACTCATATCCTCTTCTGACTATCCCTGCAGGTCATTCATACAATACTTCTTCACATCCTGAAAAAATATTAAAACATTGAAAGGGGTGAGCTCAGATGCTCAGTAAGGATGACAATATTGCAGAAGCTTTCGTAAATAAACATTAACATTTAAGGCAATGTATAACTAAAACAAAAGCCTTTTAAACTTGAACTTCAACATAATATGGCAAAAGTAAAATGAGATAATGTCATTTACTTCTTCACATGGATATTCTACTGGTCGAATAATCACATGCAATATCAATAACCACTTTCATAATGATGGAATGCATAATGTCAGACTATCATAACCACGTAGCCAAGGCCTCGTACCAAGACCACAAATAAGATTTTGTCAAGGCCTCGTGCCAAGACACTAGTTTGTCTCATGAGACCTACCGATGCATCGAGGAGTTATAGCGGGCTCCACCCGTCACTTATTAAGTCCAATGCATTCCTCATATGAACAGGTTTAAACATATCATAAACCATAACATAATCATATCACATAAAACATGCATAAAGGAAACATAACATTTCCACATTTCAATCACAAGATATCAATACAACACATTGATATAATAAAAACATTATCAAAACCATTTTCAATACCAAAATAAAATTAAAACTTTGTATTTACTTTTCATTTAAAAAAAATAGTTATGGCTTGTAGAGGAAGTCGAAACTCAAATAATGGTCACGGTGGCGGAGAAGTCATTGTCGCCGCATACGTACGACAAGAAAAACATTCCTTTTTTTCGTTTAGTAAAACGCTTTGTATAAAAATATTCCTTTTGAATAAACGTAAAAGTCAAAGGGGTTTATACACCGTATAAAAGAAATTTGTGTATAAAACAAAATATGCCTCAATGAATGGAGATTGAGACGAAGTCCCTTACAAATATCATTTTTTTAAATAAACTAGATCTATTATGTGTATTCACTATATGTACATATAAAGAAATTATAAATACAAGATAGGACATAATAATATCATGACATAATTTTAAAATAGGAGATTAACCCAAAGAATGGAAATTGGGTTAAGAAGTTCCCTTACCTCGTGTCCGAATTCACTCGACCGTTCTTTGATCTCCTGAATAATAAACTAGAGTTAATATCTACCTTCTTAAGAACCTTTTTCAAGTTCATTATTCATTTTATATCAATTATTACCATGTTATGAACATTATGTAATTATTTAAGTTAATAACGGTCGTTTTGTCGATCTTTGGTACTTGAGTCAAAAATAAACTTCTTATAATTACAAGTTGTTCATGTGGTGATATATCCATTATATCCAGAATTATATTCATGATATTGATATCATATATCTCATATATATCCAGTATATACATACATTTATAATATTCCATAACGTTTAGAGGTAAGAAATGAAATGCACCGTTCATGGAGACGGTAAGCCGTACGTACTCATGAACGCTACTTTCATTTCTATTTCATATTTAATGGAATGAAGTTATAATTATATAAAGGTATAATATAATTCCAGTATAATGTAATTTATAATACCATTTACTTCATTCTTTATACATCCTACATATGGCATTAACGATTCAAATCACTTTGAGGGGGCGGTAGTCTGCACTTCCTAAAATGAAATTATCGCGTTTACCCATAATGGAAATCATAAAGTATGCCACAAATGAGAAATAAAGAAGCATAAGGAAAACATAAACATAATATATATATCATATATGAAAATAGTGTCATCAAAATGGCCACCATTAGAGGTGTTATATGAGTGTTGAACAATCATCGTTTCGTGAGGCAGAAATTCGCCATCCACAGAAACTGTATGTTCTTTAAACATTAGATGTAGGTGTGTGTAAGTGTAGCTCGAATAATTCTTATAACAACATCCTAGTATATTGAGGATACTGATGTTGTTACAAAAAAAATGAATAAAAATATTTTAGGGGGTTGGATAAGCAAAATAAAACAAAATAACATAAGAGAAGACATTACCTTAAAATCGGGTAACTCTTTTGATTTGAGCCAAAGGCTTCCTTGGGAAGAATTCTGCCCAAAGTGAGGATTCTAGGAGTAAGGGAGGGAAGTTGGGAGAGTATTTGGGCAGAGGTTGGCCGAGCCAAAAGGCTTTTAAGGGGTGAGTAAGGTGGTAGTGGTGGGGGCCTTTTATAAGAGGAGAGAAGGGGCACTCTTGGAAAGTAATGAAATGTTACTTTATTATATAATGAGTTTCGGATTTTAAAGGTCTCACACTTATATAATTCGAGGATAAGGTGATAAGGGTTCGAAATCTACTCATCCAATAGGTTTTTGACAAGTGTAAGCCTTGGATTTTACATTATCTTTTCATTTTATTTAAATCGTTAATTAATGAGGTAATCGCTGCATCATCATGGCGTCATAAATAATTTAATTTATTTAATGTCTAAAAATTATAAAAAAAATATCATGATGTAGGAAATCTTTTTATCTTTCTAATGAATATTTATAGTCAAAAATATGACTTGTATAACTCCATTTAAAAATTGGTTTAGTAAAACAACTCATGTTTGTGACATTTTTATTTTAACATTAAATAAAAGGTTTTTAATGTCATTTTCCTACCAAAGTGGCTCCATGGGGTCCCCAAGTTGACCCATGGATTGTCTTGGTCGGCCATGACTCATCGGTTAGGACAAGTGTAAAGGTATTTTCATATTTTTATAATATCATTTTTACCTTAAATTTCACTATTTACCTTTAATCGTGATTAAACTTAAAAGTTACTATTCACCAAAAAATTATTTTAATCTCATTGAACCACATTTTAATTCCTAATGACAACCATGTATGTCGAATTTTTGAAAATCAAATCACAGAAGTGGTAATGTTTCATTTAAACGAAAAATCAGTTTTTTAACTACCACTTAGTAGTTTCACTATTCATCAAAAATTGAAGTTTTTCAGAACAATGCCAAAATTTCACCCTAAGCTATAATTGATATTCCGAATTCAAAAATGATGGTTATTTTACAAAATTCCAAACATATAAGTTGCATTAATTAATTTCATAATTAATTCCCGCTGTCACAACAAATAGTGTGTTTTTAAGAAACAATATATATCAAAAGATTGACAATTGTTTATGTCCAATTTCAAAGTGAAATTAATTCTAATGACCACCATTGGATAAAATGGTAAAAATATATTCTAATTATACTTTAAAACCACTCAATAGTATAATTTATCACTATAAATTATTTTGATTAAAAAAGTTGTTTTAAGTATTTTTCACTATTCATAGAAAATTGGAAGTTCTCAGAAAATTACAAAAAATTCAACTTAGGATAATTTCAATATTCCGAATACAAAAATGAAGTCCATTTTGAAATATAAAATTTATATAATTTCAAAAGGTGGGTATTACTATTCATAACGTCTGCTTTGATTGGTCGCGGTGTGTTAGAATCTCGAACTTGCGTACAATGCAAGCTATTGCATTATTGAAAGAGAAGCGTATCGTGGAAGCTCGGGGTGTTACATTCTCCCCTCCTTCAATAAATTGCGTCCTCGCAATTTGAAATTTTTCTTTGAAAATAAAAGGTTGAAAATAGAAAATACCTTTGTGGAAAACATACATTCAAGGGCGCACAGCATGAGAAGGTGCCTCAAAGTTTTATGAGTCATCACCCCTAATGACCTGTATTATTTGTGTCCCTCAAATAATATCATCCGGTCATAGAACATACATTCAAGAACAGTGTTATGGCACTTTCGGGTTCTCATCATAGCAGGGATCCGCTACGACCCTTTAATGCAACAGCTGTCCTTAGGACATTATCACATGACATGTCACACAGAAGAACAATCAAGATGTGATAAGACTTTTATTTAATGAATAAAGTACAAAGTAGTTGGTTCTAGACCACCAACTCCAACAGTTACATATTAGACTGTTGCTACTAGTTAGCACCCTCTGACGTATGGAGAGGTGCGTCTGATGTCACATAACTTAACCGGCTCGGAGCACCGTCATGTGGCACCCAAGCCAAGATGTTACAACCAGGGTTGGGGTTGTTACAAAAGTATTTATGTCTTATCAATTTGGCATGAAAGATCATGGTGAATCCTATTAAGTAATATGCATTGAGATTCATCAAGATAGGTCTTGTGTGATTTTGGGTTTATCTCAAAAGGCTTTTATTGATAATGTCCTTTTAAGAGATTTAAGATAAAAAGTTGGTCCTTTGTTGCACTAGATTGTGAGTGAAAATTTTAGTTTTAACATAAATTCCTACGATCCAATTGACGATTGATGAGATGGAGCAGATTTCATATTCTTTAACAGTTGGAAGCCTTATGTATGCTTAAGTTTGTACACGCTCAGATATCACATATATTGTTAACATGCTTGGATGTTGTCAGATTAATCCAAATATTGGAAGACTGTCAAGAAATCGTGTTATTTAGAGGGGTATAGAGGATTTCATACTTGTTTATAGAAAGTCAATTTGTCTTGAAGTGATTGGTTATACAGTCTTTGAATATAGGGATGTCTTGATACCAGAAAGTATACTTCAAGATATGTTTTCTTGTTTTATGGTGCACCAGTTTTATGGAAAAACAAAAATCAGTCATTCATAGCTTCTATTATGGAAGTTGAATCTGTATTGTAGCTTGTTATGAAGTGACATGTCATGCTATATGAATCAATTCATTATGAAACTTCGAATGGTTGGTATTATTTTATAAACCATTGAAGATATTTTGTAACAATCAAGGTGTCATTTTCTAAGAACACAAGTCAAGTAGTGCCTCCAAGCGTATCACCATTAAGTATATAATTGTGAAAGAAAGAATCCATAATTAATCGATATACATCACATTAGATCCAATGTTAGACTTGTCGATCCGCTAACAAAAGTCATCACCAAAAATCTTTCACAGTTCATCCAACATCTTTAATTCAGAGAAAGGTTGATGTTTTGGATACTTAATATTGTGATCACTTAATGTTGGGATTCACGAGCATATGCATTACTTCGGTTTATCCAACATCTTTAATTCAGAGATAGGTTGATGTTTTGGATACTTAATATTGTGATCACCTAATGTTGGGATTCATGGATCAAAGATAGGTTGATGTTTTGAATACTTAATATTGTGATCACCTAGTGTTGGGATTCAAGGATTTTGATTGTTTTATGGTTTGCATGCGCATTATGATTAAGCATTATTGAATAAATATTATGTTTAATCACATTGATAAATTTGATGTTATTCAGAGTTTATTCATGATCTTAAGTCATTCTGACCGATGTTGTTCATGATCTTAAGTTATTCTGACTGATGTTTTTCATGATCCTTTTGTGAGCAAAGAACAAGCCTATCAATGTAATTTTTAGATTTGACCTTGATTCAATTCAATGCTTTAGATGAGCATGGTTATTATTAAGGTAAGTAAACCTACCGGCAGTGACTGGTTATTAGATTATTTATGTGTGGGATAATATTGAATTCAACGGCGTTCAATCCACACTTTGACTTGAAAGAGTAAATTAGTCATAAATTCATATAGGTCAAATAAATTAATGCAGCCATATCCAAATAACTTAGGATTTCAAGAGCTTGATGGATGGGTTATTAATTATATTTAATAGGAAAATATAAAACTACCCTAAAATACACAAGGACTCATCTCCTTTTATAGAGGAAATGCATAAAAAGGAAATGGGCGCGTTGGTCTCTCGTGAACAGTACGGACAGAAGCATGCAACCCGTTTTTGTCCGTGAATTATAAATATTTTAATCCCTTCCACTATTTTTCGCAAAAAATAAAACGCCAACTCCCACGCTCAAGTACCAGGAGTGAGATTTAACCGCGATATTATGAAGACTCCCCTGAACGGCAACCATCCACATTCCTCCACGTGTCCCTCCCCAACTTTCCTTTTTTTTTAATTCACAAACCCCCTGCAATATTCCCAAAAACTCTATAAATCAAATCATTATATTAATTAGGCTTTAAAGTATTAAAAACTAATATTGAATATTAAGTAATAAAAACTGTCACGGCTTGGACGTCGACCTTATCCTATTCACCATTGCCATTATTATCATTTTACTGTCGGGGTCAACAGGCATCATTACCCGCCACCGCAGACTGCGCCGTGCCGTACCCACCACTCATTTCCCTCTCCCCTCCCCGCGCACGGCAGAAACCCGGCCTCCCCATCAGCCGCCACGTAGCCAGCCCCGGCGCACATCCGACGGCTCATCCCCCTTCTTCCCCCGCAGTGACCTAATTAAAGCACTCATTCGTCATTCTGAGCCACAAGCGCCAGGGAAAAAAATTAAAGTGAGGAAGAAAAAAAGGGGCCTGTCACTGAGGGAGTGAATGGGAATAGTAATAATAATGATCCCCCAACATCCCATCCCACGCCCCCTCCATTAATGCTGCGACGTCACCCTCTTCTTCCCTTATCCATCCCACCGTACCCAGCCGTGTTCGAGGGTTCATCCAGTACATTCAAGGATGGCAACGCGGGGCACACGCCAGACCAGCAAACATTTCCTGTTCCTGTTTCTTCCAACCCAAGCCTCCCCTGTCTCTTCAAGCAAGGCATCGAATGCAATACACAGCGGAAAAGCAACTGACACTCAGATATAAGACGAGTCATTACCATAGGGTTTATCATTACATGAATATAACAGCCCCCCGCCGCGGCGGCGGAGCGGCTTCTCCTCCGTCGTGGAAAGTTTTTTCCAGAAGAAACCAAACAGGGATCATTACAGCCAGAATCATCCACAAAAATCATTAAAATATATGCCACCGTCGTCGCGTTTGAACCTCCAGTCCCCGCAAAACAAGCCCGTCTTCCCCTGGCTACTGCTGCTGCTTGTATTTACACTCCCCCCAAATTTATATATAGATCTATATACCTACAGAAAGATGGATGGTGGATTCCATTCACAGGGCGAAGGAGAGAGAGGAATAACTTGCCCGGCATTGATGCAACGATACCCAGACCTAGGAAGCAAAAAACAAAACAGGGTTCAGAAAACGCTGGTTATGGGGATTGGAGTGAAACAGAGCAGGGGTTGGGTTTGTTTTGTCGTACCGTTCACCACTTAACCAGATCGGAAACCCAGGCAACATCAGGACCGTCGCCGGCGGAGGACGAGCCGCCCACCCAATCCACGGAGTTCTCTCGGCTCAGCTTCTCCACCATCTTCGCACGCAGGCACCTCCCCGACTCCACCCTCTCCATCTCCGGCTCCTCCTCACAGAGCCCCATGTTCCGCAGGCCGGAGCGCGCCGGCGTTGAGGGCACGCTGCAGGATCCCGGCTGCAGTATAGGCGCCCTCGGAGAACCGAACACCGGAGACCCGACCCACGACGCCGGCATCGACTTCATTTTACCCAGCTGCAGATTGCGCAGGGACGCCACCATCCCGTTGATCGGGTTTGACCCCAGCGACCGGCTCATGATCGGCGACAGCGGCGGAGAATCGGAGGGGGGAGTCATCGGGGGCGAGACGGACAGCGACGGAAAGGGGATGGCCTTCGTACACGACGCCTCGATAGCCTGGCGGAGAGGGGAACCGTCGTAGAACTCGGCGACGGCGGAGGCGCCCCTCGAGCTCGGGCTCTGCGGCAGAACCCTGAGCTGCTCCTGCGTGTGGGCGAAGAAGCACACCCTCCGGCGACAGTTGGTCCCGTCCTTGCAGGGCTGCGTGCGGTAGCGCGCAGGGTGAAGCCAGCACTCGAACACGCCGTGGGCGAACTCGCAGGCGTCCCCCTTCCGGCAGCTGCCCTTCCGGAAGTCGGGGCAGGCGGTGCCTGAGTAGTGATACTTCCTCGGATCACGCCGGCGCGCCTTCTCGCCGGGGTGCGCGTAGGGGCAGTCGGTCCAGTCGTGCGACCTGGCCCTTGCGCAGCGCCGGACCTTGAAGTCAAACATCCTGAAGTGGTCGCAGGAGATGTTGTCGACGGGGATATCAGACTCGTCGGAGTCGGAGTCGAAGTTCCCGGCGACGTCGTTGGACGGGAGGTAGCGCTGCAGCGACTCCGGCAGAACCAGGGAGGTGTAGGGATCGGAATAGTCCCCTCCGCCGCCGTAGCCATTGTTGTCGCCTAACGGGAAGTAAGGGAGGTTCACGGTGGGATCGTTGATCAAGGACCAGGGAGGGACAGTGACCGTCGGATTACGGCGGTTGGGTTCTCCGATCATCATCTTCTCGGACTGGCTTCTCGGGGAGCGGGGTGGGTTTGTATATAGACACGGCCTTCGATTTCGCCAGGGGGCGCACGGGCTACCGGGCTGGGCGGTTTAACCATGAGGAGTGGGTTGGGTTAAATTTTCGCTGTGCCCCGCTTCAACCTCGGTTAAAGATCCGGGTGCGGTAGAAAGTTCAGCGCAGAGTGAGGTTTCAGAGAGCGGATCTGGCACGTCGCCACGTTGCATTCCGGATTTTGTCGTTTCTGTGACACGTGTCCTTAGGTCAGTGACGGATCAAATGTTAAGATCCGTGGGGAGTCGATCGGCCCGCCCCACGCGCCGTTGAGGCGGCGGCGTTGGAGCGGAGCGCTCCGCACGCAATAATTTCGCGGGGATTTTCGAAGTAGTTTTTTTGACCCAAAAAATCTAAGTTGTTATGTATTTATTTACGGGTGTGCGTTCTATGTTTTAATTTTTATTAATTAATTATTTATTAGATAATTTTGAAGTAATGTGGTGTGGTATTTAAATATTTCCGACCCTGATTCTAGGTGGAAATGAATGATTGAGTTTTTTTTAATGGGTTTTACAACTTTTAAAAATCAAAAAAAAAATGTAGGTTAATCACTATTTTTAAAAATTGTTTCATGGTTGTGTGTATCTCATTCAGGCTCCTCTATTTGAAAAAGAAGTTGAAACAGGTTCACGATTCCTAGCTACGGCCAAAAAGAAGTGAAATTCTAATTATATCAATTTATTGTTTTATGCAACAAAATATAATATATTAGTATGTTTTTAAATAATGTATAATTAATCATTTAAAAAATATATAACATGTATCGATCTAATCTACGCCGTTGTCTTGCATACTCTCTCATGCCAAAACTAGGTATATATAATACATCAATACCATGTTTGTCTATGTCTATGCTCTGACATACACAACTTCTGTGTGTCATCTCTAACGTCTACCCCCACATTATCCTATGTGACACGGAGTGAATCTATAGTCTTGTCATCTGTACTCTGTCCTACCTCTAAAGATAGTGAATGGTGGCTTGAACTCTCCCCAACATGTGAGAAGATGACAATTTTGCAACGGATATATGTAGATCAAAGGCAAATAAAGTATGTAATGTAGGTCAATCGTCATCTAGCTCTGCAACAAAATATGTCACACTAACAAACTGTGTATGTGTATGTGACTCTGACTATGACTCATGTGCAATAGGAATTAGAGCAACATCTGACTAATCATGATAAACATCCTCCTCTCGTACCACATGTTGGAACCGGGCATGCAGCGAAAGCCCCAAACATATGGGTTTTTAAAAAAATTCACCGATAATTGACATAAACTTGTTGATGACGGTGAAGAGCAGCCCAGTCAAAGCCGAGGACCACGCGTGAAGGGTTGTAAGCACAAAATAAACCATAACAATACATGGTTTAAATCCAAAGCCGCGCACGACGTCTGCTCGTCGTTGGCGATCGCTGCTCGAAGAATCCGAAGTCGAATTCCTCTAGATCGTCCACACGCGCTTCAAGGAATCCGCGGGAGCGTCGTTCGTCATAATCCGGGTGCTAGCGCGGAATTGTGACGACACCTTCGACACTCCAACGATCACTGTATCGCTTCGCTAGTGACGCTTGAGAGAGTGCTCGATTCGAAGTCATTGGATCTAAAGTCTCTCTCTCTACAACACGGGAGAGATGAGAGGAGAGAGAAGCCTCGTGAATAGTGTTTGGCAAAAGCCCATCCTCTTCTATTTATAGTGCTCAATTAAAATATCTGGTATAGCCTCACCGACCCCGAATATTTAACGCACTATCAATGACATTTTATGACTACTAAACTGAGTCATAAATATTATTATCGTTTACTTGTAATATATTAAATATATTACATGATAATAATTAAGTCATTAACTCGATTCGTCGCTCTCATAAATATTAATTGAACCTTGAATAATTTAATATTCGCCAATTAATATTTTTCATGTATTTACTTAAAACTCGTAAATACATTTAATAAATAAATTCAATACTCATTATTCTAAACTTGAATAATATGAATTTATTTATTGCATTGGTGATCGTTTAACTTTGAACAAATCTAGGACCCATGTGGCGGGACCCACTATGTTCAAAACTCATATTCAACTGAATATGACAGATTCTTGAATACGCTATTGTGTGTGACCCTCTAGGCCCTTATCTCGACAACAGTGAATAGTTTTCACAGACCAAGAGCGAGATCTAGCAACTCATCATGACCCCTGAAGAGATAAGGATTGTCACAGCAGTGACAACCAACCTACGAACACACATTGTGTAATATAATCTCTTTGTCTGTAATATCTCATAAAGTATGACGCGTTCATGTGTCATCGCCCTTTTATTGCTTTATTGTTTGCTGATTTAACTAGACGAATTTACCCATGACTGCCATGATCATGGTCTTATAAAGGTACTGTCATCTATATCAATATGACCTGAGATATATTACTTCCATAACCCAAAAGCGACAAATCCTTTCTTGATCATTCAACCAATGTCATGCCACCAATGACGCACCCAACACAAACTACATCGCCACAACTTCATTGTCATGGTTTTCATCTTGCATCAAAGTACCCAATCAAATGACATGCATTGTTAATGATCTCAAGTCAGGAGACCATTACACATGATCGTAGATATGAACATCTAATGACACCTGAAACATGTGGTGTTCTTATTGGTGGGTCAGTCCTCATAATCTCACTACTAGATATCACCAAGTGCGAACTTCATGAGAAGAAGTCTCAATGCTTATGGGCCCCCAACACCTGATGGTCAAACATCTATTGTGTCCAATCAGTAAGATGTAACTAGAACATAGAACATATATTTAAGATTAATGTCATAGTATCTCAAGGTTCTCATTATAGCCTAGGATCTGCTATATCCTCTCGATACGACAATTAATTTTTAGACATTACCATTTCAATAGTGGACACAGAAAAGTCTACACCATAATGGTAAGACGACATCATGTATAGCTAACGGTATACATGATATGACAATCAAAAGCAATGAATATTTGAGTCTAGGGCACCTACTATTTCAACACTCTTACTTGCACTAGAGCCAACTTGCTAACCAAACTTGTTAGCTACTCACATGATTAACATCATGTTTCTACTGAGTAAAGACTTTAGCTACTGGGTCCACCACGGTTCTGCCGCGTGACTATTCTACTATAGTAACCTTGTCTCCTTGAGTAAAACTACTCAAGAGATGGTATTCCGAGTATATCCATTTTTTCCACTGTCATAACTTGACATCTTGACTAGTAAGAATATCATAATTTACATTATGATAATACTTTTCTTACCAGGTGCGATTCCAAGAACTGGAACAAATCATTGCATTTAACTGCTTCTTAGTATCTTAGAAGCTGCAACGTACTTGGTCTTTGTAGGTATGGCTACCACTTGCTTATATGAGCTTGACTCGCTCACCGTCTTTAGCCAAACTGCGATAGTAGATCACATTGATTTATGGAAGACTAGTTTGTATCTCCCAAAACCAGTATCCTTTCTCTCCATTTACTAGGTACATATCTTTTGTACTTACCAAAGTACAATTAGATGGTTTTGACTACATCCCTTGCAGTGCTCCTGGATATAACTGATATTTTCCTACTGTAAAAAATACCTTCGCAATATCAGTTCTTGTACATATCATGGCATACATGATTGTTCCATCGCTCCGACATATGGATTTCAATTCACCACGTTTATCTCCTCCCATGTCACGGACAGGTCAACATGGAGAGATTATGCCCTGTGACATAGACAACAATTCATCTCTTGAATTGTTCCAACATGTATTTTTCAATACAATGCCACTATATGTACGATTGACTAGGACTAAGCAACCGATAGATCCACCTTAGTAGATCTTGTTCCCTAGAACTTAGGTTGCTACTTTAAGTCAATCATTGGAGAATAAATTTCATTTTAGTCTTAACTAACTACGAGACCACTGTCTATTTTCCATATGTTGCTGAACATACTTTACTTGGAAAACTTTGGCACTCCCACTAACCTCTCGTAGACACATGACAATCATTTGTAGCAAATGTATATTATATGATCATGTTGCTTACTTTAATCCTAAACTAGGTTTCAGTAACTTGCAACCTTTATTAGCATTCTGTAACGTGACCATCCATTTCTGGTTGTGTCGTATAGACACCATCCATGATTGGTGGTCATGACATCCAATGCTTAATAATTTGATCGTAGATATTAGCTATGATAAGTAAAATTCTAACAGATTTAGGCACAACGACTTGGTGAAACCAATCGAGCCTTATTGGTACTACGCTTGTACCACCCTTGTATCAACTCAGTTGAATACCCACCACAGTATTCAAAATAATAAGCCCCTTTTCACTTTGATACATGGAACCCATTAATTGAATTTTAGTCGGTCTTATCAATTTTAGCTAATTTCCATATACTACTTACTTGTAGGAAATATTATTCACATTGAATAATAGATCACCGACCACAGTGAATATAAAAACCATCACCATGGTTTTATCCTTCCTACGTAGTGTGTGTCTCTGGAACATACTCTGTTCCACATGCGCTTGTGGAACTAGTTCCTATGGAAACTATTTGTGCATTTTGAGCATTGACTAAACACAAGTCAATATAGCTCCCATTATCTCTAATAGAGATGTGCACCCTCTTATAAAAATACAGTCTATAACTTGACTATATCTTTTTTATGATAGAGATTTTTGTAATATCCTAAGCAACCGTTAGGATTATTATACTAAATGCACAATGTGTTTGTCTTGATGCAAGTTTGTTTATGTCCTAACTAATTATTTTCATCCAAACACATGTCCTTATGGCATAATGGGTTTATTATCATACTATGACTCGTATGATGTCCATTTGTCATTTATAGTTGTCATATGGTTGTGGGATATCGCCATTATTTGCAAAGCATTTCATAAAATATAATTGAAGTTTCTGCTAGTTGCAACATTGATATTACTTGCATCAATACTTTGATGTATAAAATGTGCATTTAGGAATTACTTCATGCTACATTTTGTTGATCAATGTTGATATGTAAGAATTCATCATCAATCCTCCTCATTAACATCAATGTCGTGATGTCAATAAGGTAATATGCATTTAGGAATTACTCCATGCTACATTATCATGATTGGTGAATGCTTGGTTAAAATATTCTTTAGTATCCCAACCTGAAGCAACTCATATCTCTTGAGCATGAAAATACTTCATTTTATTATTCCTTAATTACTTAAAGGAATCTTATGAAGTATACATACCTCTAGCTTATACTTGGAATAGTTCATGCTTACTTGTTGAACTATTTCTAAAAGCTTTGTGACATACATTTATTTCTAAAGGCTCCTTTGTCCAAACTAAAGACGTCAATAATACCAAAAGTATTTAGCTATACCGAGCCTAAATACCATACTTGGTATATTTATGACGTCCACTTTTAGTATTACTTGACAAAGAATTATATTGTCACAACTGGGTATAAGTCTTACATTTATATTCATCACTAATTGCCTATGATTGATGTATTACCGAACTAGTGATTGAGTTTATCAAAACAACATTCATTCCAGAACCTGAAAGAATGTCTCCTTGCGTCGAAGGACACATGAGATTAATGTTTGTGGTTATACTCAATAATATTTCAACATGAATCTTTCACTTGGAAATTAAGAAGTCGTGTACTTCTCATCACTGACCTAGGTATCACCCTTTCACAACCACTTGGAGAATACACCTGACTTCTAGTAATGTTCCTATACTTGGTAACTATATTTAAATACACATATATAGTATTAAATACCCAAGTAGTAAAAGGAAACATTACATTGATGAATACGCCTGATGTAGAAGAAACAACTTGCTTCTTTAAATCAGTTTATTGCTTTTAAACTTCCATTGTTTTATTTTATAATATGTAATGCAAATAATCTTTGTTAATACCACATTAATTGAAGGATGTCGCGAACGTGTCATTGGCATTAAATGTATTTGACCTTTCACATCGTCTTTCAATTTATTTTCCATAAGAATTAAAACTTAACTGTCTTTTATTATTATTCATTTGGCAAACCTTACCTAAATTGGTAATGAAGCGTTTACTCAATACTTGTTTGTTTTATGACTTAAAACAAAACTTGAGTAATGTGATGAAAATGATATGAGAAAGGGATCCATATAAAGATCATGATCAATCTTTAAATTTACACATGCAGGTGTAACCATCGCCTTATTCATATCATTGCTTTGCTTTCTCCTTACAAACATCTTAGAGATGAGACTTCATGTTATATCATCCATGCCCCGGTGTAGTGACCGCAACAGACACCGGACGTTGATGATAACATAACCACCATATGCTTGGTACATTAGTCTCCTGTAAACAGTTTCACCCTCGATTCTTGAGGTAGTTAACAGTGTTGGAGACACCAACACCTTGAGTTTCCTATATCATAGTACTATGCACACGCGCATGTACTATTCATGGATACTCGTGTTAGTGTGGACATTTACTTTGTCCAACATTTATCGCAGTTTAAACTTGTGGTATAACTTGCCATTTTTCTACAAAAATGGATTTTAGCAAATTAGTGCCTTTTATCTGGATTATCGGTTTAGACATTTTTGATTAATTACTTAAATCATTTAATGTCTCCCACTATTTTATCATATTCTAGGAATCCTCTGTGCTAGAATTGGAATTACTCCGTTGTTTGAGTATTCTAGTGGCAAGGATCCCTGAACCACCCCTCATAGTCTACAAGCTATGACTACACCACTATTTGGAGGGTTCTAGGTAGTCTTTTGGATGACCAACTACTTTAACTTGCGATTCCTTGAACTGTTGAGTGAAGTCCTAGATTTTAAAATCAGAACTTGATTAACTCAATGCTTGACTCCAAAATTACAACAAGCTAGCTATGGCTATTTCTTTGATGCAATTTTAGTTAAGTCGACTCATCACTCTTATAAGGACTCCCCAGTAGTAAGAGGCACCCTCAGATATGGCATGATCTCCACCTCAAACAGCCGATTTTGTCCAAATTTAAATGACGAAAGGTTGTTTAGACTTAATATACTATTAAGGGTTTTATTATTTTTAATGTGACGAAAGAAAACATTTTTCTATTTTTATAAACATGTACTATGTGATCGCACTCACATTTGACAATGCAAGAAATAGAAATTTCATCGCGTTACATATTTGTTTTATCTTGTATGCTTGTTTATTATTATTCTATGTGATCGCGCTATAACTACACATTCCCAAAATAATAAATCATGCAAAACTAAAATGAAAAACCTGATCATGAGCCGGTACTATTGGTTGATCCGTTGAGTGAATAATGGACCAATCAAAACCCTAGGGGTGAGTACCTTTAGTCACGTGGTTTGCAAATTGGATAGAAATGTACGCTCATCCAATGCATCCAACTCCTTTATGGTGTGTTGCCGTCACTTGGTGCGAAGTGCGTCACAACTCGTCTCATCATTATACAACTGTACTCGCACGCAGGCGAGGGGGTCTTGGGGTATAAATTACAACTCTAAGAATGGGCATGCAGGTCCTTATGCATATAATGACACTTGAGACGACACACAAATCGTCTTTTATTTAATTAAACTAACTATTACAAACCGACATGCAATAATTAAATAAATTAAATAAATAAGCACCAGACATACATTGGTTGGTCTAAGGCTCATGATCATTTGTATACGTATTAAACTCGTGTATACTAAATTAAATGCAGAATAAAAATTAAACTTGAATTAAAATAAACTTGAGGTCATTAAATTGAATTAAAAATTTCACTCTAATTTTAATTCAACAAATGTCGTCGTTCAGTCTCATTTAATTAATTCAATTTTAAAACAAAAAATTAAATTAATTAATTAATTTAATTAATCTCCCAATTAAATTAATTACGTCGCATCTTAATTTTAATAACAAAAAAATAATATTAAATTAATTTAATTCTTAACTATAATTAAATTAATTATTTTAATTAATTTTTGATTAAATTAAATCAAATCACCCGAGCCCATTTAACTTCAGGTCGGGCCTGTGCAGGTTGGGGCGAACCTGCGCAGACCCATTCCAGGCGGTACCAACCTCGTGTAGGGGCATTCTGGGCCGGACAAGTCCGCCCATGCCCATTCCGGGCTGGGCAGACCCGTCAATGTCTGTTTTGAGGCTGGTCTAGTCTAGGTGGAGCACTAAGGGATTACCTCGCCCGAGGAGACACTGCAACCAAACTATGCACGGGGTCAGAGGTGGCTCGTGATGGCTGTGCAAGGCGACTTAGGTGGGCCGCTGCTCACCCAATTAGAGAAGGAGACCGGATGAGGGCTGGCTTGGAGGCGGCTCGCCGGCGCCGGGAGGGCGCTGGCTGCATGGGTCTGCCGTAGGAGAGGGGGCGAGGCCTGACAGCAGGGCAGTAAGAGGATGGCGATCCGCTTGGGAGAGGGGTGGACGAAGGCGACACTGCATAAGGGAGACGACCCTATGAGGCGTTGTGGGTGATTCATCGGAGCAGTGGTCCGTCAGGGTGGCTGTGCCGCGGCGCGGGGCGGCCTCGCTCGGAAGCTGGGATGGCCAGGAGAGGGCTGGTCGGGGTAGCCGTTGCGCTTGGTTTGGGAGGGGAGCTAGTCGGGAGAGGCCTGGCCGGGCCGGGAGAGGGCTGGCCGGGGCCGCCGCTGCACTGAACCAGGAGGAGGCGCCTGGGGTCCCGGGGTGCGGCGGGCTGCCTGCGGAGGGGAACACCGAAAGGCTGGGGTTGGGCGACGCCTGCTCGGTGCAGGAGGAAGCTGCTGCTGCAGCGAGGCAGTGCAGGAGGCCAGGACGCAGGGCACCAGGGCGGCACAAGGGTAGCACTGGCGCGCCTGTGCGGAGGTGGTGCCGGCTACGGAGGCCTGCAGAGGAGGGAGCCGCCGCGGGAGGAAGGTGGCCAGGAGTGCGCCGGAGTGGCATGGGGCAGAGCTGGTTCCGCGGGGTAGAAGTGGGCGATGCCTGCTCGGTGTATGAGGAAGCTGTTGTTGCAGTGAGGTGGTGCAGGAGGCCGGGACGCGGGGTGCCGGGGTGGCATGAGGCCAGCGTTGGCACGCCTGTGCAGAGGTGGTGCCGGCTGTGGAGGCCTGCGGAGGAGGGAGCCACCGCGGGGAGGAAGGTGGCCAGGAGTGCACCGGTGTGGCCTGGGACAGAGCTGGTTCCACGGGGTAGAAGGGGCAACGCCTGGTTACTACAAGTCCATAGGGAAGGAGAAGAGCTGGCCCTTCGGGCTACTGCGCATGGGAGATGGGGGCTGCTCAGCCCCCCAAACAACCTGTTTTTTTTTCACAACCTGCACATGAAGGTCGTCGCCCCCATATTTTTTTGGTCTTTTGACAAAATAAAAAAAGAGTTTCTCTTCCCACTTTTTTTTAATGTCAATCTAAACTTGCAAAGTCTTTCCACCCCTTTTTTAAATATTTCAAGGCCTGCTTTGCAGGTCTTGCATCCAACCTATTTTTTTTTTATTTTCTTTCTTAAGTCTATATTTAGACTTGAAAGAATAAAACTTATAATAATAAAATATTATTATAATAGAATTTTAAAATAATAAAATTATTATTATAATAATAATAATAATCATCATTAAGGTTCACCAGAAAACACTATTCTGGTAATCGGATGTCCACCCGGTGATCATAAAACAACCGGTTTAATTCCGATTTTAAACTTCAGATGACCACAGATGGGTCATCTGATATTGGATTCAAACAAGGTCTGTGGCGTTGGGACCATAATGATGCCATCTTCATATTTTAATGAAAATTTAATTATTTTGGCTTAAAATTGACACACGTCCCTCTGATACCACTTGTTGGAATCGAGTGTGCAGCGGAACCCCAAATAGGTGGGTTTTTAAAATTTTCCACTGATAATCGGCGTAAACTTGTCGATGTCAGTGAAGAGCAGCTCGGTCAAAGCTGAGGACCACGTGTGAAGGGTTTTAAGCAAAAAATAAACTGTAAAAATACCTGGTTTAAATCCAAAGCCGCACACGACGTCTGCTCGTCGCTGGCGATCACTTCTCGAAGAATCTGAAATCAAATTCCTCTAGATCATCCACACACGCTTCAAGGAATCCGCAGGAGCGCTATTTGTCGTAATCCAGGTGCTAGCGTGGAATTGTGACAACGCCTTCGACGCTCCAACGATCACCGCATCACTTCGCTAGCGATGCTTGAGAGAGTGCTCGATCCGAAGTCCTTGGATCCAGAGCCTCTCTCTCTACAACATGGGAGAGAGGAGAGGAGAGAGAATCCCCATGAACAGTGTTTGGCAAAATCCCCTCCTCTTCTATTTATAGTGCTCAATTAAAATATCTGGTATAGCCTCGCCGACCCCGAATACTTAACGAACTATCAACAATATTTTATGACTACTAAACTGAGTTCTAAATATTATTATCATTTAGTTGTAATATATTAAATATATTACATGATAATAATTAAGCCATTAACTCGACTCATCGCTCCCATAAATATTAATTGAACCTTGAATAATTTAATATTCGTCAATTAATATTTTTCATGTGTTTACTTAAAACCCGTCAATACATTTAATAAATAAATTCAATACTCATTATTCCAAACTCAAATAATATGAATTTATTTATTGTATTGGTGATCGTTTAACTTTAGACAAATCCCGGACCCCTATGGTGGGACCCACTATGTCCAAAACTCCTATTCAACTGAATATGCTAGATTCTTGAATATGCTATTATGTGTGACCCTCTAGGCCCTTATCTTGACAGTAGTGAATAGTATTCACAGACTAAGAGCGAGATCTAGCAACCCATCATGACCCCTGAAGAGATAAGGATTGTCACACCAGCAACAACCAACCTATGAACACACACTGTGTAATATAATCTCTTTGTCTGTAATATCTCATAAAGCAGGATGCACTAATGTGTCATTTCCCTTTTATTGCTTTATTGTTTGTTGATTTAACTAGACGGATTTACCCTTGACTGTCATGGTCATGGTCTTATAAAGGTACTTCCATCCATATCAACATGGCCTAAGATATATTACTTCCATAACCCGGAAGCGAAAAATCCTTTCTTGACCATTCAACCAATGTCATGCCACCAATGATGCACCCAACACAAACTACCTCACCATGACTTCATTGCCATGGTTTTCGTCTTGCATCAAAGTACACAATCAAATGACATGCATTGGTAATGATCTCAATTCAGGAGGCCATTACACATGATCATAGATAGGAACATCCAATGACACCTGAAAAATGTGGTGTTCCCATTGGTAGGTCAATCCTCATGATCCCACTACTAGAGATCACTAAGTGTGAACTTCATGAGAAGAAGTATCAATGCTTATGATCCCCCAACACCTGATGATCAAACATCTACTGTATCCAATCAGTAAGATGTAACTAGACCATAGAACATATATTTAAGATTAATGTCATAGTATCTTGAGGTTCTCATTATAGCCTGGGATTTGCTATAACCTCTCGATACGACAATTAATCTTTGGACATTACCATTTCAATAGTGGATGTAGAAAAGTCTACACTACAATGGTAAGACGACATCATGCATAGCTAACTGTATACACGATATGGTAATCAAAATCAATGAATAGTTGGGTCTAGAGGACCCACTATTTCAACACCATATCAGCATCCATAATGGGGGTTTCAACCTCTGAAAAATCTATATCAGACTCTGCACCCTCAATATCACCTGACACATCAAAAAAAATATCATGAAAAATCTCATCCTTATAAGGAAATAGATCTATCACTGCTCTATGAAAAACAAGTCTGGTCAAAGACGCTTCCCTCTACATGATCAGAGATGTGAAGAAAATGAGTGATATGGAAATCTTACAAAAAAATTTATGCAGTTAACAAATGTTAATAAAAAAATTGTTCAACACTAGAAGAAATAATTATTACCAAGTCATGATAGCCCCGTCCATGTCAAGTAAGATATCTCACTGAGGACATACAATACGATGGCCCATAATCCAGCTGATTTGATAATTGCATACTTATGTGCCAGACCCTCGTAATTGGGACTCATGTCGCCCATCTCACATCTCAATATATCGTGCATGTTATGTCCTCTAGTCAAAGTCTTATTTTCCCGACATCTTCCAAGAATGAAGTGAAGGTAACTGACCGGGTGGTGCATGAATGTTCTGATATAAGCTGAATTTATTCATAACTCTATCAGTATGATGCCACTCAATAGTATGAAAATGAATTATAGGAACAACGCATGAACTGACACCAAGCATCGCATTACGGTATAGTGAGAGACTCTGAATGATAGTCTCACATTATAACATCCATGAAATCTGAAAAAACAAAAAAATGGATAATTAATTAACAAATGAAGACATAAATTGTACACAATAATAATTTAACTATATAATTAATAACCATGTACATCGTCCGGTCGAAGACTATCCAACATAAGTCTGAATATCGATTTGTCTAATTTCACTTGTAGATAACATTTTTATACTTATATTTTATTATAGAAAGTTATACATTTTATTTTGACATAAGAAGGAAAAACATATCATCGTACATGTGGAGTCTCTCTTAAAATATCAGGAGATAATAGCACGCGTGCATGTGAAGCTGAGCAAAGGATACACTCTCATATCCACATTTATATCAAAATACCACATTCCATGGTCTGCATCTTATCGATATGACATGCATTGCATAACACCCTGTATGTATATGCAAGAAATACATACCCCTAGTTATGTCGCCCTATCTGGTACAAGTCTTTTAATAATGACAAATACATCAAATTAACAAATGTAGTCGAATGATCAATGCATATCGTGCCACCAATAAGCCTCAAAGTGCATACACCTGCAAATCGCATTACAATGATCTCGTCGACATCATCACCTAGATGAGCGAAGTGCTCGTCTATCCATGACATGTGTAATCTACTGTCGACGATGGACCTATCATCGCCATGGATCTCAATGCCCAATAATCTGTTAACTAGATCAAACCAATGTGCACCCACTCGGTCCGTCACAGCCGTACCATCAATGGGAAGACCTAACATAATTGACACATCCTCGAGCGTAATAGTCATCTCTTTATCTGGAAAATAGAATGTACGTGTATTTGGATTCCATCTCTCTACGAGCGTAGTAATGAACTAATGATCGAAAAATGTGAAGTCATACATTTCCATGCTGTAAAACCCAACACGATGAAGATGATGGACGACGAAAGGAGGTGGGGAAACATGATGAGATCTCTGTACACTCAAAGAAGGAATTGGATGTCCCTCTATGAACAGCTGTGAAACATGTTTTTCTTGGAATATGAGTAATGTAGGACCCATCATCTCTACATTTGATATCATCATTAATTTTTATAGTTAATTCAATAAAATTCTAAAATATTTAAAAAAAAACTATAATAAGCAAAATGAGGTAGACAATTAGAATTCATAACTAAGCATTATGATGAAAAAATGAGGTAAACAAATAGATGTGACTGATGTTGTTGCCTTAGTCTATCAATTTATTATTTAAATATTCTCCGATCATGTTTAATTTTTTTTCTAAATAATTCTATGTATATCAACCGTGATGAAAATCCCACACAGTACATGTGACTGCATGATATATTCAATCCACCATGTGATTTGAAGGAAAAATTTTAAGACAATTCATTTAGAGGTTGAACCTATCACTATTCATTTCCGTTGCGTGTTTATTTTTTTAATAGCTAAAGTATCACAAAATTATTTCTGATTGAATCTAGAAATGAAACAAACTAGATACGAAACAATCAAAAAATGAAGCAAGTCATAAATAAAAGGATCCATTAATGAAAAAATATGTATACAAAAAAAATATACACATTAATGATAAAATACATAAACTTGATCATGAATGATGGGAAGTGGAGCTCTGTCCTGCCACTTGGGGATATCTCTTACGAGTATGTCCTTCTATGTGACAAATGATGCATCGTAGTCCCCCTCCCCATTGTCGAGACCAATCTATCTCATTTCTGATATGAGTAGACTTTGGTCGTTCCCGAAGGTGCAACCTAGTAATATCAGGCACCACACTTGATTTATGAGTTGGCTAGGTAAAAGTATGAAATATCACATTTTTTTTCTAATTCAAACTAGAAACGTGACAAGCCATTAATTAAAAAAAAATACAAAAATAAAAGAATTCATAAATGAAAAATCCTTAATACGAAACCTAAAAATATCAGGGACCATAGTTGGCTGATCAGTAGGAAAGGTAATGGAACAAAATTCTCCAACTGGCATTCAAGGTGCACTATAATAGTCAACCAGAGTGCTCACATGATACATCGGATCAACATAGGGCTCCCATGAATTTTTCACTAATGCACAAGATGCAACAACATGTGTACAAGGATATCTTAATGCTTGGAAATAACTGCAATCATAGTACTTGTTTACCAATATGACCAATATCACTTGACCACTATTTCCTGTGATTGGGTCATGACACTCTGTTACCTGAATGCGACCCTGTACCCTGTCAAAAGTTTGAACATGCAATAATGATGCGCCATGCAGTATCTGATCAATGCCACTTTGAATATTCTACCCAAAATGCATTCCATTTTTCATCCTCTGATAAGCCTATAAGTACATTTTTTTAAACAATAATATTTACCTAAATATAAATTATATTTTATACATAAAATTTAAATAATGTAAACAACATATTTAAATATCCTAAATCATTCAATTTAAATTAAATCATACAAAAAACAATAACTCATTCAAAAATTAAATCATACAAAGGACATTAATTTATACATCCATACATCTATAGATCCATAGATCCATAGATCCATAGATCTATATATATTAAATAAACAAATCATACAAACAAAATAAATAAAAACAATTAAATAATTACAATTTTTAAATAGAAAATTTACCTTCTAAAAGGCTAAAAATACATGTTGAGAAATAAATCTAGTAGAGATTCATAACAAAATATAGAGGTGAATAATGGAAAATGGAGGGGGGGAGACACCTTTATTTATAGTTGTTTTTGGTAAGGAGGTGTGAACCCCTTTCACATCTCCTTTGTAAAAATTTCGAAGGAAACGTGAATGAGTTTCATGATTTCTTAGGGTATGAATAAGAATCATAAACCCCATTCACACTTCTCAGGGAAATGGAGAAGCATGAATGAAGTTCAGGCTTCTCCATACCCTTTTTTTAAAATATGCACAACCCTATCCCTTAAAAAAATTAAACCCATTAAAAATAACTTTGAATGATTTGTATTTTAACAATAAATTTGTAGATATTCAAATTCATGGTTAAGGAATTAATTATATGTAATGAGGATTAATGTTTCATTAATTACATTAAAGATGACATTGAATCCTTTAAATATAATATCTTAACTATCTATTTGTTTGTGAACATTAATTGTTTAATTTTATATTAGATTTAAACATTTATTAAAATTATATATTTATTTTAAAAATTATCATTTGTGTTGTCATTGTGAACAATAGAAATTAATGATAATATTATTATATCAATTTAAATTTTTAGTAGTAGATCCCAGAGAAAAAGAAAATCACAGAGCCTTGAATTTATAGTGTTGGGTGATAACAAATTTATGGTGTGTGTATCAAGTGTTTAATATCGGTTATGCATGATTCAAAAGAATTATTTGGGTGTGTGCACACTGGTCTTGGTGGTTGTGTTTGTTTGTATTATTGTATGCAAAAAGTTTACACATTTGCATATTATGGATTTTCTTTATCAATTTTTTTTTTGTTTCTTGACCATGTTTGGTTTATTAACCTTTTTTGAGGAAACCCTTACTACGGTATAAAAATCCATACTTTTCATACATAAGTACTGCATCTTATTGGTGAAAATACTAATTACATATCAATACGATCCACGTAAGAACCACAACAATTTAGTGCATTTGGAAACATGGATACATAAACAACTGGAACACAAATGATATACATCAATTCTTATTAAGACCTTCACAAATAACACTCTTCTTAAACATAACATACTTAAAACCTTTCTCCATAACACGAGGAAGGGAAACATGAGAAATTTTGAGCTCAGATGCTCAGTAAGGTTACAAATAAGAGATATCAATCAATGATCATAAATGATCATAATCTGAGAATAAAGGTATGAAAACATGAAAATAACATTATAAAATCATACATATCAATTCATAGATCATAATCATGAAACATGACATAAAGTTTTATCAATAAAAATACATAATATATAAGAGTGAGAAATCATAAATAATCAATCACGAGCCATAAAAACATATCTATGCATAAGAAATAAGTTTATGGAATGCACAAAAGCATAGAAAATCATTTTCTTAGTCAAGGCTCACCACCAAGACTATCATAGTGAATTAAGTTCACTCCTCATTCCATCATTTCCTTAGTCAAGGTTCACTCCCAAGACTATCTTAATAGATAAGGTTCACTCTCAATTTTAGTTATTAATATCTCATGAGATATCATTCTTTACCCAATGCATAGGAGGGGTATATAATTTTGGGCTCACCTGTCACATAATGAAAATCATACATATGTGCGCCACAAGATCATAAAACATTCATCATATCATTAAATCATAAACCATGGAAAGGATATGTGTCTCATAAACATTTCACCATCATAATAATAAACCATATAGAGAAAGAATAAATATAGTAACATTGGATCATATCCCCATTGTAACGACTTGGACCCAGACAACCACCCGAAAAATGCTAAACAGGTCGGGTGTTACTACCTTAGGCACACCTCCCCAAACGCCAAAGGCTGCCAACTAGCAGCGAGAGTCTGATAGGTATAGTGGGGAGGATATAACCTCTTAGAGTATAATAATGGTACTGGTCTGAGCAAAAATATAAAACATGCAGTAGAAATAAAGGACTCAGCAGACTCGAACCATACCCACATAGAGGAAACATATCTAATATCAATAAATAGCGAAAGCAATATATAACAACAACAGTGGAAAGTAAACAGAACAGTATGTTGAACACCACTTGTAACTACTAAACAAACCAACCATACATCCATAGTAGACCAGTATACAAAATGGGAACCAATGGCTAACCAATAGTAGCTACAATAACAAGTAAGAATACTGATACAGAATGGAAACTAAACAAGGTAAACTCCAACTAGGCAAGACCTCAAGGTCCATACCATCTCCATGCAACAACTAAAGCAGTCCATCTCCTAAAGCTGACCTCTTTCATGCACGTAAATCCATAAAGTCTACACGTGTCCCAAATGGCTCATGCAGGGTGTGAGACAAATATCAGTAGGATACCACCCAATGGTGCATACCTAATATAAGTGTTTAAGTAGGCATGAATTTATAAGGAAAGTAGTAAATAGTACGATGCAAAAATAAACATAAACTCCACTGGTGCT
Organism: Viscum album; assembly: GCA_963277665.1. Lineage (NCBI taxonomy): Eukaryota > Viridiplantae > Streptophyta > Magnoliopsida > Santalales > Viscaceae > Viscum > Viscum album. The sequence goes on along the minus strand of OY728123.1, from coordinate 423,565,417 downwards.
CAGCAACCACCATGGAGTGTCATCTACTTCAGCCAACGCCGGAATCTCAGTCAAGTAACCTGACACCATGTGCCTCCTGACACTATGTGTCTCAAGTAACAATGTCCTGAAGGCACGTCCAAGAAGTAGTAACTCGAAGGAACATCAATGTCTGTCCTCAAATAAGTAACCAGAGGGACAACGATGTCTGCCCTCAATAAAGTAACTGGAGGGAAAATGATGTCTGCCCTCAAATAAAGTGACTGGAGGGATAATGATGTATGCCCTCAAATAAAGTAACTGGAGGGACAATGATGTCTATCATCAAATAAAGTGACCAGAGGGACAACGATGTCTACTATCAAATAAAGTAACCAGAGGGACAGTGATGTCTGCCCTCAAATAAAGTAACTGGAGGGACAGTGATGTTTGCCCTCAAATAAAGGCAAGCCTCTACCCCATAGCACCAACACTATCCCCTGAAGGCTCCTCACCATCCACATGGCTTTCTACGAAAAACAACCCAAACCAATAGTACCTAAACCGCAACTAACAGGGTCCTCTACCCACACGAGTGGTCAAAACCACCTCATCAAAGATTCTCTCTGTGTGCACACTACTCAAAGTTTCGGGTGAGCAGTAATCACCAAAATAGTACCCAAGCCACAACATCTCTGGCACCTCATGCCCATATGACCATGTCGCTCAATATCTGTTGGCCTTGACATCTAAGTAACCTGGGACATGCCCAACCCAACAGTCTCAATGCCTCAATCCTGATGTCCATGACGCCCAATCCTATGGTCAAAACCACCCAATGTAATCCGGGTGAATCCCAACCAGTGATCAACATCACTCAAGAAATATCTGGTCCATGCCCAACACAACCCAAAGGTTCCAGTATATGCAATTCAACAATTACATATATAATCAAAGAATCACTTTAAAACATACAAACAAACTAAAATGTTGAATTACACTAACCAGGTGTTGTCCCATACCAGCACTAAGATCTTGAAAGCCTCTAACAAGTCATATCAAGGTTTAACAAACTAACTCAACAATTTAAAACCATACAATTAAATTATAACCATTTTGGTATCCCCCGACCAAAATTCCCCGATGAAAAATGGCCCCTCACCTGACCTTGCTCGAGAAAAATGGTAAAAGGGCATACCCAAAGGCATCCCATGGGTCTTATAATCGGTTTGATATGAAAAAGTATATAAACAGGGTCTCTCTCAAAATAACCGAAACGCACCAAAGGTTGTGCCACCCAAAAGTTTGCGAAAACACAAAAGAAGGTATGCACCACCTACCTGAGACTCGTATATATAGACACGTCCGATATCGAGCTCTAATTCAAAGCTGATCTTTGTAGATCTATGTTTCTGTCAAATACATGCAATTCCACTTGGATGGAAACTGTGACGTGTGAGGCAAAGGATCAAGAACAAAATAGGGTGTGCGAGTTTATCCTCACCGTTTCGATCCCACAGCCACCGATGGATTGAATAACGGACTCCAGATGAAGATTCTAGGGAAAGGGATGTTCTTCGAGTTTTCAGAACAGAACTGTTCCGAAGTTGGGGAAGAAGAAGAGGTTTTTCCAGAATAAGATGCGACACTCTTTCATTTAAGAGAATAAAAATAAAAATATATAGCGTGTATAAAGGACTACACGCCGTGTATTTGCCTTGTTCGTACTCCGACTTAAGCGGAGGTAGCCACACAGCTTGGACACACCACACGGGTTGACACACGGCTTGAACTCAGCCAGTACACAGAAAGGAGGATACGCGGCATGTTGAACAATACTATAGGCCATGTAGTAGGAAATTCATACACGTTCATCACACGACATGTACTCGGCGAGCACATGGTCGGTACATGCCTAATCCATACACAACATGTACTTTAGAGTATATGGCATGTAGTCTGGAAATTTCTAGAACTTCCCAGATTTTCCTAGTTTTCTCAGAACAAGTCAAAAATTCAAATAGGGTCGGGATTTTGACCCGTTACAAAAACTCAGGTTCTTACAATCTCCCCACCTTAACATAGTTCGCCCCTGAGCTATCAAATGAAACTCAGAGATGGCATCGAACATACCACCCTGATCAAAGTAACCCGGACTCCTCCAGTCTCAAAGGTTCTGGCTAAATTCCTCAAGGGGCTCCCCACCTTAGGAATTGCCTAACTCGGTCTCAACTCTAAAAAACTCAACAAAGGGTTCACTAACCTATTTCCGGACTCATGGTTATATCATGATGCATCTTCACCCCTGCACCTCCTTGGTACTCCCACGTCGTTTCCAACAACCAAACATATCCCGCACCGCATCGGTGTCCGCCTCCACGAGGTCCTGTATTCCATGGATGCTCAAAAAAAAACATAGTGCCTAGCACCTCAAGTAACCCGCATCCTCGATGCTCATGATTCTACGCATCTCATATATATAAATATAAATATATCATGCAACCGATATGGTGCCAATCCCACTGAACAACATCTAGTCAGTCCACATAAATCCTGTGCACCTCATGCACTCAAAGCAGACATGCCCCAAAAGGCCATGCCAAAACAAGTAAAAACAAAACAGATAACAGCCACAATCATGGTGTACCTATAACTGTCGTCGGATCACCAATATGCTCAGCCTTTGGTAGCTCCACGGCATGCACCTGGCCTGAAGTACGACTGCCTAATATCGAACCTCCCTGTGGTGTTACTCTAGTCACCGACCACTGACCCCTCATCTGGGTGCCACTATCTATTCCATGTCCTCCATGTGTAGCTGGACCTCAACTACCCTCTCCTGGTACCAAACCTGAACCAAATACAGATGCCACCATCTATCCTGGTCCCTGCCTACCGGCTGTCTGAGAAGGTTGCCTGCAGAACCTCTCAAGATTCCCAACCTGTCCACACGCTCAACACTCCTTTGGAGGCCTATTGAACTGAGTCTGAACATGTCCTGGATGTCCACACTGAAAGAAAACCATTGAATGAGGTGGTCTAGCTGAGACCTTGGCCTGATTTTCCTACTAGAACTCATCCCTTCCCCACTTCCTGTTATCCGAACAGTAACATCCCGAATCCAGGTGCCACACAATAGGTGCCCCGAACCTGGTTGGTCACATGACCTCAAACGCATTTCCCTAAATGCCAAAGGCTGCTGACTAGTAGTGAGGGCCGAGGACCGATAGTGGGGAAACTATGCCCTCATTTGTCAAAGTGTAGTGCAACGAAAATAAATATAAACATACAAAGTGAAAGCAGTAAAAAATATAGACCTGGAATGGACAACGAAACTGAAGTAAAAGATAACCAACAATCCTATATATGATGATACAACATGTCATTAATTCTATGAAAGCATCCAAAACAGGATACACTACAATCAGATACAATACAACACAAAGTACAGAGTACAACAAAACAAAACCAAAGTAGTGCAACAGGAGCTCAGCAGCATCGCAAGCCTAAGCTCAGTCCCATGCTCTCCTACTCCTCCGCAACAATCATGTACCTGTGTAGGGTCCCTTTCCCTTATCAACACCTGCAGAAATATAATCTATTTGGGCCCAATATATGACCCAAATAGGGTGTGAGAAATAAATCCCAATAGGCAACCACCAAAGGCCCATGCCCAACTGTCAGTGAAAATGTGTAACAACAGTGTACAATAATGAAATGCAGTAAACTAGGAAGTACTCAAAAGTAACCATCCCAACCAGTTACATTTCCATTTTAATAATTATTTACAATTCCAATCATGTGCTTTAGCTTGGCAGGTACAACATAAGAAATCACCATAGTGAATATTTAAAGTAAACATTGTCCTTAGACGTGCAAATCCTTACCCTCAGGCAAACAGAAACAAAACCCTCAGGTGACTGCCCTCAGGAATAAAGAATATTTCCCTCAGGCATACGAGGTATTTCCCTCAGGCACAGAAGCTACTGCCCACAGGCATAAAAAATCTTACCCTCAGGCTGAACAAACACTTCCCTCAGGTTAAACAAAACACCGCACTCAGAAATTCCATAGGAAAAGAAAGTAACTGGGCTGAGCCCAACACATAAGAAAGCAATTTATATATGTTTCCTCTCAAGAAAACTCAAAACATGCTATCATCACGGTATACCCATGGGTATCCTGGCTAAACGGCTAAATAAGGGAAACGCACCCTCGGGGTGACCCTGGATCAAAGCAATGATCCCAAATAGTAGTTTATACTTATTTATTAGATTACCTATGAAATTATAGGTATTTCAATGGTCAAATTCTCAACCATATGACACCCGAACATGGGCGCGTGGCTTAAAGACACAGAAAATCAACTCGATAGTTTGAATTAAACACAAGACCACCTACCTCGATATCCTCTGATTGATATACGCGAAAGGCATCTACCGAAACAACCAAGAATGACGTAGATATGAGATAAACGATTACCCATTCAAACCCAAATAACTTCCCTTAGGGAAATAATTGGAAGGAAATATTCAATAATAGGGAAGATCTTACCCACGCGGTTTAAATGAGATCGACGACGGAAGAATCAGAGTCTTGGTGAGCGATCAGGAGCTCCTCCAAGTCTCGGCCTCCTCTCCCGCATCTCCTGGTGAGTTCTCTACCTCCTCTATAGAATGAGGAGTCTACTTCCTATTTTTAATGAAAAAACATAACTACACGACATGTACTTTCAAGTACACGGTGTGTACTTTCAAGTACACGACGTGTACTTTGCTTTTTAACCATTCCTCTGGTGACTACTTTCTACCGCCTCACTATTTATCTATCGACTGATTACACGGCGTGTATTACTAAGTACATGGCATGTAGTAAGTTTTTACACCCTTAATGGCCGACAAGCCTACATTCCATGTATTCTCATCCCACACAGACAAAGTACACAATGTGTACCCATAAATTTGGGATTTTCCCCACATTTCCCTTGCTTTCTCAAAAACATTTAAGGAAAAAGGAAACGAAGAAACTCGTACCTCAAGAATAAGAACTAGGTTCTTACAAACTCCCCCACTTAAAGCAATTCATCCACAAATTGCCTTTCCAAGGGTGGTGAAGATAAAGTTAGGAATAATTTTGGCCACTGAGCACGTACGTCGGTCTCCTGCTCCCAGGTTTCGTCCTACACTTGGCCATGCTGCCATATCACCCGTACGAGAGGAAATGACCAATCTCAGAGAACCTTCATGCTTTTATCAATAATACGAATCAGACGCTCCTCAAAGGATGAATCAACCTGAAGTTCAACCTCCTCGGGCTGAAAAATGTGAGACGGGTCTGAGTGATAACAACGCAACTGAGATATGTGGAAGATGTCATGCATGGCCTGATACCTCTGTGGTAACTACAATCGATAGGAAACCGTCCTAACTCACTCCAGAATCTCAAACGACCCTACATACCTCGGTGAAAGTTTACCTTGTTTCCTGATCCGTCTGTGTCCCAACCTCAGTGAAGCACACAAAAAACCTGATCCCCGACCATGAACTCCAAGGGTCGTCTGCAGCGATTAGCATAAGATTTCTGATGAGACTGTGCAGTAGTCATCTTCTTCTGAATCAATTGGACCTGCTCTGAAGTCTCCTGCACGAGATGCGGTCCCAGTAAAGCTGTCTCACTTGCCTCCAACTAGAACAAGGGTGATAGACATGGTCTACCATATAAAGCCTCGTAAGGTTCCATATCAATAGTTTCCTGAAAACTATTATTATAAGAAAACTCGAACAAGGGTATGTGCTTCTCCCAAGAGCCTCCAAATTCTAGGACGCACGCATGTAGCATGTCTTCTAGCACCTATATCGTATGCTCTGATTGACCATCAATCTGAGGGTGGTAAGCTGTGATCAGAAGCACCTGTGTACCTAGTGCCCTCTGAAAACTCTGCCAGAAACAAGATGTAAAACGGGCATCCCTATCTGAAACGATAGAAAGAGGGACCCCATGAAGACGTACTACCTCTCGGATATACAAATTCCCAATCTCGTCAACACCGAAGGTCTCCTTGATCGGAAAAAAGTGAGATACCTTCGTAAGTCTGTCCACAACAACCCATACGACATCATTGCCTCGAGGTGACCTCGGCAACCCGGTCACGAAGTCCATCAAGATGGAATCATCCCACTTCCATTCCGGAATGGGTAACTGTTGTAATAGTCCGACTAGCCTCTGATGATCCGCCTTCACCTGCTGACAGGTGGAACATCTCGTAACAAAACTATCTACCTCTCTTTTCATACCCGGCCACCAATACTGACATCTCAAGTCACGATACATTTTGGTAACTCCAGGATGCACTTCCCAAGCTGAAGCATGAAATTCCCACATCAAATCCTCATGTATATCCCCTAGAACCCACACTCATCCATGGATACGTAGTACCTCGTCATCGCCTATCATCCACCAGGAGGAGGGTCCTCACTTTCCACTGACTCCCGTAGAACTAGGCCTTCTGAATCTGATAGATTTCTCATCCTCACTCTATCCAGGAGGGTATAAGTCACAACTAAGGATGAAAGATAAGTTCTCCCCTGACTATCGTGCACCTCTAAATGTATCTTAGTGAACAAAATCCATAAGCTTCCACTCACCACTGGCCTCCTACATTTCATGTATCTAAGTCCTCCTACTCAGTGCATCAGCTACTGTATTACATTTACCAGGTGTATAGGCAAGCTCAAAGTCGAAGGACTGAAGGTATTCAACCCACCTTCGCTATCTCAAATTCAAGTCACGCTGGGTAAATATGTATTTAAGACTTTTGTGGTCCGTAAAAACCACAAAATGTCATCCCAAGAGATAATGTCTCCAACAACATAACACATGAACCAATGAAACCAACTTGAGATCATGCGTTGGGTAATTACTCTCATGTGGCCTCAACTGCCAAGACCAGTACGCAAATACTCGATCGCCCTGCATCAACACTGCTCCCATCCCAATACCTGATGCATCATAGTAAACTGTATAGATCTTCCCTTGCTCTGGAAGTATTAGGACTGGTGCTGATGTCAACCTTCCCTTCAGCTTCTGAAAGGCTGTCTTGCAAGCTTCTGACCAAACAAACTTCATACCCTTCTTAGTCAAACCCGTCAACAATGCTTCTAAGCGGGAGAAGTCCTGTATAAAGCACCTTTAGTAACTAGCTGTAACCTGAGAACCAACTGTTTTGTACTTTGATTACATGAATGTTCACTTATTATATATTGTTCATTGTTCTTCATGACTATAATATAATAATGTCCTGGAATATTTGTTGCATTAATAAGGTCATGGAAGATCCCCGCTATGATGAGAACCTTGAAATGCTATAACAATATTCTTAAATAAAGTTCTACAGTTGGATGACATACTATGATAAGACACATAGTATACAGACTGTCATGTGCGAGTACTCGTAAGAAGATGAAACTCTCTCTCATGGAGTTTGCACTTGGTAATCTCCAAGATGGGAGATTATAAGAACATACCCACCAGTAGAAATTTTGCATGTCTTGGTGTCATCAGACATTTCTATCTACGATCATGTGTAATGGTCCTTAGACTGGAATATTATCATTAACTCATGTCATGACTCGCACACTTAAATTTACTGACGAAAAGCATCACGCAGACAGTTGGTGGGAAGTAGGGTACGTTGGGTGCATCATGAGTGACATGTTGTTAATGGATAAGTCGAGAAAGTATTTTCCCTTCCATTTATGGAAGTTGATATCTCAGCCCTTTGATTGAAATTGAACTGTCGCATTAAATTCCATGGCCATGGTGTAAACGACGAGTTTATTTCAGGTAGTCAAAGAACGACTGATCAAGTATATAGGTTTATGACATTGCCATGAAACTTTCTTGATGAGATATTGAGACAAAGAGATTAAATTACACATTAAGCGTTCTTATGAGGTGATACATCAATGTGGCGTCAACTTCTTTCTCTTGGGTGCCTTGACCCGTTGCTAGACAGTAATCTTGGACTTTAGGCATGCCCGCCTAATGCCAACGAGAAAGAGGCCTAGAGGGTCACACACTAAGTGTATTTAAGTATCTCAAGTAGAATAAAGATTATTCTCGTACGTGGTTTAATAATTATTCAAGTAATCCTAAATCGTTTTAATGTTGGAGGAAGAATAAAATGAAAACAAGTACACACCGTGTATTAATTATTACACACATTATAGTTTTTATTTTGAAAACAAGTACACGTTGTGTATTATTAAATGTACATGCCGTGTCGTTTTTATTTTGGAAAGGAAATGAATAAATGAAAACAAGATATACACGCCGTGTACATTTAATGTAAATGCTGTGTAGTTTTCAATGAAAAACAAGTACACACCGTGTATTTATTATTACACGCCGTGTAGTTTTTCCAGTCGAGATTTTGAGGATATAATATTGTTTTATTAAATGATATTTATTATAATCAGCGTGAGTGCATGTCAAGGAATTAATTATTCGACATGGGGTTTTTAAATAAGAGTTAATGAAATAAATGAAATGTGTAACACATTTATTTATTGTCATAACTCTACAACCTCAAACTCGATTATAAATATCCTCACAACCCCAACTCTTTTCCAACAAAAAAGAGAATCGTTGTGCACAACAATTCTGGAGAATTCTTTCAAGGCCGAAAGAACCTCTTCCTCTAAGAATGCTCTCAAGACCGAGAGAGATCATATTCCATCAGATTAAGACGATCTAAGGCGAACAACGCAAGCAAAGGTTTATCCACTCTAGCACCCAAAGACTCCTTTGGCGACGTCCCGAGATACGAGGTACACGTGTGGATCACCGCTAGAGGAAGTATACACTTGGATTCTGTGATGCAACGACGAATCACATCAGAACATGATCAAGAACATCAATGAAGAAAGAACACCCAAAAGGTATTTCTTTTCAATTGATTAAATTAATTATAATAAACCTATAAAAATCTTACTTTGTGGTTCCGGGACTTTCCTTTTCTTTGTCCATTTCTGTGATTTGATCCGTGGAGACTGACGTTTATCATCGTATTGATCCTGAATTGATCATTGTTAATGACAAAAAAACCCAAGTGGGCACATCCACCCACGTGATTCCGCTGTGCCCGGAACCTTCAAATGGTATCAGAGGGAGGTTACAATGTTTATTATAGTTATTTAATTTTTGTTGATAATTTATGCATTTATATTTGATTCAATTTGAAATAAATCGTTCTATAAATCTGAATAAACGAGATCTGTTCTTCCTCCTTCTTTTCTCGATTAATATAACAGAAATGACCTTTTAATTTTAATTTTGATTAAAATAAAAACAAGGTTCTCATCCGGAGGAGCCGCTCTTTCCGTCTGTACAACACAGGAATACACGACGTGTAATTAAAACTACACGCCATGTACTTAGGTTCAACGAACCGGTACTGGTCCGCCAAACCACACCGTGTGAATTGATTACACCTAAGTATTTAACACCCCATGTTGACCAGAATTAAATGGTGTGTGGGAACCGGAATACACAATGTGTATGTTGGAGCAACACGCTGTGTAGTCCGATCCAGCCCAAGTGAAACCGTGTACAAAGGAGAAGCCGCGTACCACGTACACGGGATCGCCAGGCCAGTTACCGCATAACAAGGAAGTACACACCGTGTATGATTTATCTACATGCTGTGTACTCCAAAATTTCCAAAGTAGAGAAAACATGCCAAAGCCCCCGACGTGTATTTTGGATAATGGGTGAAAAGAAATACACACCGTGTAAATATAAACTACACGCTGTGTACTTTCCAGAAATTTCACCAGGTTTCCTCCAAAAGTAGAAAGACCTGTACAAGGGATATGGATGAGAAAAATCTCAAGGAAATTCATAAAGTAATTTAAGTTAAGAATTTATTAATTATAATATCATCATTAATTGAATTCAAGCGCGACTTATCTTGAATAATAGAATGATTAAAGGAATTTGAATTCTAAATATGCGTAAATGTCGTTGCATGATATGGATGATCATGAGCTAGACCAAAGACCCTTTGTATGTGTGTATGGTTTCATTTAAATTTGTTTAATTTAAATTCATTGTCCTGTGATCCTTCTTCCAATAAAATGTAGGGTCTACGTTCCCATGGTTTATTTAATGTAAACCCCATATAATGGAGGATCTCCCAAGATAGAGGAGACGGTTTGAAATCCAAAGTTGAGGCAAAACCAAACCAAGAAGATACAAAGGTGGATAGGTGAGAGCTGGAAAACACGAACCATCAGGTTAAAGGTGTTTTCCCTAGGTTAGGGTTAGCTTATCAAAACCGCTAGATAAGCTAACCAATAGAAGCTCATCATCATACCATCTTATTTTATTTCTGTCTGATTGCACAGTTTATTTATTATGTATGTGTTGTCGTGATCACATAATTAATAAAATGAACAAGCATGAAAAGATGGAATAAAATAAAAACCAGACTATGCGTAAACATTATCAGAACATGGTTAATCACTTAAACTAGCATCACTTAATATTAACAAGCATGTGATAATGTAAAACTACGCATAAAAGATTAAAATCCATCAATACCATATTAAGTCAGACCAAGCCTTCCGTTACTTGATTAAGGGAAAGACTCAATAAAACTATGTGTTTGACCAACCCTTGTTGGGACACTTACTTTTATAAAGGAAGCTCTTATGAAAGGTTTCAGGTTGACTTAACCATATTACATCAAGAGGAGTAGCCCTTGCTAGACTTGATGTAATATTAGAGGCAAGAGTTGAGGAAATCCAAGTTAGGATTTCAGGATTGGGGAGTCCACTCAACAGATCAAGGAACTGTAAGCTCACAGTTAGAAAAGACCTGCCTACCTAAATACCTTCAAATAGCTTGAACAACCCTTGTTGGGGTTATGTGAAGGGGAATATGGATCCTTACCACTAGAATGTCAAAGAAACTAGAGATTTCAAGTTCAATGGTGAGGGACATTGAGACTTGATAAAATAGTGGGAGAATTAATAAATTCATTTATTATTTTTCATAAAATGTAATCAAAAGGTACTGATAAATCTGCTCTTTTAATTTGTAGAATCGAAATGACAAACTCATCAACCACATTTTCTCTGCAATCAATTCTAGATAAAGACAATATCCTCACCGGCAGTAACTTTCAGGAATGGTTTAGGCGCCTTCGGGTTATCCTACGCCATGAACGAAAGATTTACGTGCTGGAGTCCTCACTTCCCGATCCGCCTGCCCAAGGGGCGAGTGATGAAGATTTCCTGGTCTATGATCAACATTTGAGCGATGCACTCAACGTTCAATGTTTAATGTTGTCATCAATGTCTAGTGAGCTCATGAAGTCTCATGAAGACATGGATGCCTACAACATGCTAGATCACCTCCGTGGTCTATATCAGGAGAGAGCAAGACAAGAAAGGTTTGAGATATCCAAGGCTCTATTCCAGATCAATCTTGGAGAGGGTGCCCCAGCTAGGCCTCATGTAGTCAAGCTCATTGGCTACATTGAGTGCTTGGAGGTTCTAGGGTTTAAACTCCCCAAAGAACTGGGTACCGATCTCATTCTCGCATCACTCCCCCAGAGGTTCTCAAACTTTGTTGTGAACTTCAATAGGAACAACATTGAGAAGTCTCTGTCTGATCTTCTTATCCTTATTCACCAAGTGGACAATGACATGAAGCGTGAAAAGCCTTCTGTCCTCATGGTGAATAAAAGGAAAGGGTAGGCGAAGAGATTTAAGCCCAAATCTTCTTCAAGGCCTTCCAAGAAAAGGAATATCAAAGGGGAGGAAAGGGAATAGGATGTTGTTTGTTTTGCATGTGGCAAGAAGGGCCATTGGAAAAAAAACTGCACCCAGCCAAGGAAGCAAGGGGAAGCTTCAGGTGCGTTTGTTATTGAATGCAATCTATCTGTTTCTAATAATTGGGTATTAGATACTGCTTGTGGTTCTCACATCTGTATCCAAATACAAGAACCAAGTAAATTCAGGAATATTGATCGAGGGGAGGTAGATCTACGAGCAGCCAATGGAGCCAGACTTGCTGCTGTAGCTGTCGGGGACTACCACCTCACATTGCCAACTGGAATGATCTTGGTGTTAAAGAGTTGTTATTATGTGCCTTCTCTTACTAAAAACATTATTTCAGTATCCAAATTAGATACTGATGGATTCATGTTCAAGTTTGGAAATGAATGTTGCTACTTTTATAAAGATAGCATTTGTTTTGGTAGGGCACATTTATATAACGACCTTTATGTGTTAGACTACACAAACCAAGTAATGGAAATAGATGAAAAAGTCAATTCACATGACTCATACCACACCCAACTTTGGCATCACCGGCTAGGTCATGTCAATGAGAAACGTTTGACAAAATTACTTCAAGATGGGTATTTATATTCTTTCAAACTAAAACCACTTGGTGTATGTCATGCGTGTCTACAAGGAAAAATGACCAAAGCCCCATTTAGTGGGAAATGTGAAAGGGATAAAGAGATTCTAGAATTAGTTCACACTGATGTGTGTGAACCATTTCTAGTTGAAGCAAGGGGTGGGTAATCTTACTTCATAACTTTTACTGATGATTTTAGTAGATATGGATATATTTACTTAATGAGGTATAAGTCAGATTCTTTTGAATGGTTAAAAGAATACAAGAATGAAGTTGAGAACCAGCTTGGTAAGAAGATTAAGAAACTCTGCTCAGATAGAGGAGGAGAATATCTTAATCAGGACTTTATTGATTTCTTACGGGAGTTTGGGATTCTATCTCAACTCACTCCTCCTTATACACCTCAGTGGAATGGTGTAAGTGAAAGGAGGAACCACACCCTGTTGGACATGGTGAGATCAATGATGAGTCATGCGAGTCTTCCAATATCCTTTTGGGGATATGCATTACAAACAGTAGCACACATACTAAACCAAGTACCAACTAAATCGATAAATGGTATTCCATACGAGTTATAGAGTGGACGCAAATCCATGTTATCGAATTTACATGTGTGGGGAAGCGAAATTTTTTTTAAGGCCTCTTCAGGTAACAAACTTGCACCCCGAGGCACAAAGTGTATCTTTATAGGATATACCAAGGAAATAAGGGGATATTACCTATACAACCCCTCAGAAAAAAAGTTTACAGTGGAAAGACATTCCATATTCCTTGAGAGGGAGCACATCTCCAAAAGAGATAGTGGGAGCGAGATAGACTTCGATGAAGTTGAGGCTCAAGATACACAAGAGTTGGTACAAGAACAGATTCCACAAAGCCCCGTGGAAGAACAATCTGTTCCAGAGACATAAGAACTGCATAGGAGCATGAGAGAGGTGAGAGAACTAGAACGATATGGTTTTCTTGTCACCAAGGATGGTGAATCATTATTGGTTGACAATGATGATCCTCTTACCTACAAGGAAGCAGTTTAAGGAACATACGTTGCCAAGTGGCAAGAAGACATGAATTCTGAAATGGATTCCATGTACCAAAACCAAGTCTGGATTTTGGTAGATTCTCCAATTTATGTAAATACTATTGGTAATAAATGGATATTCAAGAAGAAACTAGACATGGAGGGGCAAGTCAGCACCTATAAGACATGACTGGTTGCAAAAGGTTTTAGACAGCGTCAAGGAATTGACTATGATGAAACTTTTTCACCGGTTGCGATGCTGAAATCCATCATAATCCTATTGGCCATTTCCTCTTACCATGACTTTGAAATTTGGAAAATGGATGTCAAAACAACATTCCTTAACGGGAACCTCTAGGAAGATGTCTACATGACACAACCTGAAGGGTTTGTGACTCAAAAGGATGCCAACAAGGTATGCAAGTTGCAGAAATCCATTTATGGATTAAAGCAAGCATCAAGGTCATGGAACATTCATTTTGATGAAGCTGTAACGAAATTTGGCTTTGTTAAGAACAAATGTGATACTTGTGTCTACAAGAGGTTTAGTGGAATGCAGTCATTTTCCTAATAGTATATGTTGATGACATATTACTAATTGGAAACGAAGTACCTGTCTTACATTTAGTTAAGGAATGGTTGCATAAATACTTCTCCATGAAAGTCTTGGGTGAGGCGACATATATTCTTGGGATCAAGATCCATCATGATAGATCCAAGAGAATGCTGGGACTGAGTCAAATTACATACATTGACAAGATACTAAAGAGATTCAGTATAGAACAGTCCAAGAGGGGATTGTTGTCAGTGTCACATGGAATTCATCTTTCCAAGAAAATGTGTCCTCAGACACATGAGGAAAGAAAGAGAATGGAAAGGATCCCTTACGCATCCGCGATTGGGTCAGTCATGTATGCTATGCTATGTACGAGGGTAGATGTTTCTTACGCATTAAGTGCGGTAGGCAGATATCAAGCTGATCCAAGAGACCACCATTGGATGGCAGTCAAGACTATCCTTAAGTATCTGAGGCGTACTAAGGATATGTTCCTGGTTTATGGAGGATATGGGGAACTAGTCATCAGAGGACATGTAGATGCTAGTTTCCAGACTGATCAAGATGACATGAAGTCGCATACTAGATACATCTTCAATTTGAATGGAGGTGTAGTGATCTGGAAGAGCTCAAAGCAAAGTGTGGTGGCGGATTCTACAGCAGAGTACAAGTATATCGTAGCTTCTGAGGCAGCTAAAGAAGCAATATGGATGCGAAGCTTCATCCAAGAGATGGATGTAGTACTGAGCAGTAAAGATCCTATCACACTCTATTGTGATAATACTACAACGGTGGCACTTGAAAAAGAGCCAAGGTCACATCAGCGGACAAAGCACATACTTCAGAAGTATCATCTCTTGATGGATTTTTCTCAGAGAGGTGAAGTTGCAGTGAGAAGTATTTTCACAGAAGACAACGTGGTAGACCCCTTGACTAAAGCCTTGACTCAGCAGAAACATGATCATCATGTGAGGTCTAGCGGACTAAAAGTTACAGGTAGTTGGCTCTAGTCCAAGTGGGAGTTTGTAAGGGTTGGTGTCCTGAGAACCAACTGTTTTGTACTTTTATTACATGAATGTTCACTTATTATATATTGTTCATTGTTCTTCATGACTATAATATAATAATGTCCTGGAATATTTGTTGCACTAATAAGGTCATGGAAGATCCCCACTATGATGAGAAACTTGAAATTCTATAAAAATATTCTTAAATAAAGTTCTACGGTTGGATGACATACTATGATAGGACACATAGTATAGAGACCGTCATGTGCGAGTACTCATAAGAATATGAGACTCTCTCTCATGGAGTTCGCACTTGGTAATCTCCAAGATGGGAGATTATGAGAACAGACCCACCAGTAGCAATTCCGCATGTCTTGGTGTCATCGAACATTGTTATCTACGAGCATGTGTAATGGTCCTTAGACTAGAAGATTATCATTAACTCATGTCATGACTCGCACACTTAGATTTACTAACGAAAACCGTCATGCAGACAGTTGGCGGGAAGTAGGGTGCGTCACAAGTGACATGTTGTTAATGGATAAGTCGAGAAAGGATTTTTCCCTTCCATTTATAGAGGTTGATATCTCGGACCTTTGATTGAAATTGAACTGTCGCATTAAATTCCATGGACATGGTGTAAACGACAAGTTTATTTCAGGTAGTCAAAGAATGACGAATCAAGTATATAGGTTTATGACACTGCCATGAAACCTGCTTGATGAGATATCGAGACAAAGGGATTAAATTACACAGTAAGTGTTCTTATGATATGATATGTCAATGCGGTGTCAACTTCTTTCTCTTGGGTACCTTGACCCGTTGCTAGATAGTAATCTTGGACTTTAGGCATGCCCACCTAATGCCAACGAGAAAGAGGCCTAGAGGGTTACACACTAAGTGTATTCAAGTATCTCAAGTAGAATAAAGATTATTATTGTATGTGTTTTAATAATTATTCAAGGAAGCCTAAATCATTTTAATGTTGGAGGAAGGATAAAATGAAAACAAGTACACACTGTGTATTAATTATTACACGCCGTGTAGTTTTTATTTTGAAAACAAGTACACGCCGTGTATTATTAAATCTACATGTCGTGTAGTTTTTATTTTGGAAAGGAAATGAATAAATGAAAACAAGATATACACGCCATGCACATTTAATGTACACTCTGTGTAGTTTTCAATGAAAAAAAAGTACATGCTGCGTATTTATTATTACACACCGTGTAGTTTTTCCAGTCGGGATTTTGAGGATATAATATTGTTTTATTAAATGATATTTATTATAATCAGTGTGAGCGCATGTTAATGAATTAATTATTTTACATGGGGGTTTTCAATAAGAGTTAATGAAATAAATGAAATGCGTAAAGCATTTATTTATTTTCATAACTCTACAACCTCAAACTCGATTATAAATATCCACACAACCCCAACTCTTTTCCAACAAAAAAGAGAATCGTTGTGCACAAAAATTCTGGAGAATTCTTTCAAGGCCGAAAGAACCTCTTCCTCCAAGAACGCTCTCAAGACCGAGAGAGATCCTCTTCCATCGGATCAAGACGATCTAAGGCAGACAACGCAAGCAAAGGTTTATCCACGCTAGCACTCTGAGACTCCTTTGGCGACGTCTCGAGATACGAGGTACACATGTGGATCACCGCTAGAGGAAGTATACACTTGGATTCTGCGACGCAATGGCGAATAACATCGGAACATGATCAAGAACATCAACGAAGAAAGAACACCCAAAAGGTATTTCTTTTCAATTGACTAAATTAATTATAATCAACCTATAACGATCATACTTTGTGGTTCTGGGACTTTCCTTTTCTTTGTCCATTTCTGTGATTTGATCCGTGGGGACTGGCGTTTATCGTCGTATTGATCCTAGATTGATCATTATTAATGACAAAAAAAAGCCAAGTGGTCACATCCACCCACGCGCTTCCGCTGCGCCCGAAACCTTCACTAGCTAGCCCCAAGAAACTCTGTATTTCAAACACTTTCTTAGGCTGCTCCCAGGAAACTACTACTCTCACTTTCTCTGGGTCTACCACAACTCCTTCCCCTGAGATAATATGACCCAGTAAGTGAATCTGGTCCATCCAAAAGTGGCACTTTGATAGCTTATCATATAACTGATGCTCTCTCAGTGTACTCAGTACAATCTCAAGATGGGTGACATGGTCGTGTCGAGTGTGAGAATACACCAAGATATTGTCCATGAAGACTACCACAAAAGAATACAGATATGGGTGGAACACACGATTCATCAGAGCCATGAAAACTGCTGGTGTGTTTGTGAGTCCAAACGGCATGACCAAGTACTCGTATAGGCCATATCCACTCCGAAAGGCTATAAGCGGTATGTCCAATGGTCTAACGCGCAACTGATGATATCCAGATCTCAATTAAATCTTTGAGAATACTCGTGATTCTCAAAGTTGATAAAAAATATCATCAATACTTGGTATAACCATCAACTGGTTTAATTTCTAATAATCTACATAGAGTCTAAGGGTACCATCTGCCTTCTTAGCGAAAAGGACAGGCGAACCCCAGGGAGAAATACTAGGTCAGATAAAACCCTTGGCTTGTAACTCCTCTAACTGCCTCTTGAGCTCTTGCAATTATAGCGTAGCCATCCTATAAAGAGGAATGGAAACTGGTGCCGCTCCTGGCACAAGCTCAATAGAGAAGTCCACTTCTTTCTCCAGAGGTAGACCTGAAAGGTCATACGGGAAGACATCCCTGAAATGATTAACCGCTGGAGGGAAATCCTTATGACAAGTTCCCTAGTCATACATATATAAACTTTCAATATGGGCTATCACTCCACCTCGCCCACGATGCTCGGGTCCAGATCGGCTTGCCTAGACATTCCATTCTCCCTTGTATAGAAACTCTCTGCCCTCTGGTGACGTGAAACTCACCCTGCGACGATAGCAATCTACAAAGCCTCAAAAGGGTACCAACCAGTCTATCCTGAGAATGACATCATAGAACGTCATCTCTAAGACATAGAGGTCCCATAAAAAGTGACACCCATCAACCTCTAGGGGGAACTCCTTGCACCGACGCACACCCGCCGTTATAATTCCCAACGGAGTGTCTAGCATCATAATAACCAAAGAAGAAGAAACACAAAGCCCAAGGCTCTCCACAACGGGCACATATATAAAGTTATGCATTGCACTAGTATTGAAGAGTAAAAAAGATAAAACAAAAGCAACTAAAATATTACCTATGATGGTGGAAGGTCCAGGATCCTGCTCTTGTTGGGTCTATTGCACTGCATATGCCTACCCAGTGCCACAGTCCTGCGACACAGCCTGGCTACCCTGAGCTGACCCACCCTGCTGTCTCTGAGATCCTAGTTTCTGGATACCACAGCCACAACCACCACCTCGGCTTGAACATCCTGACATATTCCAATTCCCTGACTAGTAAGAAGCTACTGGTCCTGCTCTTGCACATGGAGTCTGCACAGAACCCCTATCACTAGTCACTGGTGGAAATGCCCTGCAAAAATGCTGAAGATGACCCATCTTGCCGCAAGCTCAACACTCCACTGGGTCACATGGACACTGAGATCTCTTGTGCCCCTCTTTACCACACTGGTAGCACATTACCTGGCTACCTGAAGAATTTTTCTTCTAGTACTGACACCATGAGAGAAATCAATCTGCCTCTTCCTCTTGCTAGTAGAGATAGTACCAGAGACTGGTGTCGAACCACCCTGGTCCGCACCACTAGCTTCCCACAGGTTCCGCTCAGTAATCAACACCTGGTTCACAATAGAATGCACTGTAGGCAACCTGAAAACATTCACCAGCGCTCAAATGTCATATCAAAGACCATCCTCAAAGCGTCTATCCCTCAACATCTCATCACCCACCAGAACAGGTGCAAAACATTGTAGCTCAGTGAAGCGGGCAGAATAATCCATCACTGACATGGCGCCCTGCTGCATATTCATGAACTCTAGAGCTCGATCTGCCCTTAGCATCTCTGAAAAAAAAGTCATAGAAGACTACCTGAAAATCTTCCCACGCCATGTCTCGGTGATGCTCAGTCTGGGTGGTAACATTCCACCATCTCTTTGCGGAATCGTGCATCATGTAAGTAGCGAGTTTGACCCTCCTCCTAGGAAGCATCTCCAGATGCTTGAAGATCATCTGCATAGAATCCAGCCATGAATCCACAGCCTATGGTCTGCCATCCCCTGAAAACGTAGGCGGATGCTGCTGCTGGAATATACGCGTCAGCTCTGCTATAGATGTGGCAACCTGTGGTTTTCCCTGAAAGGCCTGCATGAACCGTGTGAAGCCTTCACGGAACTGTGGATTCGCGCCTGTGTCTGGTATAATGGCTAGCGCCACATCTGGAATTACTGGAGGATCCATTGGTAGCCCATGGCCTACCATGTCTGGAGTATAATCGTCGCCACTCTCTTGGCGAACAGCTCATGGTCGTATCGGTGGCATGACTCTACAAAGTCAAACAAATTACTTAGTTTAATTTACTGTTGAGGTTTCTTTTGTTTGGTTTAAGAGTGCCAACTAAAAGAAAAACAAAAAACCATAAGAACTGGAAAAAAGATACTATATGAAATGTATAAAGTCAACATGGAGTGTACCCTTAAGCTCTTACATGGTCATGTTCTGATGCTGTCCTGGGCGTGTATCAACCCCAGGTAAACGGTGTGTTACACCCGCACATAGCGTGTACACCACCCCATCTCCCCATCCACACGTCCAAGTCCACATGGTCTCTCATCGGTCAAGACTACATGGCATGTCCCACAAGTACACGACATGTACTAGACAAGCTCCACCAAACTGTATTGTTCGAGACATAGCCGGATTCACGGCTCACACTACACGACGTGTTCTAGATGGAAACGGTGTGTACGAGAAAGGATAACACTGACCCATGTTGTTAGCTACATGGCCAAATCCCAAGATTAAACAACACGACATGTGCAGAATTGACATGACATGTATAAGATGAGATTTCTCCGTCTATGTTGTTAGTTACACGACAGACATAGGGTCAATCCGACACGGCGTGTACAACCGGTACATGGAATGTTCCCAAAAGAACTTCCCTATCCCATGTTTCTTCCCACATGGCCTAGGACACAGTTAGAGACTACACGGCGTGTACTTAAATTTTTTTCATTCCTTTCCAAATAGAAGAGTACATGGTGTGTAATCAGAACTATATGACGTGTATTCTGAGTTTTTCTAGACAGTAAGCCTCAGAAACTACTCCGGAGCCCCTTTTTCTTTAATTTCAAGTGTCAGTATGCCAATTTCCAATCCATGGGGGACCATACTCCCCACAAACCAAATTTTAGCACCTGACCTTTCACATTATAGTACAAAACACAACAAAAGGCTGGATCACGATCCGCTAAATTCTGGTCCAAGAGAGCCCATACTTCTTAGGAACCAAAGTTTAGCATCCATAAACCCAACCGTAACATGTACCAATACCCTATCAATAGTAGGCGTATCTATCAAGGTACCTATCACAACCACATGCCTTTATATAACAACATATATCACAACAACATGCAATTTCTAATGCACCTACATGGCATGGAAACTATGCATGACATGTGATTCTAACATGTGCATAAATGATGCATGAGATGGTATACCATCATCTCATCGGGTTGCGACTAAATAGAACCCAGTTATAAAAATATAAACAACACACCACAAGTGCGTCACCCAACGGTGAAAATCAAATCAACTGTAAAAGTGAAAAATCAAAAAAATTGCAACACGAGGTAAATTGGATTTTCCCTATGCACGGGTTAGCTACTCCCGGGAATAACTTATTACCATGTACCAATTCTATCATATCCCTAGATATAGGCTCCAAACAGTAAGTCAAGAAGAAAATAACTTCCTCTGATACCACTTTGTAACATCCCGGATCCGGGTGCCACACAACGGGTGCCCTGAACCTGGTTGGTCACATGACCTCAAGCGAATTTTCCCAAATGCCATAGGCTACTGACTAGTAGTGAGGGCCGAGGACCGATAGTGGGGAAACTATGCCCTCATTTATCAAAGTTTAGCGCAATGGAAATAAATATAAACATACAAAGCGGAAGCAATAAACAATATAGACCTGAAATGGACAATGAAACTGAAGTAAAAGATAACCAACAGTCATATATATGACGATGCAACATGTCATTAATTCTAAGAAAGTATCCAAAATATAATAAACTGCAATCAGATACAATACAACACAAAGTACAAAGTATAGCAAAACAAAACCAAAGCAGTGCAATAAGAGCTCAGCAGCATCGCAAGCCTAAGCTCGGTCCCATGCTCGCCTACTCCTCCGCAACAATCATGTACCTGTGTAGGGACCCTTTCCCTTATCAACAACTACAACAATATAATCTGTTTGGGCCCAAGACATGACCTAAACAGGGTGTGAGAAATAAATCCCAGTAGGCAACCGCCAAAGGCCCGTTCCCAACTGTCAGTGAAAATGTGCAACAACAGTGTGCAATAATGAAATGAATTAAACTAGGAAGTACTCAAAAGTAACCATCCCAACTAGTTACATTTCCATTTTAATAATTATTTAACAATTCCAAGCCTATGCTTTAGCTTTGCAGGTACAACATAAGAAATCACCACAGTGAATATTCAAAGTAAACATTGTCCTTAGACGTGCAAATCCTTACCCTCAGGCAAACAGAAATGAAACCCTCAGGTGACTACCCTCCCGCATAAAGAATATTTCCCTTAGGCATATGAGGTATTTCCCTCAGACACAAAAGATACTACCCACAGGCATAAGAAATGTTGCCCTCAGGCTAAACGAACACTTCCCTAAGGTTAAACAAAACACCACCCTCAGACATTCCATAGAAAAATAAAGTAACCAGGCCAAGCCCAATTCATAAGTAAGCAATTTATATACGTTTCCTCTCAAGAAAACTCAAAACATGCTATCATCATGGCATACCCACTGGTATCCTGGACAAATGACTAAACAAGGGAAACACACCCTCGGGGTGGCCTTGGATCAAAGCAACGATCCCAAATAGTAGTTTACACTTATTCATTAGATTACCTATGCAATTCTAGGTATTTCAATGGTCAAAGTCTCAACCATAAGACACCCGAACATGGGCGTGTGGATCAATGTCACACAAAATCAACTTGACAGTTGGAATTAAACACAAGACCACTTACCTCGATCTCCTCTGATCGATATACACGAAAGGTGCCTCCCAAAACAACCAAGAACAACGTAGATCAGAGATAAACAATTACCCATTCAAACCCAAATAATTTCCCTTAGGGAAAGAATTGGAAGGAAAGATCCAATAAGAGGGAAGATCTTACCTGTTTGGTTCAAACGAGATTGACGGCGGAAGAATCGGAGTCTCGGTGAGCAATCGGGAGCTCCTCCAAGTCTCGGCCTTCTCTCCCGTGGCTCCTGGTAAGTTCTCTGCCTCCTCTGTCAAATGAGAAGGCTACTGCCTGTTTTTAATGAAAAAACAAAAGTACACAGTGTGTACTTTCCTTTTTAACTGTTCCTCTGGCGGCTACTTTCTACCACCTCACTGTTCATCTGTCGACTGATTACACGACATGTATTAATAAGTACACGATGTGTAGTTAGTTTTTACACCCTTAATCGCCGAAAATCCTACACACCATGTATTCTCATCCCACACGGCCAAAGTACATGGCGTGTATACAAAAGTACATGGTGTGTACCCATAAATTTGGGATTTTTCCCACATTTCCCTTGCTTTCTCAAAAACACTTAAGGAAAAAGGAAAATAAGAAACCCACACCTCAAGAATAAGAACCGGGTTCTTACACGAACCATCACCTGAAGCCTTTTCCCGACCAACCTGGGGCCTATCCCTTTGGTTTCCCTCCGCTATGAGCTCCTGATTCACCACATCTGAAAAAGAACCCAGCCTGAAGATATTCACCTAGATCTGAATGGCGTGTCGTAAGCCATCCTCAAAGTGCCTCACCCTTGCCGCATCATCGCTTACCATACTAGGTGCAAAGCGAGACAACTCAGTGAAAGTAGCTGCGTAGTCCATAACAAACATATCTCCCTACTGAAGGCTCAAAAAATATTGATCTCTCTCGACCCTCAGTGTATCTGGGTAAAAGTGGTAAAAAAACCTATCCTCAAAGTCCTTCCATGCCAGTCCTTCATGCCTACAAGCCTGAAC
Organism: Viscum album; assembly: GCA_963277665.1. Taxonomy (NCBI): domain Eukaryota; kingdom Viridiplantae; phylum Streptophyta; class Magnoliopsida; order Santalales; family Viscaceae; genus Viscum; species Viscum album. Next base: position 423,542,204 of record OY728123.1, on the reverse strand, counting down.
CTACACATCCCACCAGCGCTTCACCGATCCTCACAGCATGTACGTCGCTAGCTTGACCCTCCACCCTGAAGGCGTCTCGATCTGCTCAAAGATCATCTGCATACTCTCTATCCAGTTCTCAGCCACCTGTGGACCACCCTCACCCTGAAAAAGTGGCGGGTGCTATGACTGGAACTCTTGCATCATATATTCCATAGATGGATCTGTACCTTGTGCACCTATGTTGATCCCCTGCAAGACATGTACCAGGCTATCTCAGAGCTACTTGTCGAGCCACGACCCGAATGCTACCAAACCCGGTTGTTTCCCTATCTGCACTGGATCCTAGACCCGTTCCTGTCCCTGAGCCTGTACCTGCAACTCATGATCTACCTGCACCGGATCGTGAACCTGATAATGATCCTATGACACTGTACCATCTCCTGCCTAATGCTCCATCTGATTCGTCTAAAAGGAACCTGATGAATACCATAAATGGTCAGACAACCCACACACACACACACACATATATATATATCAATATATATTCAATGTAGATATGGACAGTAGTAAAGAGGTAGCATAAAACAACTACCCTTACTCTCCCCTATCACAACCCATGCCTATGGCATCCCGGCCTCATGGCCTCCTTACCCGCCCTCAACAGATCCAAGTATCAAAAGTACCTTGGGCCATGCCCATCCTAACAACCAACATTGCCTCAAATTGAGGACCGAGTTGCCCAATCCTGATCATCAAAATCACCTCAACCATAGTACATGCTTGCTCGTACAAGAGCCAGACCCAAATATACTTCCACATGTAATTCTACAAATATATAAAGCATGGCATAACACATTGAAATAAACAAGCAATTTTTATCAGGAATTTCACCTATTCACATTTTGAAAGAATATAAGGCATGGAAATTGATATTATTCACATGGAATTATCACTTCAAAAAGCATACGTGCATTTATAAAATTGAAATATCCTAAAATGTTCTTATTAAAATCTAAGAAAATAGCCTTTCCATACTAGGACAAGGTCCAATTCTCCCTTACCGCACCAGGTTAAGGGTTACATATCATAATAAATAACATTACACACCAAGTGAGTCACTGAGGTGGAAATCATATAAACTTTAATCTACGAAAAATCAAAACAACAATTCCCACCCAAGGCAAATTGGTCCATCACTCATACATGGGGCTGCAGGCACCCAAGCACAAGCTAGAAACCCAGTTCCAGTAACAACCTGTCTCTAGTCTACCATCTCCCAAATAGTAAACCAGTATAAATAAAAAGAGAAGTCTCAATATCATTAGTATCCAGAAATACACTGCTACTAAATCCCTGTTAAGAACTCCTCTGATATCACTTTGTAACAACTCGGACCCGAACAACCACCCGAATAGTGCTAAACGGGCCGGGTGTTACTACCTTAGGTGAAACTCCCCGAATGCCAAAGGCTTTTGACTAGCAGTGAGGGTCTGATAGGTATAGTGGGGAGGCTATACCCTCTCAGAGGATAATAATGGTATTAGTATGAGAAAAAATATAAAACATGTAGTGGAAATAAAGGACTTAGCAGACTCGAACCAGACTCTCTTAGCAAAAACATATCCAATATCAATAAACAGTGAAAGAAATATATAACAATAGCAATAGAAATTAAATAGAACAACATTCTGAACACCACTTGTAACTACTAAACAAACCAAGCATACATCCATAGTAGAGTAGTATACAAAAGGGCACCAATGGCTAACCAATAGTAGCTATAATAACAAGTAAGAAAGATGATACATAATGGAAACTAAACAAGGTAAACTCCATCTATGAAAGACCTCAAGGTCCACACCATCTCTATGCAACAGCTAAAGTAGTCTAGCTCTTGAAGCTGACCTCTTTCCTGCACGTAAATCCATAAAGTCTACACGCGCCCCGAAGGGACCATGCCAGGTGTGAGACAAATCTTAGTAGGATACCACCCAATGGTGCATACCTAATATAAGTGTTTAAGTAAGTATTCATTTATATGGAAAGTAGTAAAAAATACGATGTACAAAGAAACATAAACTCCCCTAGTGCTCAACAGCCACCATGGAGTGTCACCTGCTTCGGTCAACACCAGAATCTCGGTTAAGTAACCCGACACCATGTGCCTCCTGAAACTATGTGTCTCTAGTACCAAAGTCCTGAAGGCACACCCAAGAAGTAGTAACTCCAAGGAACAACAATGTCTGTCCTCAAATAAGTAACCTGAGGGACAACAATGTCTGCCCTCAATAAAGTAACTAGAGGGACAACGATGTCTGCCCTCAAATAAAGTGATCGAAGGAACAACGATGTCTACCCTCAAATAAAGTAACCGGAGGGACAATGATGTTTGTCCCCAAGTAAAGTGACTGGAGGGACAATGATGAATTCTCTCAAATAAATTAACCAGAGGGACAATGATGTTTTCCCTCAAATAAAGTAACTGGAGGGTCAGTGATGTCTGCCCTCAAATAACGGCGAGCCTCTGCCCCCAACCCGATAGACTCAACGCTATCCCCTGAAGGCTCCTCACCTTACATTTGGCTTCCTACGACAAGCACCTCCAAACCAATAGTACCTAAACCATAAATAATGGGAGACTCTACCCACACGAGTGGTCAAAACCACCTCATTACAGAGTCTCTATGTGTGCACACTACTCAAAGTTCCTGGTTAGAGGTAATCACCAAAATAGTACCCAAGCCACAACATCTCTGACACCTCGTGCCCCTCTGACCATGTTGCTCAGTATCCGTTGGCCTTTACATCCAAGTAACCCGGGCCATGCCCAACCTGACAGTCTCATTTCCTCAATCCCAACGTTCATGATGCCCAATCCCGTGGTCAAAACCACCCAAAGTAATCCGGGTGAAGCCCAACCTGTGATCAATATCACTCAAGAAATATCCAGGCCATGCCCAACACAACCCAAAGGTTCCAGCATATGAAATTCAGAAATTACAAATATAATCAATGAATTACTTTAAAATAGACAAACAGACTAAACAGCTGAATTGCACTAGCCAGGTGTTGTCCCATACCAGCACTAAGATCTTGAAAGCCTCTAACAAGTCATATCAAGGTTTAACAAACTAACTCAAATGTTTAAAACCATACAATTCAATTATAACCATTTTGGCATCCCCCAGCCAAAATGCCCTAATGAAAAATGACCCCTTACCTGAACTCACTCAAGAAAAACAGTAAAAGGGCATACCCAAAGGCATCCCACGGGTCTTATGATCAGTTTGATATGCAAAATCAGATAAAAAGGGTCTCGCTCAAAATACTCGAAATGCGCCAAAGGTCACACCACCCAAAAGTTTTCAAAAACACAAAATATGGTATGCACCACCTACCTAACACTCGTAGATATAGGCACGTCCGATATCGAGCTCCAATTCAAAGCTGATATTCATAGATCTACGTTTCCATCAAATCGCGACAATTCCACTCAGATGGAAACTACAACGTGTGAGGCAAAGGATCAAGAATTGAAAAGTGTGCATAGGTTTAGCATCACTTTTATGATCCCACAGCCACCAACAGATTGAAGAATGGACTCCGAATAAAGATTCTAGGGCAAGGGATGTTCTTCGGGTTTCTAGAGAGGAACTGTTCCAAAGTTGGGGAAGACGATGAGGTTTTTTCCAGAATAAGACGCAACACTCTTTCATTTAAGCGAATAAAAATAAAAATACACAGAATGTATAAAGGACTATACACCATGTAGTTTCCTTGTCCGTACTCCAAATTAAGCGGAGGTAGCCACACGACTTGGACGCGCCACACGGGTCGACACACGGCTTGAACTCAGTCGGTATGCAGAAAGGAGGATACAAAGTGTGTCGAGAAATACTACATGCCGTGTAGTAGGAAATTCTTACACAGTCATCACACGACATGTACTCAGTGGGCACATGGCCGTTACATGCCTAATCCATACATGGCGTGTACTTTAAAGTACACGACATGTAGTCTAGAATTTTCCAGAACTTCCCAAATTTTCCCAATTTTCTCAGAACAAGTCAAAAAATCAAAATGGGTTTGGATTTTGACCCGTTCCAAAAACCCAGGTTCTTACACCCATTAAATCATAAGAAACATCAAATGTTCTTTTATGGATAAAAATACTTTAAAAGATCACTAGAACATTTCTTCAGGAAAATACACTTTTTATTTGAAATCACTTATTTATAACCTAAAAATATCCAAAATATTAAGGAAAAAATTTTCATTGAAAATAATAAATGAGGATTTAAAGAAAATAATATTCATGATGGCAGGGAAAATCATTCATACGGTGTATGTTAAAACAAAAAATTCTTTCACATTTTCGGTAAAAAGTCAAAAGTACCATGTTCAGAAAATGATAAGAAGGTTCCTTTTAAACCTTGGTAAGAAAAGTAAAATATAGTCAAAATGAATTTAAATAATCTTTGGATAATAGTAAAAACATTCTTGAAAACATTTTAAAGAAAATATGAACATGAAGAAAAGATACCCAACCGAAGGAAAAAACAAGATAATTTTTCCTTAAAACCATTCTTTCAGTCTCTTGAGTTCTTAAAGAGAAGGAAATGAATGAAAAAAATTAAATATATATAAATAACTATAGTATAAGAAAATACATAACATTTGGGAGAGATAGATCATACAATTTCATCATCAGAAAATTTAAACATAAACAATCCTGACAAGAATGAAACTATAACATAAAACCCTCACCTCAAGTTTGATTTGCTTCATAAGTGGTCTAACCTCCGGTATAATAAATTTAAATTTTATTATACTTATATAATAGAACCATAATCATACCTATAATACCATACATAGTTTAATTATAACATCTTATCACTTTTTCATTAATAATATTTCATTATCATTATCATTTTGGGTGTTAACTGCTTCATTTTTCATGTATGATTTGGTTCGTAGGTTAAGGTATATGCACTTTGATCATGGTTCTATCTTATCCAGATTTTTAATCATGGTATAAATATCATATATATTCATTATATACATAATTATAACCATTCATATAAATTAGTAATGGAAAATGAATTACATCACTACGGGGAGATGGCAGTCTATACATACGCATGAGTGATGTTTCTATTTTTTGATGGATGGAAAAAAGGTAAATATTAATTCACCCTTAAAAAATCATTATTATAACATAAATATCATATATAAAAATCAAATCTATCATAATAAATAACCATGACTAGTGGTAGTGGAAAATTAATCACATCGCTACGTGGAGGAGGTAGTCCACATGTACGCACAAGTGACACTTTTATCACCCATTTGATTGAAAAGAGGTGGTAAATGTATCAATAGTTTTACACATATTATTAAATTATTTTAAGAATAATTATCCATGAAATAAAAACCAAGGATCGAAAAGTCTAGTGTCTTAGTAAGACTAGGTATATAACTAAAAAATATGAAACTAGAATAAAACATCATTTTATTTATCTTCATAATGAGATCCTAACTCCCTTTGAGCTCCTATATATGTATAGGATAACCTGGGGAATTCATATACCAAATGGATGATCTAAAAGCCCAATAAGGGAACAAACATGAAAATAAAGCATAGAACTCAAGTTAGAAGACATAACATGATAACATAAAAGGCATGGCTCATGAATAAACATATGGAAACATAACATATAGAACATGGAATCATATGATCATGGAAATATTAGAATGTAGAAAAAACATATAACACAATATAAACATGATTCAAGGCTAACTGCCAATACTATATCACATGGTGGACAAAGTCCCATAATGGATTAGGTTTACTCCCTAATCCCATACATGACATGTCATGAGACAAAACATTACACAATGTATTAGAGTGCTATTTGAGAGAACCCATCATAAAATTTATATGAATATGTGTGATATAAAAAGAAATCAAACATAAGTAAAAATCACAAGGGTTACACATGGAATGAAATGGGTTTCGTAATCATGTCACAAGGCATAGCCAAAGGGTGTATCAAAATGGTATTCATAAAATAAGGGATTAAATCATTATAGAAAATCATAAAATAAAAATAATAATCTATTATGAATAATTATTCCCAACTGAAATGAATATATGAAAAAGAGTGTTTAGGAATCTTTAGAAATGGCCCACTTTAGTGTGGTTTAAGGGAAAATATTAAAGAATCTTTAAAGAGGAAAAAGGCATACTTATTTTTATAAAACTAGAAATGAAATAAAATAGTTTTTAATGATAAAATGAGATATTTTAGAAAAATATTAGTGACTTAAAGCAGATTATGGAGTGTACTTGAAAATGGGTAAAAAATAGAGAAGTTCCCTTTAATCAGGCTTACTTATCGAGAGGAATTTAGAAGGGAACCTTTTAAAACATGTATTTATCCATCAAAGAAAGATTAAATAAACATGATATATATGTGTGATACATATATACATAATATATAAGAATTATATAATAACAATGAAGTGATAAATTGAGGAATATAGAGAGAGAATGCAACTTAATGGAAATATGGAGGTTCAGAAAGATCCCTTACCTTATGTCTGAATGCATTTTGAACTTGCACTTAATATCCTAGATTGAAGAACATTTATAATAAATTGTTTTAACAAAGTTTTTGTATTTATTGAAAAATACAATTTTTGTATAATAATTTTTTTATTATTCATGAATTGGACCTAGTCCATCATAACAAGCTTTATTAGAAAGATAAATGTTGCTATTTGAAGAAGTCGTATTGTTTCTAAAGAGTTTTGAAAGAATATTGTGAAGTCAAGAGTTAGAAAGTTTTCAAACTTTATAATTAAATTCAGATAATGATTTTCTGATCATGAATTTCTCATAAATTATGAAATATACTTATGATAAAATCTTTTGTAGAAATGAAGGAATTGTATAGATTGTATCAGTTCTAGAAGTACTAGACTCATAAGTTGAAAGATGTCATAATGTTTAAAGCTAATGAAGATTGAATAATTTCAAAGTTGTAGAGTGAAGAATTAAATCGAAATGAGATGAGAAATAAATAGAAATCGTAATGAGTTGAGAAGGAAACAAAATTTGTAAGGATTTTAGAAGGAAATATAATTCGTAATGAGATAATAAGGGAAAAGAAATCGTAATGAGATGAGAAGGAAACAGAATTCGTAATGACCTAAGAAGGAAACATAATTTATAATGAGATGAGAAGGAAATAAAATTCTTAATGATTTGAGAAGGAAAAAGAATTCATAATGAGATGATAAGGAAACCGAATTCACAATGAGATGAGAATGAAATAGAATTCATAATGAGATGATAATGAAACAAAATTCGTAATGAGATGAGAAGAAAAATAATTCATAATGAGTTGAGAAGGGAAATTTTTTTTAATGAGATGAGAAGTAAATATAATTATCAATGAGATGAGAAGAAAATAGATTTATAATGAGTTGAGAAGGAAACATATTCGTAATAAGCTGAGAAGGAAATAGATTCATGATTAGTTGAGAAAGAAATAGATCATAATGAACTGAGAAAGAAAGACAGATCGTAATGAGCCGATTACGAAGAAGACTCAAAAAGAAAATCCCAAAAGATTTTTGAAGAGTTGAAGAGGTCAAACTTGAGATTCAACTTTTCATAAATCATGAATAAACCTAAGGAGGATTGAATACGTCAAAGTTAAAGTTTAAATGTGAGTTTTTTTCAGAGTTTTTAAAATTTGAGGAAGCAGGGAAAGTTTTCAATTTTCCCATTTTTGTTTTCTAAGTTGCCTATAAATACCTTCTTAGATCATTTTGTTCATTGTTAACTTTTCACATAATCAGAAATGGAGGAGCACTGAATAAATCAAGTGAAAGTTATTTCTGGATAGAAATATCGTGAGGAGGATCAGATAGTTGAATTTTTTTTTATTGAATTGAGTAAGATTGTATTGAGGAAAATCATATTGAGTCAATTGGATTGAGAAGGATTGTATTGATTATTTGAGTAGAGTTTGAGTAATTCATATTGAGAATGAATTCATCATACAAAGTTTTTCAGTCCCAACATCACTGCATTGAGTGAATTGGATCCATAATCATCGGATTGAGAAAATTAGATCCAGCCAAATCGGACTGATGATTCTGACTGAGCAATTGTGGAGTAGTTTTAACAAAGTATTTATTATTTTATTTGGACCAATTTTTTTACCAGAAATTTTTTTAAACTGATGGGAGTCAGTATAATCATTCCTATTAGGAGATATAAGGTGTCTAATGGGAGTTGGCACAATTTTTATTCACTTATTCATAATAGTGGATTTCCATAGACCCATGAGAGTGGCTATGACAATGATGTAGGTTCTCACACTAAGCTAGAACCTTTTAAATCTTGTGTGCTTTACTTTCTTTCCTACTTTTTCATGAATGGTTATTTACTAAAAGTTGACAAGGAAATAAATCTTAAGAGGCTACAGGGGTTAAGTTTCTAAAAGTTTTGAAACTCATAAAAAGTGTACAACTGATTCAACCCCCATTATCAGTTATTATTTGATCCTTTAGAAATTTAATTGGTATCATAGGGAAGTTACCATGTTTAATCCTTATCATGGAGAATATCAATTTTGTCAATAATAGAGTAATTTCTATGTTTGATGGAAAATATTATTATGGATGAAAAAATAAGATGATTCCTTATCTTCTATCTATTGGCCTGGAAGTTGTTGATGCTACTACTATTGGTTTTAGACCTATTGAGAAACATTATCTTATAAAATTTGATGATAAGATAAATATATAAGTTGATTTAAAGGCTAGAAATGAAATCCTTATATCCTTATTAGAGAATGTTTATCATAAGGTGATGAGTCTCAATACTTCAAAAATTTGTGGGATAAGCTAGAAAGTATTTTAAAAGGGAATACTAAAGTGAAGGAATCAAAGCTACAAATCTGGTGTAGTAAGTATGAAGAAATTAGAATTAGATATGAAGAAACTATTGATGAATACTTCAATAGAGTAAATGAAATTTGTTTGTATCATTATAGAATTCAGAGATGTCTTAGAAGATTCTACAATTATGAAGAAACTTATGAAAAACTTTCCAGATAGGTTTGATTCTAAAATTTCCTCTTTAGAAGATAAGGATGATTTATTTCTTGATGAATTGCATAAATTTCTTATTGTTTATGAAATGAGAAAATCTCCAATGTTTAAAAATAATATGAAAGATGAAATGTATTTTGATGCTATGAGAAAGTTTAGAATTTAAGATGTTGAAGATGTTGATCCTTGTGACTCTGAAGTTAAAGAGGATGATGAGTTGAATGATAAAATAATGTCTCTTATATCCAAGAACTATATAATAGGAATATGAGATTATGGAGGTAAACTCCCTCTCAAATGTTTTGAGTGTGGTGGAATTGGACACTTTGTTATTAACTACCCCAAGAAGAAATTTTGTGAACATCAAGATGATTCTGATGAAAAAACTCAATGGAAGAAGTGGAAAAAAAGTTCTAAAGAAGAAAAGTCATAAAAAAAAAATCCAAAAAGAAGTTTACCAGGAACAAGAGAATTATGTTGAGTAAGAAAGATAAATGATACTCAAATGAAAACAATTCTTTAGAAGTTGAAAGTTCAGAAAAATTCATAACCTTCATTATAAAAGTTGAGAAAGTTGAAGACTCCTTAAATAGTGAAGAACAAGGAGGTGAAGAATCTTACAGAGAGTATCAGATTAGAACAAAACTTATTGCATGTATTGATCAAAACAAATCTCTCAATAAAGAAATCAGAATGATAAAAAAATATTGTGAATAAGTTGCTGAAGGGATAAAATATGTCATTAAACAAAAGGATGGATACATTCAGAAGATATTAAGTTACCAACTTAGAATTTCTGAACAAGGAAAGATGGTTGAAGATCTCAGTAAGAAGATGGATTCTAAGGAAGAAGAAGTTATCATGTTTCAATAAAAACTTCTTGAGTCCAAAAATACCCTGAGGAAGATAAATTAAAACTTCAAAAAAGCCTCAAAAGTAAAAACTGAGACTTCTAAAGTTTCCGAGAAAGCTCAAATTAAGAATCAGGTGAAATCCTCACCCACCAAAAACAGTGTTTCATTTGATTTTTCTAATATTTTAGGTTTCAGAAAAAGTATTGGGAAATATTGGGTGGAAAAAGGATGTGAGAAACCTATCACATCTAAAAAAGTTTAAAACTCATCGAGGAGGAAAGATGATCCACATCCTAAGTAAGTTAGAGCTGAAAGAAGTTACCAAACTAAATAAAGTTTCTACAGAGAAAGACCTTTCCTAAATAGAAAATCAATATTTTATAGCTATTACTAGTGTTGTGGAATCTTTGGGCAAAAATCTTATAATTTTTGGAATAACTTATCTCTACCTGGAAGAAGATTTGAGCAATATGGAAGAAACAATGGAAGTGGAATGAATAACTTTCCTATCTTATAGAAAGTTGAAAAAGTGAATTCTCAAGATGTTAGAAACTTTCCAACAAGAAATTAGTTTGAATGTTTGGAATAAGTTTGTGGAATATGTGATAAGGCTGTTCATAATTCTGAAAAATGTATGACACTCCTTCCGAAATAAGTTTCTTACAATAGTAAAGAAAAGAAAGCCGTAAAGAATAAAGTTGAAGAAATAGATTTTTTTGTTGAGATAGATTTGAAAGAAATTAAAAGGAACAAACCATGAATACTTGATAGTATTTTTTCTTCACATATTATAGGTGGTATAAAAATCTTGAAACATTTTAAAAGTCATGATGGAGGAGAAGTTACTTTTCATAGTGATAGTTCCTTAAAATTCAGAGGAATAAAAATGTCCGAGATTGAAGTAGAAAAATTGAAATCTAAGGAAGTTTTATTTGTTGATAGGATAAAATATAACTTACTTAGTGTAATTAAATTTTTTTATTATGAAAAATAAGTTGTTTTTATAAAATATTTTTGTATCATAAAAAGTGTGAAAGATAGAAAAGGTATTACAAAAGGAGAAATAACTAGTGAGAATATATTCCAAATTAGAGAATTTAACAACTCCTGTTACTTAAGTGATAAAGATGAAAATAAGTTGTGACACTAAAGACTTGTCCATATTGGGAAGAAAAAAATGAATAGACTTTCTAAAGTTGATGCTGTTAGAAACTTTCTAGAATTGAAAAGAAGAGAAGAAGATTTTTGTATTATTTTTGATAAAGGAAAGATGAATAATAAAAGTCATAAGAGAGTTGAGATTCAATCTACGAGACCTATTGAACTTATTCATTACAATTTATGTGGGCCAATGAGACATTAATAAACAAAAGTATATTTATACATTATCACTTTTATTGATGTTTTCACTCAGATGAAAAACATCATGTTTATGAAACGTAAGTCAGAGGCAATAGAAATGTTCAAGTTTTTTAGAAAAAGTTGAGAAAAAATGGGGGTTTATATAAAGATGTTGAGAACATATAATGGTACTGAGTTCACAAAAAATACTTTTGAAGATTATCCAAGAAAAAATGGTATCAAAAATTAGTATAGTGCTCCCTATACTCCACATAAAAATGGATTAGTAGAAAGAAATAATAGAAGCTTGGTGGAAATGGTACAAAGTATGTTAGTAGAATAAAAACTTTCAAAGTTCTATTGGAGTGAAGATGTTAGTACTGTTGTACATGTTAAAAATAGATGTTTGTTGAGACCAGAAACCAATATAACTCCTTAGGAAATTTGGTATAACAAAAAACCTTCATTGAAATACTTCAAAGTTTTTAGAAGTCCATGTTTTCTCAAAATCAAAAATCCATATTTGGGAAAGTTTGATGAGAAATATAAGGAAGGAAATTTTATGGGTTATTCACCAAATAGAATAAGTTTCAAATACTGGAACAAACATTTAAAAAAGTTAGTGGAATTATATGATGTGAAAGTAATTAAAAATAAAAATACCTTAACAAAATTTGTTGATAATGTTGAGGAGGATAAACTAGAGATTTAAAAAAATAGTGAAAGTAAGTCGAAAAATCCTTATCAAGATTTAGAAAATTCATGTGATGAGGAAAGTTCAATTGGGAAATAAATTTTGAAATTTCTTAATTTAAAAAAACATGTTGAGTCTGAAAAAATTATTGGAAATCAGAAGGCACTAGTTCAGATAAGAAGAAAGTTAAGATTAGATAATCAGACTTCACTTATCTCAAAAGTTGAACTAGAATCAGTTTCAAAAGCTATTCAACACAAAGAATGGGTGGATGATATGAATGAAGAGTTGGAACATATTGAGAAGAATGAAACATGAGAACTTGTTTCATGACCAATAAATAAAAATGTTATCGGAACCAAGTGGCTTTACAGAAATAAGATAAATGAACATGAAGAAGTTTCAAGAAACAAGGTAAGGATTGTTTGTAAAGGCCATGCATAGGTGGAAGGTGTGGATTTTGAAGAAAATTTTATCCCAGTTATAAGATTATAAACTATTAGAATGTTTCTTTTAGTGGTTGCACATTAGAATTACAAAGTTTATTAGATGGATGTAAAGTCATCTTTCTTAAAGGGTGAATATTGTGTGAGTTGGCATAGTAAGAAATTTTTTTTAGTAACATTGAGAATAACTAAATCTGAATATTTTGATACTGCTTAGGCTTGTACTCAAATATTTTGGATGAAAGTTCAGCTGTAATATTTGAAAGTAAAAGTTTTTAAAGAATTAAAGATACTTTTTGATAATCATAATACACTTGATCTTTCTAAAAATACTACCCAACATTCAAGATCTAAACAAATTGATATAAAGTTTCACTTTATAAAAGAACAATTTGCTGCAGAAGATGTTTTGTTGGAATACATTGCAATAAATTATCAGATTGATGATATCTTTAAAAAATTAATGTCGAAAGAAAGGTTTGTGGAATTGAGGCAGCAACTTCATGTTCAGACTCCTCCCATGTCTTCCTAAACCTCCTAATAAATTATCCCCATCATGATTTGGAATATGTTTACAAAGGGGGTGAGAAATTAACAACTTTCTACATTTCAAGAAGTTTTTACTTATCTTTTTTTCATGAATCTAAAGTTGTGGTTATCATAAAATGGGGGAGATAAAAATAAAAGTGAGGGAAAGTTTATATTTACATGGTCGTAAAATTTACCTACCACCGAGGGATGGAATTACTTCAAAAAAATTACTTTATCTAGTAGTGTGGTGTCATGACAGTTTATTTTGAGAAAGGAAATGTTTTGATAAAAGTAAAAAAAACATGAGTTTTTTACAAAATTTGAGCTATGAAAAAATTCTGAGAGTTGGAAAAGCTGTTAACAAGGGTTTTCAACAAATATAAAGGGGGATATTGAAGAACCTTTTTGATAAATTGTTTAAAAAAAGTTTTTGTAATTGTTGAAAATTAACCTTTTTATATAATAATGTTTTTGTTATCCAGGAATTGGACCCAGTCCATTGTAATGAGCTTTGCTATTTGAAGAAGCCATATTTTTTCTGAAGAGTTTTGAAAGAAGATTGTGAAGTCAAGAGTACGAAAGTTTTAAAACTTTATAATTTAAGTCAGATGATGCTTTGCTTATCATGAAGTTCTCATAAATCATGAAACATAATAATGATAAAAGATTTTGTAGAAATAGAGGAATCATAAAGATTGTATCTATTCCATAAGTACCAGACTCAGAAGTTACAAGATGTCAAAATGTTTAAATTTGATGAAGCTTAAAGAATTTCAAAGTTCCAGAGTGAATAATTAAATCGTAATGAGCTGAGAAAGAAACATAAATTGTAATGAGCTGAGAAGGAAACAAAATTCATAATGAGTTGAGAACGAAACAAAATTCGTAATGAGATGAGAAGGAAATAGAATTAGTAATGAGCTAAGAAGGAAACAGAATTCATATTAATCTCAGAAGAAAACATAATTCCAAGTTTATAAGGAAATATAATTTGTAATGACCTAAGAAGGAAACACAATTTGTAATGAGCTAAAAAGGAAACAAAATTTTCAATGAGCTGAGAAGGAAACATAATTCGTAATGAGCTGAGATGGAAATAAAATTCATAATGAGTTGAGAAGGAAATATAATTCATAATGACCTGAGAAGGAAACAGATTCGTAATGAGTTGATAAGGAAATATATTCATAATAAGCTGAGAAGAAAATAGATTTGTAATGAGTTAAGAAATAAATAGATCATAATGAATCAATAAAGAAAGGTAGATCGTAATGAGATAATTACAAAGAAGACTCAAAAATAAAATTCTAGAAGTTTTATGAAGATTTGAAGAGGTAAAACTTGAAATTAAATTTTGCATAAATATTAGAGAAATTTGAGGTGGATTTAAGAAGTCAAATTTCAAGTTTAAATGTGAGTGTTTTTTAGAGTTTTTGAAATTTGAGTAAGTGGGGAAAGTTTTCAAGTTTCTTGCTTTTGTTTTCTGAGTTTCCTATAAATACCTTATGAGATCAATTTGTTCATCATTAAATTTTCACATAAGCAAAAAATGTGGATCAATAAAGAAATCAAGTGAAAGTTATTTCCAGATAGAGATCTCATTAGGGGGATCAGATAACTGAAAGTTTGTTTACCGAATTGAGAAATATCATATTGAGGAAAATCATATTGAGTTGATCGGAATGAGAAATATCATATTGAGAATTTGATAAGAGTTTGAGTAATGAATATTGAGAATGAATTCATCATACTGAGCTCATTGGATCTAACATCATCATATTGGGTGAATTAGATCCAACATCATCAGATTGAGAAAATCAAATCCCGATAAATAGGACTAAGGATTCAGACTGAGAAAATTCTGGAGCCCTTTCAAAAAAGTCTTTATTATTTTATTTAGATCAATTTTTTTATAAGAAAACATTTTAAACTGATGGGAGTTAGCACAATCATTCCTATCATGATATAGAAGGTGTCTAATAGTATTTGGCACAAGTTGTATTCACCTTTTCAAAATAGTAGATTTTCATAGACCCACGGGAGTGACTATGATAAGGATGTAGGTTCTCACACTGAGGCCTAACCTTGTAAATATTGTTTGATTTACTTTTTTTATAATTTTTCATGCATGAGTATTTACTAAAAGTTGATAAGGAAAGAAATCTTAACAGTTTGTAGGGGTTAAGTTTCTAAAAGTTTTGAAACTCAAAAAAAGTGAACAACTGATTCAACCCCCCTTCTCAATTGTTATTAAATCCTTTGTAAATTCATGGATAATAAAATTATATTAATTAACTAATTCAAAACATCATATATATCTATTTAATTTATTATAATTTTATTTGGTTCATTTATGACCATTTCAATGAGTTATAAATATCAATTTTGTCGTTCTGGGAGTGTTTGTTTCATGGTTGGTTCGCTTATGTAAAATTATGGAAGTTCTTGTCAAATGAGAATAATTATATTGAAGTGAAATTATATAGTATTAATGCACTTAAATAATTTTAAATGTTACTATATATCATTTTTGTTTTCTAGCATGAGGATGATTCATTTGATAAAATTTTAATGATAATTGTTCAGTTTATTTTTGATGGTTTTTTCGACCATCATGAACTAGATTCATTTTATTGAATATTATGTTTATATATTAGTTCCAGAACTTGAAATAAGTTATAATATACTTATTAAAATATTATTTAAACATAATAATTCATTATGACCGGCCTTGAAGGTAGTAATGGAATGAAAAAACTTATTATCCTTGGAGATAATAATCTACAATAATTTGGACAACGGTTTCATTTCTTTGAATAAGAGGAGATGAGAAAAGGGGTGTATAGAAGATATTAAATTAACAATATAACATTATAGTATATACATTATACTGAAGTTATTACTCTTTTATGGGTAAAGTAGGTGAGGAGAATGTAGAAGAAGAAATGAAATTAAAAGAGATGGTTTGAGAAAGTTGCCTCTTGAATATCACCTCCTTGAAGGACCCCTTAAGGAAATGAAATTGGTCTTTTCTTGAGACCAATTAATCTTAGATATGGGGAAGATACTTGGGTAGTAAATTGTATAAAATATTAACAAGCTTAAAGTCTTATAAGGTGTGAGGAGAAGGGGTGGTGAGGGGTGGTATTTATAGGGGGAGGAGAGGGGTGTTTTTGATTATTATATTCATTAGTTTATTATTTTGGCTCATGACTATAAAGAGTGATGATTATTATGACTGAATATAGTAAATGGTTCAGGATATTTTAAATAAAGGTTTATTATATCATCCATGATTCAAAAATTCATGTATTTGGATTATAATGTTAAATACTATAAATTACCGTATTTCACTATTCACAAAAAATTCAACTATTTTAGAAAGATTCTGAAAATTCACCACAACCATTTTTCAACATGAAGATTTCAAAAATGGAATCCGTTTTATGAAAATAATTTTCTAAATATGATAAATTTAATCTTTAAATAAAATCACAATTTATTAAAAAAATACTAATTTTAATATTATAATTGATTTTATAACCCTTTGAAAAATTAATTAAGGCCACATAAAATTATCTTATAATTAAAATACAATATAATATTAATTTATTATTTTTTTATGAAAATAAATTTTCTTTTAAATCATTATATTAATTATAAAATTATAAATAAACATTTACATTTTAAAAAAATACCAACACCTAATTTATCATTTTTAAAACATTTATTTACTTACCATGATATAAATATATCATTTTATTTATAAGATACCTAAATTCTATTTTATACTTTCATAGGTGATGTTATTATTCTAACAACCAGATTATTATTCCTAACAGTAGATTACTATTCCAACGGCCAGATTTATAATGGTCATATAGGTTCCTTAAAAACTATAAATACAATTCATTTCATTCATTTTCCATTCACTTATACTTTATCTCAAGGTTATATATATTTTCATTTTCAAAATAAATATTATATTATTAACATTATGTTTTATTTCTATAATTTTTTTCATGAGTGTGGTCATTCTAGTGGATCGAGCATGTCACGACCCAACCCTAACCAGGGCTCGAGCCACAACTACCCCAAGACCACCGCTATAGGTTAGGGGATGGAAAAAATCACCGAAAGGTATATCTAACATGGGGAGGACTTTAACTAATGTACCTGTATGCACACACCCAACCATCTCAATGTAGAAGTGTATAGGAAAAAGAATAAAAAGTTGTGACAACTAGAATATAAACCAAGCATGAAAAACCTCTAGGGTGTACAAGAGTACAATAGTGAAACTGAAATTAAAGGAAAAAAATACACGCCCAACTAGAAATATGTCACAAACTAAAAAATTTGGAAAGTAAAAGTGGCAAGAGAGGCCATATCTTGATCTCCAAGCTTTGACCACTGTACGTGGTCCAATGCACCAAGTACCCCCAATATCCTCTTCAATCACTATCGACCTGTCCATTTTCTACATAAGATAAGACATGTGTGGGAAAAGTCTATATAGGGGTGAGTATATACATACCAAGTATGATGCCCCAAAAGTTAAAGGGGGATAAGTAAGAGATACAATAAGAATAAATAGATAGTAAATAGTGAAAAAATCAACAAAAAAGAAAGAAAGTAAACTCATCCAAACATAAGGGGCTCAATATGATGTATAAGTATGTTGGATTTGAATCTATAGATTATACACAAGAGGGGGGGTGAATTGTGTCTTTTGAAATTTTTTAACAACTCTTCTCTTGAACAAGTTCTGTCCTTTATACTTTATCAGATTTGATCATGTAGCGGAAAAAGTAAAATTAAGAACACAAAGATGTATAGTGGTTCGGGGAACAGAAAGCCCCTAGTCCACTCCACCAACGCTCTACTCCACGAGCTTGGTAATTTTCACTATCTGGTACTCTTTTCCATAGACCGATTCACAACTGAGTACAGGCAGTTGAAAACTTTACAATCCAAGGAAAAAAAAAGCCTTCTGGTTCAAACACGAACCTACACAACTTAGAACGAGAAATTGGTTAATCAAGAATAAAAATAATTTTAGAAAGAAATTTCTAGTTAATCTTGACAATTGCAACAGAATGCAATTGACACCAGATGGATCAAAGTCTCTAGAAATATTGATCTTCAAGACAAAGTGGTTCTGAGTTGATCCAGTTGTAGTAGATATAGAGATATAGTTCACAACCTCAGCATTAGTAGATCCACAATAGATATTCGATGTCAAACAGGTGAATCTTCTATCGAGCTCCTTCTTCTTGAACAAACAGAGCTTTTACGCTCCTGTTGAATCAGCAGATCAATTGTGAATAGTTGCAATCTCTATTTTCAACCTTTTTTAATAATAGATCGATCACATCCCCCCCGTACCTGGTGTTTCAGAGAGAACATATATAATAAAGCATATCTCCTACATAATTAGATCTATAAACATTTCCTTCTGATTCGTGATATTCAAAAATTTGAATTTACAGAGAAGTCGTAACTTCCCTTAAGACTCGGCATAAAAAGCTCCTTTTAATTCGATCTTAAATCCATTAATAAAAGGCTTTGAATTAGTCAAAGTCGTACTTTAAAAACGACTTTAAATCCGGCTTGAAATCCGCCCAGAAATCAGCTTACTGATCGTTGTACATAAATACCGTTTGTCAAAAGTTCCAACGCCAAATGTAAGGTTGATGACGTGGCCTCCAAATGTAGGGTTAATAACATAGTCTTCAAACGTAGGGTTGACAATGTAAGGTTGAACACAAACATAAGGTTGATCATCCATACTTTTTCTTCAACATTCTAACATACGGTAAAAGATCCATACTTTTACTTGATCCATACTTTTCCAAGAACGTATGGTTGTTCACAAAATTAAGGTTGATGAACCATACTTTTAAGAAACAAATTTACCGCTTATAATTTACGTACGGTTCTCCTTCCATACTTTGCTGATAACCAAAACATAGGGTTCCTTCCTAACGTAAGGTTCTTCTTCCATACTTTGCTGAAAACGTATGATTGTTTAACCATACTTTTCTAAGATATCAAAAAGTATACACTTTTCATCCTTACACTACGTTTATCCACGTAGGGTATGAACAATGATTCCAGAATGTACTAAAACAGATTCTGCGCTATATTCATCTACATAATATGTGAACATTGATTCTAGAATGCGCTAAAACAGATTCCGTGCTAGGTAATAAATTCTCGTTATTTCAAGAGTAAAATAAATTAATAAACTCCTGAAAAATACTAAGTAAAATCATTAGAAAATAACTAAGGGTATTTGTGAGCATCAAAATTATCATAAAGAGACAGAGTATTATTTTCAATAATCTTTCCCTTTAAATAACATTAGTATGTATTGTTGAAAACAATACTTTGCTCAACAATATCCCCCTTTTTGATGATCACAAAACCCATAAAATAATTAAAATTATTTAAACAAAATTAACTTTCAAAATTCGTTATAAAGTTTTAAATAAAAACTTCTCCACCAAAAAGATAATTATAAATCCAAATATCTCATTTAATTTTCTCCCTCAATAAAATGAATTCCCCCCCTAAATAAAATATCAGTTTTAATGTTGTGTTTATCCAAATTCTCCCCCTTTTTGTGATATAAAAAAGAATGAAAAATCATGGATTTTAACACTTTTAATATTGCACTGAACTGTTAGTAAATGCTATTATGAACTGCTTATCAATAATTAAATCTAGAGTACTGGCATATTTAAAAATAAAGTTATTAAAACAAATAAGGAAAGGGAAAAAAAATCAATGAAGAAAATTTTCATTCAAAAACAGTAGTATATACATGACAATGATATACACAGGAATCAAGGTTTGGGTAAGATAGGGAACAAGGTCTATCTCCTCTGGATTACATACTTGATTTCTGTAAACTGTTCCCGAAGTCTCTTCATCATCACATATCCAAGATTGATAATGAGCTCCCTGTTATCTTGAGTCATATTAATATCCTCAATTAAATTGACTCTGAAAAACTCATGCATCCTTTCCTCTTTTTCAAAAAATACTGACAGCTTCTCTGATAACTGATCTAACAGAAGTCTGATCGATGGTTCACTAGATGTCAGTTGATCCACTAAGAATTTTTGATTGTCCAGCAACACTGACAAAGGAGCACTATTACATTGAAGATCTTATATCATGTCATTCATATTGCTCAACGCAACTGTGATAGCCTGAAACCTTCTGATTAAATCAGGTGAAGTACCTGATCCACTAACAGCATTATTTGCAACTGATGCAAATTGGTTCTCCATAAACAACTTCAGATCTGATAAATCCGACTTCATAACCATTTCAGATTTTAATTGTGCAACAGCAGTCAGCATATCCTATTTAAAAATTTCAACTTCTTGACTTGAAACTGTACACTCCTTCAGATTTTGAAACTTTAAATGTTCTAAGTCTAAGGCATTTCTCAGAGAAGCATTCTCAGATTCCAACTGAGATACTTTTCTGTACAGTTCTTCAACTTCTTCTTTCCTTGAATCAGATGCACCCTGTGCTTGATTCACATTCTTAGGTTGATGCAGCAATACCAAAGGAAATGATTCAACATCAGATTTTTCTTTTTCTTTGTCCTGAGAAGGTTGGTCCACAGATATTTCCTTAGAGTTTTCATACTCCTCCACAGAAAAATACTCTTGAAGTACCTCTGTTTGAGCTTCAAAACCATGCTCATCACATTCATCTGCATCTTTTTCTTCCACTGTAATTTCAAGAACAATATTTTCAGAAGTTTCCTGAGGTCTGGCCACTTCTTCACTAGACACTGCCTCCATTTCCTGTTCCTATTAAAGTGAAACTTCAACATCATCAACAATATGTTCCTGATTTTCCCTTTGAGTTTCTTCTTGAGCTTCTGATTTCTCTACTGGAGCCGTTCTCTCAGTAACATCTTCCATGGTTTTATCAGCAACAATTTCTCTCACAAAAGAATAAGAAAATAAAGGTTCTGTTGGAGTTTCCAAAGCAGTGGAAGTGACTTCTTCATTTACTGGTCTTTTTCTTCTTGATTGAATTCCCTCCCGACTTCTGTCTTCCTCAACATCTGCCACTTCAAAGCGAATCCTTCTTGCTATATTGCTGACTCTAGATGCAGCTTGTCCCTCCTTGGACTTAGCCGGTTGATCCTGAGCACTCTCTGAGTCTTCCTCAGCTCCTACTGGCAAAAGTTTTCCTTTAATTGTGCTCCAGAAATATCCAACTTTCCTCAAGGTTTCAGCATTAAACGTATTACTGTGATGACAGTTAACTCTTGCATCCACTAATCTCACCATGTCTTTCTTAAACAGCAGCTTAGAAATAAATCTACCAAAGGGATATAAATTCATCCTGGCCTCACTTTGACAACAGTAACTGAGATACCTTATCATGTATCTTGGAAAGTTTAACTTAATATCACTTAACATAAGAAACATTATATACATATCTGGGTACAAAATCTTCTCCATTTCTTCCATCTGTGGAGCTATTCCAGTCTGAATAAATTTTACCAAAATCTTCTGATTAAGCTCCAAATCCTTAACAAACATTTTCTTTATTGTCTTGGTACCAAAAAGAAAAGACATGATGTCTTCGGATTTATGCACAGAATATCCTATATTCTTCAAGTCAAAATGAAAAACTCCCTCATGAGGGCAGTTGAGAATCTGACTAATCTCTACTGAAGAGATTGAGAAATCCCTATTCTCTATTTTAGCCATCATACTATCTTCGGTATCTCCCAGACTAAACTGTACAGATTTGTAGAAGTATCTAAGTTCTAATTCATACAGAAATTCCGTATTTTCACTGTTGAACATCTATTCAAGATTCTGAAACGACAGCGCTTGATTCAACAACAGATTTTTCTGAAATAACAAGTCAAGATCGATTACCTTACCCTGTAAGATTTTTCTTCCCTCAGTGCATTGTCTCTTGGAATTGCTCAGCTCAGCCTCACTGGCTCTTTTAGTCCTTACCATTTCTGCGAGAGTCTCTAAAGGTTTGAAGGTTAGGGTTTCAGAAGTTTGAAGGTTAGGGTTTTAGAAGAGGAATTGTGATTTTTGGATTTCAAAAGGGTTTCGATAGAAGTGAAAGGGTTTAGAAGTCGAAAAGGCTCTGACATCCTTGATTCCCGTGTAATCACTCATCATTACATATATTTAAAAACAAAACAAATAAATTTTTCATATGATGAAAGAAAGAAAATCTTAAACAGTATTCAATATACAAAATAAAATTTGCATAAATAAAAAAAAATTATTTAAAATTAAATAAACCTAGCTCCCCCTTAATAAAATAAAACCTTGCAGTGGGAAGTGGTTTAGTAAAAATATATGCTAATTGAATTTCAGTATTTATAATTTCTAAAAATATATCTTTTTTAATAACATGATCTCTTAAAAAGTGATGCCTTATATCAATGTGCTTTGTTCTAGAATGACTAATAGGATTTTTTGAAATATTAATTGCACTCGTATTATCACATAAAATAGGTGTATTATTAAAATTCAATCCAAATTCCATAAGATTGTTTTTCATCCACAACACTTGTGCACAACAACTGCCAGTAGAAACATATTCTGCCTCAGCTATTTACAAGGCAACTGAATGTTGTTTCTTACTAGACTATGATATTAAGGACTTTCCTAAAAAGTGACATGTACCTGATGTACTTTTTCTATCTAATCTAAAACTTCCAAAGTCAGCATCTGAATATGAAATCAAATTGAAATCAGAAGTTTTAGGATAAAGAAGAGATTGAAAAACAGTTCCTTTTAAATATCTAAAAATTCTTTTAACAGCAGTTAGATGGGATTCTTTAGGATTTGATTGAAATCTAGCACAAAGACATACTGAATACATTATATCTGGTCTGCTAGCAGTAAGATATAACAGACTACCAATCATAACTCTATATAACTTGTTGTCAACTGACTTTCCAGTTTCATCCAAATCATGTTTTATATTAGTATACATAGGAGTTGTAAATGTCTTGCTGTTCTCAAGTCCAAATTTCTTAAGTAAATCAGTAATGTATTTGCTTTGATTTAAAACATTTCCAAAATATTTTTGAAATATTTGAAGACCCAAAAAGAAATTTAATTATCCCATCATACTCATTTCAAATTCTTCTTGCATTAATTTTGAAAATTCAGGACAAAGAGTTTTATTAGTTTATCCAAAGATTACATCATCAACATAAATTTGAACCAATAAAACATTATTTTTCATAGTTTTCTTAAAGAGTGTTGGGTCTGCCATTCCAACAGTAAAATCATTTTTCAAAAGAAAAGAACTTAATATTTCATACCAAGATCTAGGTGCTTGTTTAAGGCCATAAAGAGCTTTAGTAAGTTTAAAAATAGAATCAGGTTTTTGAGTGTTTTCAAAACCAGGAGGTTGCTCAACATAAACTTCCTCCATTAAATAACCATTTACAAAGGCAGATTTAACATCCATCTGAAATAATTTAAAATTCATATAAGACGCATAGGCTAAAAGGATTCTAATGGCTTCTAACCTTGATACAGGTGCAAAAGTATCATCATAATCTATTCCTTCTTCTTGATTATATCCTTTAGCTACTAATCTTGCTTTATTTCTAGTTATTGTGCCTTGGTCATCCTATTTATTTCTAAAGACCCATTTGGTTCCTATTACAGGATAATTCTTAGGTCTTTCAACTAATTCCCAAACTTCATTTCTTTTAAACTGGTTTAATTCATCTTGCATTGCTATTACCCAACTTTCATCATCTAAAGCTTCTTCTACAGATTATACACAAGAGGGGGGGGGGGGGGGTGAATTTTGTCTTTTTCAATTTTTCAATAAATCTTATCTTGAATGAGTTCTATCCTTTATACTTTATCAGATTTGATCATACAGCGGAAAAAGTAAAATTAAGAACACAAAGATGTATAGTGGTTCTAGACTATCTAGGTAATATATTTAAAGGTTCTTCAGTATCATGTTCCTCTGAACTGGACTGAATTTCTTTTATATCATTTTCAAAATCATTCTTTAAATTCTCAATTCTCATGTTATCATTAGAGTCAAGTTCATCCATTTATTCTGTCCTTTTCTCAAAAGGATCAGATTCATCAAATTTCACATGAACTAATTCTTCAACAATCCTTGACTTCTTATTATAAACTCTATAAGATTTGGAGGTAGCAGAATATCCTAAGAAAATACCTTCATTAGATTTTGGATCAAACTTACCAAGATTATCCTTGGTGTTTAAGATATAAACCTTGCATCCAAAAACTTTAAAGTAATTTACTTTAGGTTTTCTGTTATTCCATAGTTCATAGGGTGTATTTTTCAAAATAGGTCTAATAAAAACTCTATTAATTATATAACAAGCTGTATTCACAGATTCTACCCAGAAATATATAGTCAGGCTATATTCATTTAACATAGTTCTAGCCATTTCTTGAATTGTTTTATTTCTTCTGTCTACAATCCCATTTTGTTGAGGTGTTCTTGGTGCAGAGAAGGTGTGTTTAATACCCATATTTGAGAAAAAGGAATTAAATTCCAGATTCTCAAATTCTCCACCATGATCACTTCTTAATGAGATTATATTGAAACATTTTTCATTTTGAACAGATTTTCAGAAACTTTCAAATAAAGTAAAAGCTTCATTTTTAAATTTCAAAAATAAAATCCATGTAAATCTTGAATAGTCATCGACTAAAACATATACATATAATTTACCAGCTAAGCTTTCTACTCTTGAAGGTCCAAAAAAATCCATATGAATAAGTTCTAGAGGTTTAGATGTAGCAACCTTATTAACAGATTTGAAGGATGATTTGTGTTGCTTGCCAATTTGACATGCATCACAAAATCTGTCACTTTCAAATTTGAGACAAGGTAAATCAGAAACTAAATGTTTCTTAGATAACTTATGTAAAACATATACATTGCAATGACCAAGTCTCCTATTCTAGATCCAGGATTCACTTACTTTAGCAGTCAAGCAGTTTACTTGTTGTTTACACAAGGAATTTAAATCCAAAGTATAGACATTTTCAGTTCTTGGTGCTTTGAATTTAAACAATTTATCTTTAGAAACAATACAACAATTGATAGTAAAATCAACAGTATATCCATCTTCACAAAGTTGAGAGATACTTATCAGATTGTGTTTTAGTCCTTGTACATAAAGTACTTTGTTGATTGAGACTGTTTTTGGATCTCCAACAGTTCCAATGCCAATGATTTTTCCTTTGGCATTGTCACCAAATGTGACAAGTCCTCCTTCCTTTTGAGTGAGTGAAGAAAAATTCAATGAGTTTCCACTCATATGTCTTGAGCAGCCACTGTCCATGTATCATATATCTTTTCTTCTCTGGTGACCTGCTACCTGCAAAGACATTCAAACAAATTGCTTTGGTACCCATATTTTGTTGGGTCCAGGAGTGTTAGCTAGCAATGATCTGGGTATCCAGATTTTCTTTGTTCTTTTAAAATTAGCTGAATCATATAAGTCTTTTGAAACATAGGCTTTCTTAATACCACAAATTTGAGGTTATCTTAAGAAACAGTTTTTAGCTACATGTCCCTTTTCCCCACAAAAATTACAATTAAGCTTTTTAGAGTCAGGAACAAAATAATTTTTATATAGCTTTGGTTTTTCTCCTTTACTTACAATTCCAAATCTCTCATTTTTAATGATAGTTTTTCCAAGAATTTAATTTAATGAATTCTCTCCTTTTGTAAAAACCAATGCAGCCTGTTTGTAAGATTCTACTTCATCCTGTAGTGTTTTTATTCTTGATTCACAATTAATATAGTTAGTGTTAATCAAATTGTATTTATCAGTTAATTCTTTATGTTGTTTTAACATTGTGTCTCTTTCATTTGAAACAGATTTATGTATATTTTTAGTGACTTATGTTTCTTAAATAGTGAGTCATATCTTTCTTCAAGCATATTGTAGTAGGCTGCAAGTTCTTCATTTGCGTAGCTTGATTCAGAATGTGATTCAGAGGATTAATATGAGTTTACCTCATTAGTTTCTGCCATGAAACTCATGTTTGCCTTTATATTGACTTCTTCTTTCTCTGATCTTGATTCAGAAGAGCTACTAGAGTCTTCAGATACACTCCAAGTGGATTTCATAGCTTTCTTGTATTTCTGCTCAAAGTCATTTCTTTTGAAGAATTTTTTCTTCTTTTCATCCTTCAATTGTGGGCAACCTGGTCTAATATGTCCCATCGTTTTGCATTCATAACATCTCACTTCCTTATTATCTCCCTTAAAGGATTTTTTGAAGCCTCTTTTCTTGCTGTAGAATTTTCTAAATTTTCTAGCTAGTTGAGCCAGTTCTTCATCTGAGTTGGATGAGTCATAGCTTTCTGATTTAGCTTTGACTTCTTTGCTCTTCATCTTTCTATTCTTTTGTAGTGAAGTTACCTTCAAGGCAGTATCTTCTCTTTTGATAAGCACTTTATGTTCATTAGATTCATCTTGCATTTCAGCTTCATACATCATCAGTGTACCAATTAGCTCTCTCATAGTTAGATCTTTGATAGGTGTTGATTGTATGATTGCAACAAAAATACCATTCCATCTAGTAGGAAGTACTCTCAGTACTTTTAATGCTTGATCGGCCTGCTTGATAGGTTCTCCTAGAGCAGTTATGTTATTGACAATTTCTGTCAATCTCCCAATCATTTGGGTAATGATCTCACCTTCAATCATTCTAAAAGTATCAAATTTCAGTTTTTTAGTTGCATATCTCATTTGCCTTACATTATCTGTTCCTTCATATGCAACAACTATTGTTTTCCACATCTCATATGCTATCGGGCACTGAGATACTCTGTTAAATTCATCTGGTCCTAGACCGCAGATAATTGCATTCATAGGCTTTGAGTTCACATTGTACTCTACCTCTATAGCAGCACTCCATGCCTCGGGATTTTTAGGAACTTCATAAGGAGTCAGAATCTTTGAATAGACTCTATATCCGAGGTTTTTCAGATATATTATCATGCGCGATTTCCAGCAACCATAGTTTTCTCCATTAAAATATGGTTCTCTGACCATCGACATCCCTTCTCTTGTATCAGTCATGATGCTCTGATGTATAATCCTTAAATGCTTCTATCATTCTAAGTCTCTATCAGAAGCTCCTACTCTGATACCAATTGTTGGATCTGAATCTATATATTATACACAAGAGGGGGGGTGAATTGTGTCTTTTTCAATTTTTCAATAACTCTTCTCTTGAACGAGTTCTATCCTTTATACTTTATCAGATTTGATCGTGCAGTGGAAAAAGTAAAATTAAGAACACAAAGATGTATAGTGGTTCAGGGAACAGAAAGCCCCTAGTCCACTCCACCAACGCTCTACTCCATGAGCTTGGTGATTTTCACTATCTGGTCCTCTTTTCCACAGACCGATTCACAACTGAGTAGAGACAGTTGATACCTTTACAATCTAAGGAAAAAAAAATCCTTCTGGTTCAAACACGAACCTACACAGCTTAGAACGAGAAGCCGGTTACTCAAGAATAAAAATAATTTCAGAAAGAAATTTCCAGTTAATCTTCACAATTGCAACAGAATGCAATTGACACCAGATGGATCGAAGTCTCTAGAAATATTGATCTTCAAGATGAAGCAGTTCTGAGTTGATCCAGTTGTAGTAGATATAGAGATATAGTTCACAACATCATCAATAGTAGATCCACAGTAGATATTCAATGTCAAACAGGTGAATCTTCTATCGAGTTCATTCTTCTTGAACAAACAGAGCTTTTATGCTCCTGTTGACTCAGAAGATCAATCAATAATAGTTGCAATCTCTGTTTTCCACCTTTTTTTAATAATAGATTGATCACATTCCCCCCATACCTGGTGTTTCAGAGAGAACATATATAATAAAGCATATCTCCTACATAATTAGATCCATAAAAGTTGCCTTCTGATTCATGATATTCAAAAATTTGAATTTATAGAGAAGTCGTAACTTCCCTTAAGACTCGACATAAAAATCTACTTTTAATTCGATCTTAAATCCATTAATAAAAGGCTTTGAATCAGTCAAAGTCGTACTTTAAAAACAACTTTAAATCCGGCTTGAAATCCGCCCAGAAATCAACTTACTGATTGTTGTACATAAATACCGTCTGTCAAAAGTTCCGACGCCAAACATAAGGTTGATGACGTGGCTTCCAAACGTAGGGTTAATAACATAGTCTTCAAACGTAGGGTTGAAAACGTAAGGTTGAACACAAATGTAAGGTTGATCATCCATACTTTTTCTTCAACATTCAAACGTATGGTAAAAGATCCATACTTTTAATTGATCCATACTTTTCCAAGAACGTATGGTTGTTCACAAAAGTAAGGTTTATGAACCATACTTTTAAGAAAAAAACGTACCACTTAGAATTTACGCATGGTTCTCCTTCCATACTTTGCTGATAACCAAAATGTAGGGCTCCTTCCTAACGTAAAGTTCTTCTTCCATACTTTTCTGAAAAAGTATGGTTGTTTAACCATAATTTTCTAAGATATCAAAAAGTATACACTTTTCATCCTTACGCTACGTTTATCCATGTAGGGTATGAACAGTGATTCCAGAATGCGCTGAAACAAATTCCGCGCTATATTCATCTGCGTAAGATGTGAACAGTGATTCCAGAACGCACTAAAATAGATTCCGTGCTAAGTAATAAATTCTCGTTATTTCAAGAGTAAAATAAATTAATAAAATCCTGAAAAATACTAAGTAAAATCATTAGAAAATAACTAAGGGTATTTGTGAGCATCAAAATTATCATAAAGAGACAGAGTATTATTTTCAATAATCTTCCCCTTTAAATAACATTAATACGTATGGTTGAAAACAATACTTTGTTCAACAAGGTAGACTACACATTGAGTCTTTACCACCCATAGTGGGAGAGTATCCCCATAAAACCATAAGGATCTCAACTTGATGAGTACATGGACTAACCCATTCATATTTGCAACCCATGTAAAGAGATTAAACAAATCCAAAAACACACACACATAGACACACATAACGATGCCCAACATCTCATGCGTCTTCCCATAAGTAACTGGGTGGAGGCCCACACCTCGCCACTATATCACACAGTCAATAGGGCGCAATCTCTAAGTATAGGACCCACGCCCTAGTGTGTCGGTGGGGGGGGGGGGGTGGTGCTACTCAATAAGTATCCGTAGAGGACATATGCCCTGATGTGTCAGGGGGGTTCCACTATGATGGTCAAGGACTCGCACCTTGATGCGTTAGGGGGGTTCCACTCTAGTTTTATAAGGACCCACACCCTATCCAATAGGGGGTTCTACTAGGTAGATAAAGGAACTGCACCTAAGATGATGGGGGTTCCACTCTATAGGTCAAGGACCTGTGTCATGGTGCGTTAGGGTGGTTCCACTCTTGTGTCATGAGGACCCGTGGATTATCCGATAGGGGGTTCCACTCTATAGCTCAAGGACCCATGCCCTGGTGTGTAAGGGGGTTCCACTCTGGTGTCACAAGGACCTACACCCTATCCTATAGGGGGTTCCACTCGATAGATAGAGGAAGAACACCCAAGACGATGGGCAGTTCCACTCCATAGGTCACTAGTGATCCTCTGGATGATCACTACCATTGATGGGTGTGCCTAAATAAGCATCATAGATGGAACATCTCACATTGTATCTCAGAAGTCACAATGAATGGAACCATCACGTTCTACGTGAAAAACACTCAGGATGAGCTACTCGCGGGCCAAAATCTGAGTCCAAATGGATGAGATAGGAGAGTTTTAATTTTCCTCAAAAAGAACCAAGGGGTACACGGTGTGTGAGAGGACCTAAAAAACATGTAGTCCCTCTCCATTTCCTGACCGTGTCCCTGGTGGTACATAACTCACTGCCCATATAGGGCTATACGATGTGTATGGGGTATACAAAACATGTACGAGGCACTCAGGGTCCCTGTATGTGCACCATAGCCGTGTCTGTATACTTCGGTACACAACTGTGTTCCTAGCCATGCCCATGTACTTCAGTACACAACATTCACCTTGTCGCGTCTTTCCACACAGGTTCCTACCCATGTGATCTACCACATGGATCATCCACCAGGGAAAGTGGTACAGGGCATGAAGTATGGCTACACACCGTACCATCCTTATAATTTTCCAAAACCCTAGCTGCCTCAGTATAGGGGATACACGCCGTGTGTTCATTGTAATACACAATATGTAGCCGTGTTTTTCACAGAACATTAGATCTAAACTCTGCACACCAAATCCAGCTAATTTTCCATATATTTCACCTCAACACTACCTGAAATTGGTGAATCTTGTCCTGATTCATTATTTTCATCCATATAGTGGTTGGAAATCAGTTTCATCAACCCATGGGGGTTCACCACATGTCCTGCAATCCCTATTTGCTGCTTGTAGTCTCCGATCCAGTTTTTGTTTCAACAAATCGATCAATCACAACCCAAAAATCTTTCATTTCCATCCATAATTTTATGTTTTTATCATCATACATGATTCTTTTGTGAATCTAGGGGTCTGATCTAGCTCGGAACCACCTGGAAACATTGAACTAAGGCCCTGTAGTCCAGTCGATGAAGAACACGAAGAATCAAGGGAGAAAAGCACCACAAAAAGGTTTAAAAATTATGGTCCAAGAATTCTTGTCCAATGATCTCAATTGGGGATATACATGGTTATAAAAAAATTTCATATCCAATTTAATTTCAATTCACGGGCGCATGCAATGTTTAAAAATTGGCATAGATCATAAAAGGGATGATCCTACTCAGTAAATTTAATAAAATAGGGCATAATCTACAATTTTATGAGTCATAATTGGATATTGTATTAATTTTCATAGAATGAAATGTCCTACAACAATTGAGAATAGTATTTTTGTTCACTATGCTTCGATCTGATTTGATCCGGAGTTTCGTCGTTGTTGGAATCCAATTTTCCAACGAGCGGAGGAAAGAGTCATTGCACAATGGTCCCAGGATTATGTAGCTAACCTTAGGAAAATTTCCATAACAATATATTTATAGAAGAAACAGATTAGGTTAATTAATTAAAATAAATAAATTTAATTATTTATTTTAATTAAACTCACCCGCTAATGGTCGTGACATCTGAACGTTCCGTACTGACCTACTTTAGGTTGTGTCTAGGGTAAAAATCACATTCCAGACTCAACCATGGTCTCATATTTATGATCTAATATCCCATTTAAGAGTTATCACATTTTCTTTAAGAAATTTTCTGCATGTAATACAAAATATATTTAATATTATTATAAAATTAATTCTGAGCACACCGGACATTGGAATCTCACGCCATCTTAGTTCCTGACTCTGAATATATATATAGAAGTATTTTAAAGTCTTACAAAAAAAACTAGGTCTCCACATCATTCCCTAATTCAATATTTTCTACCTTGAAAAGAAAAAATAAGAAAACAACTCGAGATACTGAACTCGTATCTGGATATCCCACTCTCAGGAGCTCTCCTGGATGTCCCCATACTTACACAACATGCAAACCAAGGGGATGGTTTGTCAACGTAGGGTACTCTCCTGTTGATCCCCAATCTCCACTAGGTGCTCTGAAAAAGTGTCTCCATCGTCAATGTCTATCTTTACCTAGTCGATGACATGTATGGGGTCATGAACATATCTTCTTAGCTGTGAAACATGAAAGACAATGTACACCTACTCCATCTGTGGGGGTAGGGGGAGGCAGTAAGTAACCTCACAAACCCTATACAAGATCTCAAATAACCCAATGAATCCCAGGGATAACTTTCCTCCCCGACTGAATCTCCTTAATACTCATCATAGGGAGACTCTTAAGAAAATGCGGTCTCCCTGTTCGAAATCCAAGGGACTATGACAGTGATCTGTGTAATATTTTTGCCTACTCTGGGCTATCCTCATCCAATCACAGATGACCTGGACCTTCTCTGTCATCGCCTACATCAACTCTGGACCCACAAGATATGCCTGACCAATCTCTGTCCAAAACAAGGGTGACCTGCAGGGTCTCCCATATAGGGCCTCAAAAGGTTCCATGTCGATCATCGAGTGGTAGTTATTATTGAATGCAAACTTTACCAAGTAAAATTGATCCTCCCAGTTTTGAACAAAGTCTAACACGCAAGACCTTAGCATATCTTCCAAAAACTTGATAGTGAACTTGGTCTTCCAATACATCTTGGGGTGAAAGGATATACATATCCTCATATGGGTCCATAATTCCACCTGCATGTCTCTCTATAACCATGATATAAACCACACATCATGGTCAGAGACAAAAGTCGAGGTCACCCATGAAGGTTAACAATCTTCTGCATGTACAATTTCCCTAAAATCATCACCAAACTCTCTTCCCTAATAGCAAGGAGGTGTTCTGACTTTGTGAGTCGGTCAACTATCACCAAGATAGTGTTATGGTCCTTCACTGTACATGGAAGACATATGATGAAACCCATGGACATGTCATTCGATTTCCACTTTGGGATCTTAATGGGTTGTAATAAACCTTCCAGAACCTGGTACTCAGCCTTCACTTGCTAGAAGGTGATGCACTGAGAGATGAACTTATCCATGCTTTATATCATGCCAGACCACCAAAACTACTGTTAAAGGTCTTTGTACATATCCTCCACCCTGGGACATACAAAAAAAGGAGAAGTGTGTAAATATCTCATCACATCCTCTTACATTGTGATTAGGACCACCATTTTCCCCTGTAAAAGGATGATGTGATTCCCTCCTTTAGAACATTATCTGGTAAATTCCCTGCGGATATATAGTCATGAAAGACCTCATAGTCGATGTATACCAGCTAGAAATCTCTCACATGCTCAATAAGCAGAGCAGTCAACACCATTAACTGAAGGAAAACTACACCCTCCTGCTCCACCAGGGTTAGCTACAAGGAAGCCAAATACCCAGAAGCCTCTTGTACCAAGAGAGTGTGGGACCTCCTATTAAGGGAATATGCTACCAAATTTTCCTTCCCCAGAATATAGATTATCTCAAAGTCACAGTCCTACAGGAACTCTAACCAGTGTCACTGTCTCAAGTTAAAGTCTCTCTGTGTGAAGACGTACCTGAGACTCTAATGGTCTAAGTAAACCACAAAGTGCTCTCCCATAAGGTATTTCCTCCACATCCTCTAGGGAAGACTATTTCTACCAGCTCTAGGTCATGAGTCACATAGTTCTGATCATGTGGTCTATATTGCCTCAATCCATATAAAATAACTTCCTAACACTACATCCAAACACAGTCAAACCCAACTCTTGAGGCATAAAAATACACTACATACTCCATGTCCTCATCCAGTAGTCTCAAAATAAGATCAATAATTATCCTTAGCCTCAGCTCCTAAAAGTCCATCTGGAACTACTCAGTCCAATTGAATAGATTCCCTTTCCACATTAGGGAAGTCAATGAGGATACAATTCTAGAGATGCCCACTACAAACCTTCGATAGTACCCATCCAAGCCAAGAAAACTTCACACCTATAAAACAATCATGGGTGGCTCCCAAGAAAGAACTACATCGATCTTCTCTTGGTCCATGGCTATACCATGCTCAAAAATGAGGATTTTAGGGTGGAGGTGAATTTCCAGGTACTGCAGCAGTAATGTAGCAGGTACTGTAGAAGGTACTGTTCGGTACTGTAGCAGTCAGAACTATTCATCCATTTGGGCCTTTAGGCCACTGGTTTGGGCTTCGGGTCCTGAAAGGATTTTGGACCACCCAAGGCCTTTAGGCCAGTTGATTCTCAAGGACTTTGGTCCACCTTAAGGCCTTAGGGCCACCCCAAGGCCTTCGGGACACTTGAATTCGATGTACTAGTTTTACTACAATGAACAAGGCTTCAGATGAGGATTCAGGGCATGTGCATTCACTAGAGAAGAGCTAACCAGATTTGGAAGAATGAGAGGGTATGGCTTTTTCCATCGATACCAAGCCTGTGTAGCTTTGCATAGGACAACTAGTCGACCAGCCCTACTAAGGTGGAGTGTTGATATCATGACATATGTTGGGGAGGAGCAGTTCCAAGTGGTCTTGTCTGGGTGATTACCTTTAAGACCTACGGGTCATGTAATTGTCTCTAAGACTTCGGGCCTTGTAAGGGTTCCACCTCACCCCTTGAAAGGTGGATTATCAAAATAATAAAAAATGAAGGCCTTCGGGACATTCTGACTAACCGAAATTCCCTATAAAGTGAACCTTGTGTATCTAGATATATAACTTTGAGAGATTACCATATAGATGGTTCCCCCAAAGAAAATCTAGGACCATACTAAAGTGCTCTATATGCCCCTACTTTGATGTTGAGTAGATGAGTATGTCGTCAATGAAGAAAACCAAAACTGTTCCAAGTACTGTTGGAAAACCTGGTTCATCAAATCCATAAACACGGTGGGTTAATTCATCTCACCAATGGGAATCACCAGGAACTCATAGTGTTCATAGTGACATTGGAATTACAGCTTCAAAATATCAGCTATATGAATTCTCAACTAGTGGTAACCAGACTGAAGATCGATCTTTGAGAACCATCTTGCGCCTTGTAATTGGTCAAAGAGGTCGTCAATCCTTGGCAAGGGGTACTTCTTCTTTATTGTGTCTAGGTTCTGGTGATGATAACCCATGCAAAGCCACAATCTCCCATCTCCCTTTTTTATGAACAACAATGGAGCTATCCATGGTGACACACTGGGTTTGATGAAATCCTTCTCTTTAAGGTCCTCCAACTATAACTACAGCTCCTAGATCTCTGTAGGGGTCATCTGATATGCCATAGAATATATTAGAGCAGTCCTGGGATATAAGTTGATGAAAAAATCCATCTACATCCTTAGAGGTAGTCCTAGAGTGTCCTCAGAGAAAAAGTCCATATAATCCTCCATTACTGAAGGAATCCAGATGCTTGAAGAGCCTGCTGCACCAAGGGATATACTCACCAACTGACGGGTGATGGGTTGCAACCTCCTGCTTTCAAAACCCACTCAACCTTCCATGAGATCTCTCTCTATCATGAACCACCCTAGATACCCTAGTACCCAAATACTAGATCTAGTACTAACATAGACCGAAGGGCATTCCTGATCCCCATGGGTTGGCGAACAATACCTAGAATCATACAAGATAAATGTGAGAATAATTTTTATACAAAAAAAGAGGAAGAAACAACTACAAGTAACTATTATTAGAAGAAAAATCCACAAGGATAATTGTAAAAAAAATAAAACAAGTATAAGCAATCCAAATTAAATCATAAAAGTACCATAAAATAGGATAAATAGCCCAAGTCCCAATATATATAACTCTCCAAGTCCCAAGTATCAACAATAAGAACCACCTCCAAGTGGCGCTTTACCCTTACTTGAACCTAGAAAAAGATAATCTAAAAACACCTGAAGGCACGGGTAGGGTGTGAGTTTAAAGACTAATAGGGTATCACCATGGATTCCATAAGAAGATTCCATAATTAATTAACCAAATAAATATTTCAATTTTAAATAAACAGGCTTGGAAATACAAGAGAATATTTAAAACAAATCATGCTTTTCTTTTCCATTGATGGAAACATTTATAAATAATGGATTCATAACATTTTATATAAAATAGTTTATATAAATTCACAAGGCATACAAAAAATGGCATATATATCAAAATAATCACAAACGAGCAACATGGTCATCTTCCAAGAGGTATGATAGTTCCAGGTTATAGGATCCTCACACACTCTAATAGGTGATCATGATAATAAGAGTATGCACATCCCTCAGAAATTGGTCAAAGATGACACATCACTATCCCGTCAGAGATGTGACCTTCTACACTATGTTTTGTTAGAGTTGTAAAGCATAAATAGAGTGTTGTACCAAATAAATCACTAAATACCAAGGATTGCATATGTTCAAACAATAATCAATAATGAGAAAATTATTTCAAAACTATTCAAAATACAATTTCCCCATTTTTCCATTTCAACGTTCCAATTTCTCTTTAAAATCCAATACAAAAGTTCTTAATCAATTCACACCTTTTCCAGGATAAAACCAATGGGTTCTTATCAAAAAAATTTAATATGTTTTTTCTCAAATAAAAATTTTAAATCAATTTCAAAATTTAATTCCACAATTTAATATCATAATTTTCCATAAAATTCCATAATCACACCCCAATTCATTAGAATTGGGGGTTTTCCCCAATTTCATGCCAAAGAAAATTCAAATCCCAATTCAATTCGAATTGGGTTTTTCATAATTCAATTGAAAGAAATTTAATCTAAATCAAGCAATTTAGGGTTAAATCAATTGGTCAATCTTAAAAGGAACCCATTATTGAAACAAAGAGATCATGTCTCATAATTCTCGCAATGGGAAACTCCAATAAAGAACTTCGACAAAGGATATTCAAGAATCAAACATAGATTCAAGATCTAAAACAACAGTTATTAGATCCTCTAATAAAATAGAGATCTATCAAACCCTAAGGAGAAGGGAGGAAGAGATTGGTAGAGACCAAGAGGAGAAGATTCACATACTTGGAGGAGATAAAATGATATTTTCCTAGATTTTATTTGATTTAGAAAGGGTTTGGAGGAGAAAAAATCACCTGTAGGGAGCCTACAAGGAAGAAGAATTCGTGTTAGGGCCGAATAGGCCTATCGTGCACTTAAACTAGGGGTTTCGAGATTTTAAAATAAATTTCCAGAATTAAAAATTCCCATATGCATAGTTAGCTGGGAAGGACTACATGGTTAGAAAAACTGTGCACCCCTCAAATGGGGTGAATATTTTCTACTAGGTGGGCACACACTTTTTCAAACCATGCACCATCCATGAAAACCCCCACTATTTGAGTTTGTATGGTTTATTCTAGGTGTGCACACGATTTGGGAAAACCATGAACCAACCTTACACAACCTATAATATCCGAAAAAATTCCAAATTTCTTCCTAAAACACCCTTAAATGAGACCCAGACAAAGCATGTTCAAAAATAGGGTAAAGGGGAACCTGAAAACAATAACAAGATGTTACAATATCATCCAAAAAGAAGAACCTCATCCCATCAGTGTGAAGGAATATTAATCATCTATGGTTACAATGAATCTAGGATCAAACCATGGATAACCAATCCATACCCAATATGACGTCATAGGGTTTCATCATGATGACCAAAAGGTCCCACACGAACCTCTCTCTACCAAGTGATAACTCATACTACTGATAGATAAAAGATACAGAAGAAGCATTCCCTGTAGGAACTTTAAGACAAAGATACTGGGATAATGCCTCAACTCGGAACTCCATCTCTCACACCAAGAGTATAGACATGAAGTAATGACTCACACTTGTGTCTACTAATACTGAGATAAGAGTATAATAAATACATATCATACCTCTAATCATCTCATGTTCCACTAGGTTGTAAGCCTCCATTGCTTGCATTTTTCTATGACACCGACTGCCATCTCCCTGAGCCTGACGTGGGATACCTGGTGGTGGTGGTGGAAGGATATCATAACATTTTCCACCAAAAAAAATTCTCCTCCCAGAGCTCTATATGATCACCCTCCATCTCCGCCTCCTTGGGGGCCTCCCTGCCCTCTCCTAGGAGATACCTGATCATAGCACTGCCTCTACCATTGAGGTATTTTAACTATCTGCCTATAATCTTAAACAATTCAGGTCAGGAAGTATCACACTATGTGATCTCACCCATCACAAGAATAAAACTTCCCCTCTCTGAGTTGCCCTGGTCCTCTATGCTGTCCCTGTGCAGCACGACCACATGCCTGAGTTTGATCATGAGGAGGTCTCTTACATCGAGATCCTGTTGTCTGGTGCATGTTAGCTACTGCAAATGAATCATCCCTGTAATTACCAATGCCAGATCTAGCTACTTATAATCCCTTTGACAGGAAGCTCTCTATCATTAGTGCCCACTCTAACACCCCGACGTTGGTTGAGATACACAAGGGAACCATGCTGGCTTAAATCTCTCTACAGAGTCCCTTCTCAAAATTCCATGCTCAAAAGTATCCATCCCAAATCATATCAAGGGAGTACCATGTAAGGTATGTGAACCTCACCACATACTCAGCCACTTTCATCCCTCTCTATTGCAACTCCATAAGCTCATGAATCCGAATCAAGTGCAAGAAGAAGGGGTATTACTCCTCATGGAACAACTGCTAGAATTTAGGCCATAAGAGTGTCGAATCATCGTGAATCTGGGTAACAAGACTCCACCAACACCTAGTTTCTCTATGGAAAAGGCTAGATTCTATCACAACCACCTGATCCATCGATGTCCAGATCAGCCAGGAAACATGAACCATTGACTCCATGCAATCCTCTACTGCCTGGGAATCTGACTTGACATGGAACCTTAGCGGCCTATGGTAATGGAAATCATAGAGTGTGCTAAGTATTCATGAATTCTCATCCTTCCCTGCTAGTATGATCTTCTTCTCAATAGTTTTGGGTACTTCTACCTATCTACCTAGAGGATCTCCTGAGATGGACCCTAAACTAAGGCCTCATCACTCATCAGATCATCACCATGATCTAGAACTGGTATCCTGGATGACTATTGTCATGGAGGCATCCTAAAAATTTAATCAAGACATACTGAGAATAAATGATCACACACACACACACATATAAATAGTCTTCCACCAATGTCTTGGTATTCCAAGTCAACAATTAGGTATTCAAGTTCCTGGTGAATGGATACATTGACCGCCAGTACTATCAATAGGTTCCCTGGTATGAGAGCCACACTTGAGACACTTTGAAACTGTTTCCCTAAATACCAACCAAATACTTGTAAGGGTACCACTGTAAATACCTTCCAAAGGATCAAACTAGCTATGACACCAATCTTTCATGAACTGACCCTAACATAGGCTCAAGTCGCAACTACCCCAAGCTGGCCTCCATAGGCCAGGGGATAGAAACAAGTGCTGAAAGGTGTATCTAAAATTGGGAGGAGTTTACCTAATGCACATGTATGCACACAATCAATCATCTCAATTAAGAAGTGAAGAGGAAAAAGAATAAAAATTTGAAACAAATATAATATAAACCAAGAATGTAAAACCTCTAGGGTGTACAATAGTTCAGTAGTGAAACTGAAATTAAAGGTAAAAAAAAATACATGCCCAACTAGAAAGATATCCTAACCTAAAAAAACCCGAAAGTAAAATTGCTGATAGAGCCCATATCTTGATCTCCAAGATCTGACCACCACACATGGTCCAATGCACAAAGTATCCCTAAGCTACTCTTAATTCACCTCCAATCTGTCTGTCATCTACATAAGATACAACATGTGTGGGCAAGACCCATGTAGGAGTGAGTCTATACATACCCAGTAAGATGCCCTGAAAGCTGAAGGAGAAGCAATAAGAGACACAATAGGAATAGATAGATAGTAAAAAGTGAACAAATCAACCCAAAGTAAGAAAGTAAGCTCATAAAAACACAATGGGATCAACATGGTGTGTAGGTGGACTACACATCGAGTCATTACCACCCATAGAAAGAGAGTAACCTCATCCAACCACAAGGAGCTCAACACAGAGAGTAGGTGGAATTCCACACATGTATCTATAACTAATGGAAAGATATTAAAAAAATCCAAAAACATGGATAAATAAATATATATGATTATAAAAATAAACCCAAACAACAAAAAAAGGGGATCTCCATTTTACATCCCAGCCTCAGGAAAAGAGTCACCAATAATTCCAGAAGTTCATCAATGATGCCCAACATCTTTCATGTCAGCCCATAAGTAATTGGGTGGTGGCCTGCATCTCACCATTGTTCCACACAACCGAGGGGGTACAATCTCTAAGTAGAGGAACCACTCCCTAGTACATCAGGAGGTGACACTCAATAAGTATCTGTAGAGGACCCGTGCTCTAATGTGTTAGGGGGTTCCACTCAAATGGTCGAGGACCCACACCCTAGTGTGTCAGGGGGGTTCCACTCTAGTTTCATGAGGACCTGTGCCCCATATGATAGGGTTATTCCACTCAGAAGATAGAGGACCCACACCCAAGATGATAGGAAGCTCAACCTATAGTTTAAGGACCCACACCCTAGTGTGTCAGGGGGGTTCCACTCTTGTTTCACGAGGACCCATGCCCTATCTGTTAGGGTGGTTCCACTCGAAAGATAGAGGACCCGTGCGCAAGATGATGGGGGGTTCCACTCTATAGGTTGAGGACCCGTTCCTTGGTTCATCACGGGAGTTCCAATCTGGTGTCATGAGGACCCAAACCCTATTCGATAGGGGGGTTCCACTCAATAGATAGAGGACCCATGCCCAAGCTGATGGGGGGGGGGTTACTCTATAGGTCACTGGTGATACTCTACTTGATCATTACCATCATTGGGTATGCCTAAATAAGAATCATGCCCAAAAAATCTCAAATCATATATCAGAATCCAGAATGGAGGGCACCATCACTTTCTACATGAAAAAACACTCAAGATAGGCTACTCGTAGACCAAAATATGAGTCCAAACAAAGGATATATGAGAGTTTAAAGTTTCTTCAAAAGAAACTAGGGGGTACATGGTATGTGAGGGGACCCACATGGTGTGTGGTCCTGCTCCATCACATGGACATGTCCTTAGTGGTACATGGATCACTACCCATGTAGGGTTAATGACGTATAGGCGTATACACAACATGTTTGACCCACTCAGGGCGTGTCTGTGTACTTCGAAACACGGCCATGTGTCTGGTCATGCTTATGTAATTTGGTACATGGTGTGCACCTATACATTTCTTTACACATGGGGTCATACTAGAGTGATCCACCACATGACTCATGCACTTAGAAAATATGTACATGACATGTAGGAGGGATATATGCTATGCCATCCTTATAATTTTCCAAAACCCTAACCACCACATCATAGGGGATACATAGAATGTGTTCATCATGATACACAATGTGTAGTTATGTTTTTCATAGAACTTTATATTTTAACTCTATACTACAAATACAGCTACTCCATTGCATATCTCGCCTCCACACCGCATGAAATTGATGGATCTAGTCCCGATTTTTCATTTCTAGCCATTTGGTGGCTAGAAATCAATTTTGTTGACCCATGGGGGTTTACTACACATCATGTGTGCCC
The DNA here is from genome assembly GCA_963277665.1 of Viscum album. Classification (NCBI taxonomy): domain Eukaryota; kingdom Viridiplantae; phylum Streptophyta; class Magnoliopsida; order Santalales; family Viscaceae; genus Viscum; species Viscum album. The sequence goes on along the minus strand of OY728123.1, from coordinate 423,500,971 downwards.
CATTCATCACACACTATCTCCGATCCAGTTTTAATTTCAACAAATGGATAACACACAACCAGAAAAGCCTTTGTTTCAATCCATGATTTGACATTACAGTCATCACTTGTGATTCTATCATGAATCCGAGGGTCTAATTGGGCTTAGTACCACCTAAAAATGTCGAATCGAGGCCCCATAGGCCAATTGGTGAAGAATGTAAAGAATAAAGGGAGAAAAGTACCAAAAAAAGGTTTAAAAATCTCGGGCTAAGTATTCTTGGAAAATGATCTCAATTTGGGATATTCGAGGTTATAAAATAATTGCAAATCCAATTTAATTTCAATTTTAAAGCGTATGAAATGTTCAGTAATTGGAACATATCATAAAAGGGATGATCCTACTCAATAAATTTAATAAAAAAGGGTGTAATCCACAATTTGATGATTCCTACTTGGAGATTGGATTGTTCATCATCATAGAACACATCCACCAATGATTCACAAGAGTCATTTCATTTTATACACTTATATACGCTTCGATTTAGAGTTCTATCATCATCAAAATCTAATTCACCAATGAGTGGAGGGAGTCATTGCGCAATGGTCCCATGATTATGCAGCCAACCCTAGGAAAATATCTATAATGATATATTTATAGATGAAATGGATCAGGTTAATTAATTTAAATAAATAAATTTAATTATTTATTTTAACTGAATTCACCTGCTGATGGTTGTGATGTAATGACCCGTGTTTTCTGGACTAAAATTTTGAGCAAAAATTTTAATTTTTTTCCATCAGATTCTTATAAGGGGTAAAATAGTAGTTTTATTATAGAATATGATCTCAGATAATTTTTTTGGCCACTATGTTGGTCCCATAATAGGGTTTTCATCCTAGGATAGGAGTTTGGCGGAATTCCAAGATGTTCAAATTTTAATAAAATAATTAATATTTGATATTTAATAAATTAAATATTAATTTATTTGCATAGGTTCGTTCAATGATATATTTTGAATGGAGCATTGGATTAATATTCCTCTTCTTCATTGATTCCATAATGGATATTTTTTCTTAGGTGAGACACAAACTCAAGTTGGGCATTGAGGCTAGCCCGGGCCCCCTTTTCTTTTTCTTTTCATTCTCTTTCTTTTCTTTTTATTTTTTCCCCTTATACCCTAGATTCTCATAGATTCCCCCTATGGGTTCCTCATTTGCACAATAGAGATAAAATAGGGATATGGTGAGATATAGGTAGAGATAATTGAATATGGGTACCATTGTGGAGCTCGGGACACATCGAATCGACATGTGACAACTGTCGACCACGGAAACGGGAAAAGCTTTGGTGGATTCCACCCAAAGGTAGTCCATTTTTAAGTTTCACCATAAATCCCCATACTTTATTCATTTTCAAGTTTTAATCCCCATATTTCTTTCTTATGGCCCCTTGTGGCCTGATCTATAACTTTTGGGGTGAAAACTGATGTTTCATGGTGATTCAGTGGTTTTCTATTTGGGAAAATTCATCTACACGACATGTGGTTCAGGGAGACACATTGTGTTTTCTTTTGGTTTGGGGAAGACAAAGTTTTATAAGTACATGCCATGTACTAGGGTGTACACTCAGTGTACTGGTACTCAGTTGTTTATCCAATTACCCAACCAGGATACCTGTGTAGGGGTACATGGCCATGTATAGTACACGACCATACCTCATGTGGGTTGCATGTTGTGTAGAAATACACAGTCAGACCAAGTACATGGTCAGACCATTTGAGGGAGAAGGTACCCCATGTAGGGTATATGTAGTGTACCCATCTTACATGCCCTATACCCATCTTACACACTGTGTACATGGGTGTTTACTTGCCATGTTCGGCGGGAGTACACACCTAGGTGGGGCTTTGGGAGTACACATCGTGTACTCAGGGAGACACGTTGTGTAATTCCCCCTTGTAACCCTTTAGGGGTTTTCATATATTTTCACCTAGGAGTCGGAATTGGACCCATGAGTAGTCCATTCTAAGTATCTTTTTGCATTGATCACAATGGTAAGACCCATGAAGTGTTCTAAGGACTCCTAGGTGGTGTTTTAGGATTTTCCTAAATGGTGAGGTTCTTCCTTTGATAATCATATATAGTATCTCCTTTGAGTAAGACCTTTGATATGAGATGATCTATGAGCTATCTCTATAGACTTAAGCTTCTTATTTTTCCCCTTGAGTATGTCTCCCTTGTGTGATGTGCCCTTCTAGCCCATGAGGCCATGTGACTAGTTGTTTATGAGGATCCCCTGTAGGATTCCTTTTCTAACATTTCGAACTAGAGGATCCTGTGTAGGATTCCTCTAACTTCTTTCTACTACCGAGGATCCCTTATGGGATGACTTTTTTTCATAAGATTATTTAGGGAGTCCCTTATAGGATCCCCTTTACCTGCTTATCACTTGAGGATCTCATGTAGGATTCCTTCTTTACCTTTACGGTTGAGGATCCCTGATAGGATTCATCCTCTTACCTTTTTAGATAAGGATCCCAAGTAGGATGCCTTTGATTATGTGTAGTCCTTGAGGATACCTAGTAGGATGCCTCTATTGTGTTTGAATTGAGGGACCCAATGGGTTCCCTGATGCTTGACCGACCCTGAGCCAATACATCGGGTTTGGGTATAGATAGTTGTGGGTGTCACCTTATAACTCATTTCGAACTTGTAATCCCATGGGGATATGAAAGTAGTGTTGGGTTTAGGCATTAAACCACTCTCACTTTTTTGTTTATACTTTCACTTATTTATTGCTAATGCAGTGATGATAGCCAGAGGTGCTTCCTGGTTGGTGGCTGTTGATCCTGACACGAGGAAGCTTTCTTTCTCTTTGGGATTATCAGACATTCTTCCTGGGATCTGGCTTATGAGCCATGTTATTTCATATACGTTCTTGTATACCTAGAGGTACTACCTAAGATCTGGATGTTGAGCCTATATATTTGATTATTAACTTATTTTGATGTCTAGAGGTGTTTCTTGGTATCTGGATATTGATCCTACTATTATGATATTTGGGCATGACATCCCTAGTAATGATACTCATGGATGATTTTTCTCTCCCAAGTGATGAGGATGATTCTGCTCTCCTCTATTTTAAATATAATGAGTATGATTACGCTCTCCTTGACCCATGTCTTATGATAGGGATGATTTTTCTCACTCTAATCAGTTACTTTACCACAGTGTTGGGCATGGCGTCTCACCTCATTAGATACCCAAAATGATTACATTATTCTGTATGGTAGGGATGATTCTGCTATCCCTTATTAGAGACTCCAAGGGTGGGAATGGCATCTCACAGATGAGTTTTACTTATAGATCGAATAAGGGTCAGACCCTTAGGGTTCATTTGAGTCTCAATGCCGTGACCACCTATAGAATGGGACCTAGGGATCATACATTAGACTAGATTTACATGGAATGAGTATCATAACATCTAGCTCAGTGACCATTTATAGGATGTCTAAATGTACTTCCCTGAAATCCAAAATTATAGTGATTGGAGGCAAGTGCGGGTGAACCAAGGTGTAGGATGACTATCCCCCTATGGTGACGTAGCTTGCTTAGATACTTTTTCGACATTGGACGAAGCAGGAATATGCCGATTGGGATTACAGACCCAAATATTTACTTAATGATACACAACTTGAGTGAAACAATTTTTAGCTAAATGACCTTACATAGGTGGTCTATGTGATTGGGATTACGAACCCAAGGACTGGATGCTATTGGTTTTTTATGTTATTTCATTCACTTACTCATGAATATTAATATTTATGTATATATGTATAGATATGGGACTATATATGTATATGTATATAGACATTGACATCCATGGTGGAACTTTCCCAGTTGATTGAGATTACGGACCTAGGGTTCGACTATGGTTTCACATTTATTGGTTTTACTCTTCCTTTCAGTTGTGTCTTATCTAGGATAAGTAGTTTGCTTTTTCATACACTTATAGAAGCATATTTATAGGTTCGTCATTAAGATGGCCTACTGAGATTATTTATAACCCCTTTACATGTAACTCAATGTACGTGTAGACCTTATGTTTGTTTTTAGGTTGAGCGTGGTTTGCATGGTGGTTAGGGATGAGGCCTAGTGTTGCATGATTGAGCAGAGCTGCTCCTGTGGGTTTTTTCTGATCGAGATGGTGTAGTTCAACAGTGTTTGGAGACTGGGTATATGATCTGGCTCAATGTTATTAGTAGAGCCCTATAATTTTATTTTAGTTTCTTTTTTTACTCATGTATGTGTATGGTCATCCCAGTGGAAAACCAGTGTTGTATGTATGAAATAGATGTTCAGGATTTTATAGAATTTTCATTTATTATTATATAATTTTCTATTTTAGTTTATTTACTGCTTCCATACTCTATTATTTTACTCTTGTGTATGATACTTAGGTATTTATGCTATTTTATTACTCTAATATGATGGAATAGTCATCCCACTATCACACCCTAGGCCCTCGCTACTAGTTGGTAGCCTATGGAATATGGGGAGGTGCGCTTGAGGCCTCGTAACCAATTGTCTTAGAGCACTGGTTTAGTGGAATCCAGTTTAGTATGTTACAAAGTGGTATCAGAGGTGTTCTTTTTTGGGTCTTTACTATTTAGAACATGGTAGAAAATAATATTAGGAATGTGTTATAACCTGTGATAGAGATCAAACTGGTGCATCGAGAACACTTGTTCTGGTAAGAAGTCCTAATTTCCAAGGCTATATGATTTATATTCTGATATACAATGTTACATTTGTGTATGATTTTCACTTTGAGGGATGTACATGTTGTGTGGATGTTATGATTTACTATGGATTTATGGCTCCTAGACTATTGGCAAGAGGACAGGGATGGATTTTGACTCTTTTCTGGCAAAGGAAAGAGGCATCCTATTCATTATATTTTTCATGTAGGATTCGCATCATATAGACCTGCTAGTTTATGATTTTACTAAAAAATAAGGCCTATTTAATTGGGACTACTTACATATGTATATTTCATTTCGATGGAAGGTTATGTGTATCCACATTAAGGTGTTGGTGTTGAGGCTGAAAACTCATTCCTCATGTACGAGAGGTGAAACAACCCTTGTAGGTCGATATGGAATGTGATTCTCTTCTGTTGTACCTCTTTTAGGGTGTTGTTTTTTAGGTCATGATTATCTAGTCAAATCACTGAGTATTATTCCAATGGATAATGGGACCTTTCTTATGAGATGGACCTCTAGAGGTATTACCATATACAGATGCCCGATGAGTGTCAGTTCAGTCTCTCTTCTGCGTTGGTATCGTGACCTCCAGGGAACAGTTTCTTATGAGGATGTTTGGTGAGGATCAAGCCCCTATAGGCTATGTTTTTAGTTTTGACCCTTGTAGGTTATTGTGATCTTTACCTTCTTTAGAGAGGTTTGATCTTTTGGGGTAGGTGGTTAGACCTTGTGACCCAGTTGTGAGGCTTGTTCTGTAGGGATAGGTGGGAGACCCAGAGGCCCTTAGTTTGACCCAGACCCTTGTAGGTTGATGTTTTTTTTGTTCAAGGGTAGCCTGCATGAGAGGTTATCCCATGTTTACGAATGCATTTTTAGATAGTGATAGTGGTTTTATGCTTGTTTTGAGATCGATTCATGGTAGGTGATCAAGTTTTGTATTATAGGCATGCTGATGCTTCCAGCTTTCGGAAAACACCTTGGGTTATTTGGTATCAAGACTAGCTTCATTGGGAAGGATTGTTCAAGTTCCTAGCACGATTGACCAGTGTTTCCACTATTTCTAATGTAGTCAGATCATGGGTAGATGATCGTGACTAGAATGATCCCAGGTGACAGGCGGTTATGAAATAAATCATTGCATAGGTGAGGTGTCCGATTTTGAAGAGGAGTTCCAAGGGAGCTTTAGGATTAATGATACTGACGTGCCTTGTAGCATTATTATCTTATCCTTGTAATGGATGACTCACTAGATTATGATTCAGGTATTAAAGGTATACTTTGGTTTCATGTGGTGCCGTTAAATCTTAATCAGTGACTGGCTGGGTGCGATCCGAGTACTGATTTTTTTCAAAACTTTCTATAGGTATGGTTTTCCAGGAGTTGTGGTTAAATTAATAATGTATCTATGTGGTATAAGAGACATTGGGGGCAAATCAGGTACCACAATATGGTTGAATCGTGTTGAACTTGGTCATTTTTTGTTGGGAGACACGATATCAGGTGTTGGTTAAAATTGAGTGTAGCCTATTGTTGTGAGCATGGATCAGAGAGAGCTATACATGCCTTTCGATAGAATATTAGTGTACTCTTGGTTTGCAATGATCATGATCTATCTTTAAATCATCTTGAGTATGCTAAGATAACATCAACCGTACACTAAACTTCTTTTCTTTTCAAATATCATTCTCGGTTGGTTGTGGAAACTTATTGAGGTTGTGCTTGGGGACCTGTGTAAGGTAAGACATATGGAAGGGAGTGTTCCATTGGCTATTTGAGGGTGGTGAATCTCATTTTCCATTTTAAATTGTAATTTTTCATGATTCGTTGTTCTCATAGTTTGGTTTTGAGATGGTGATAAGGGTATTCCTATAGTGGGGAGTACCATATCGGTTATAGTTGAATATCTTCCATATAGGATATGATTATGGATGATATGAGGTAGGTAATTAGACACTCTAGATAGCTTGGTTCTGTAGATTTTTAGGTTAAGAGAATGGATTCTAGTCTTACCACTAGGCTCTTGGGGATGATAAGGTTTACGACGGGGAGTTTGTAATGACCCATGTTTTTCTAGATTTAAATTTTGAGTAAAAATTTGAATTTCTTCCATCAAATGCTTGTAAGTAGTAAAATGGTCTTTTTCCTCTAGCAGATGATCTCAAATAATTTTTATAACCACTACATTGGTCTCAGAATAGGGTGTTCACCTTAGGATAAGAGTTTTGTGGAATTATGATCCATTCAAATTTTAGTGGAATAATTAATAATTAATAATTAATAAATTAAATATTAATTTATTCACATAGTTCCATTTGGAGATATCTTTTGAATGGCATTTCATATTGATATTCTATCTCCACTGTTGAGTCCATAATGATGAGTTTTTCCTAGGTGAGGCATAAAATCGAGTTGGGAACTAGGTCCGACCTAGGCCCCCTTTTTTTTCATTTTCTTTATTTTCCTTTTATTTTATTCCTTTATCCCCCAACTTTTCACAGATTCCCCCATGTGGGTGAATCCTTAATTTAGTAGAGATAATGAGAGAGAGAGAGAGGGATAAATAAGGTAAAATGGGTACTAACGCGGAGCTCGGGACGCGCCAATTCGACGTGTGACAACTGCGGACTGTGGAAACGGGCGAAGCTTTGATGGATTCAAACAAAAGGTAGGACCTTTTTAAGTTTCATCATAAATCCCCTTGTGGCCTGATCTACTACTTTTGGGGTGAAAATGGGGGTTTTGGGGTGATTCAGGGGTTTTCTGTTTGGGAAAACCTGTCTACACAATGTATGTTTTAGGGAGACATGACATGTGTTCTTTTAGTTTGGGGAAGATGAGATTTTTGAAGTACACTCTATGTACTAGGGTGTACATGCTATGTACTGATACTGGAACATGTAATCGAGTACCCGACCATGTAGCTGAGTACCCGGCTAGGCTACCTATGTAGGGGCACATGGCTATGTAGATTACATGGCCATACCTCATGTGGGTCACACGCTATGTATAAATACACAGTCAAGCCAAGTATATGTACAGGATGATTGAGGGAGATAGACAGGTACCCCACGTAAGGTACATTCTGTGTACCCATCTTACACACTGTGTACATGGGCATTTACACTCCATGTCCAGTGAGAGTACATGCCTAAGTGGGGCTTCGAGAGTACACACCGTGTACTCATGGAGACACGTCGTGTGCTACCCCCTTGTATCCCTTTAGGTTTTTTCATATCTTTTCACCCAGGAGTTAGAATTAGACCCATGAGTAGTCCATTCTGAGTATATTTTTTCATGGATCACAATGGTAAGACCCATGAGGTGTTCTGAGGACTCCTAGACATAGGTTCTAGGTGTAGTAAAAGCATGAAATGGGTGGTGCCTAATTTTTTTTCCATGATCGATGATTAATCCAAAATTTAACACAATGTTGAATATTATGATCAACAGAATTAAATCAAGGAATCAGACAATAGAAATTACACTGAAACCAGAGGGAGGATCATTACATATTATTTCTAATTAATTTATTTAATTAAAGAATTACTTTTGTAGGAATTATTTCTTCGTTGATAGATTCAGTGACAGATTTATGGTGTATTGTTGTTTCATTGTAGGAATCAAGTAAATATTCCCTCTAGTGGTGATCCTCCCGTGTTCCATAAATCTTCATAAGTTGCTGAAGGAATCTCTAGGTGCTAGCATGAAATATCCTTGCACTTTCATTGTCCTCCTTTTATCGCTTCGAGAACCGCTTCCAAAGTGTTTTCCTTGATCTGGTGGAGGAAGATTTCTCTCTGTTCATAGGAGCATTCGTGGAGAAGGGAGCTCTCTAGGGATTGAGAGAATTCTCTAAATCTGTTTTGCACAATTAAGACAAATGAATTGTCTTATTGAGAAAATAACATAATTGGGTTTATATATTTCTAAGGTTAAAATAAAATAATTACACAAGTTCCCTTAATTATTTATTTAATCATAGTGAAACCCCATGTCAAATAATAACAATATCATTATTTCTTGACATGATCTTAAATTATGAATTATATTTAAATATTATTTAATCAAATAATATTCAATACATATTATTTCTCACTGGACCTAAAATCTCAATCCACCATTCCTCCACAATATTTATCAAACCTTGAATAATGTCTATTTATTTATTAAATAAATATCACTTCATTATTCACCAATAAATAAATAAATATTATATTCACTTAAATATAAAATAAATATTTATTAAATACTCTACTCACATTATATTCTCTCAAATAACTGGTGACAAGATATATGAGATCAAGCATACATGAATATTTATTAAACCACATGCAAGAATAATATTTATTCAACTTGTTAAATAATAAATAATAATATATTATTTAACTAAGATTTCAGATACACTAGTGTGTGACCCTCTAGGACTCTTTCTCAGTGGCATTAGACGGATCAACCTAAAGTCTAAGTTTACCATTTAGCAATATGACAAGGCACCCATATAGATAGAAGTTAATTCCATAATGATATTATACCAAATATGGATGCTTACTATGTAATATAATCTCTTTATCACAATATCTCAAATCAAGAAGGTTGCATGCTAGTGCCATCAACCTATGTGCTTGATTTATCTTTCTTTGACTTTCTAGAAATAGAAATTTCCCATATAACACCATAGATATGGATTTATTTAGGTTATATCATTTCCATGAAAGGGATTGAATATTAAGTTCTATTAAATAATAGAAGGGATAAATCCTTTCTCACATTATTCATTAATAAAATATTACTCGTGATGCACCCAACATATCCTATCTCACCATGAACATCTATCATAATGGTTTTCATCAATACATCAAAGTACATGACTCATAATATTCATTAATAATAATCTTAAAGTTTAATAACCAATACACACATCTGTAGATAGAAATATCCAATGACACATATCAATGTGGATTTCCTACTATTGGGTCCCGTTATCATAATATCCTACTGGATATTATCAAGGGAGCACACTATGAGAAGGTTCCTCAAAGTCATATGAGTCTCCACCCTTGATATCTTATATCATTGCATACCTCAAATGATATCATTCGTCTATAGAACATATATTCAAGAATAGCGTCGTAGCACTTCTGAGTTCTCATCATAGTGGGGAATTGCTATAACCTTTTTGTGAGACAACTACCCTTAGGAAATTATCACATACTATGTTACATAGAAGAACAATCATGATGTGATAAGGAGTTTATTAATATTCAAAAGTATGGATACAAGTTATCATAAAGTACATAGAAGTTGGTTCTAGGGCACCAACTCTAACAAATTCCCACTTAAACTAGAGCCATCTACTAAAAACCTTTAGTCTACTAGCTCTCACATGATACTCATGCTTCTTCTAAGATAGGACTTTAGTCAAGTGGTTCAACACGTTATCTTTTGTGGGTACTCTTCTCACTACAACTTCACCCCTTTGGTAAAAATCCTTGAAGAGGTGATACTTTCAGAGTATGTGATTTGTACTTTGGTGTGACCTTGAATCTTTTGCAAGAGACACCACTACAGTATTATCACACTACAATGTGATAGGGTCTTTACTACTAGGTACCACATTAAGCTTCCGGAAAAAGTTCCAAATCCAAACAGCTTCCTTGGATGTATCAGAAGCCACTATATACTCAGACTCCATTATAGAATCATTGAAAGCTAGCTACTTTGAACTCTTACAGCTCATAGGTTATTAAGACAAAACAAATAACCTGATTGTAACTTTATAAAATTATGATCTATCTGAAAACTAGCATCAATATAACCTCTGATGACTAGATCCTCATCTCCTATATACACCAGGAACATATCCTAGTTCTTCTCATATACTTAAGGACAGCCTTAACAATAGTCCAATGTTGTTCTCCTGGATCTTATATATATCTACCTACCATGATTAGTTCATAAGAAACATCAAGTCTAGTACATAACATGGAATACATTATTGATCCTATCACCGAAGCATATGGGATCTTACTCATTCTCTCTTTCTCATGTTGTTTCTGAGGACAAATTTTCTTAGAAAGATGTAAACCATGAGAAATTGTAACCATTACCCTCTTGGATTGTTCCATACTAAATATCTTTAGTATCTGGTCAACATATGTACTTTTAATTAGTCCAAGAAGCCTTTGGATCTATCATGAATGATCTTGATCCTTAGAATATACGTCGCTTCACCTAATTCCTTCACAGATAAACACTTGTTTAACTAGTCCTTAACAAAATGGTAGACTGGTATGTCATTTCCAATAAGTAATATGTCATTAATATATACTACTAGGACAACAAATGAATTTCCATTAAACCTCTTGTAAATACAAGGCTCACATTCATTCTTAATGAAACAAAATTAATTTATGGGTTCATTGAATTGAATGTTCAATGACCTGGATTCTTGCTTCAATCCATAAATGGATATTTGTAACTTGAAAATCATTTTGGCAACACCTGGAGTCAAAAACCCTTTAAGTTATGTCATATATACATATTCCTGAAGGTTCCCATTAAGTAACGAGGTTTTGAAATCCATATACCAAATATCATAGTCATGGTAAGCTGCTATAGTAAGTAGAATTCTAAAGGATTTAAACATGGAAACTAGTGAAAAGGTTTCATCATAGTAAATTCCTTGATAATGTTTAAACCCTTTAGCCACTAGCCTTGATTTATAGGTATTTAATTTACCTTCCATGTCCATTTTCTTTTGAATACCCATTTTCATCCAACATGCTTTACATCAATAGGTTAAAATACCAAAACCCAAACTTGGTTTTGATACATGGAATACATTTTATAATTCATGACTTCTCTCTATATTGAAGCTTCTAAGATCTCTATTTCCTCCTTGTATGAGATAGGTTCATCATTGTCAACCAATAATGAGTCACTATCCTCAAGGACTAGAAAACCATATCTCTCTAGTTCTCTTATCTATCTTACACTCCTATATAGTACTTGTTTTTCAATAAATACTTCTTCCATGGGGACCTATGGAATCTATTCCTATACAAAATTTTGTGTATCTTGAGCATCAACTTCATCAAAGTCAATCTTTCTCCCACTATCCTTTTTGATGATGTGCTCCCTTTCCAGAAAGACAACTTTTCAGGCAACAATCACTTTCTTATATGAGGGGTTGTATAGGTAGTATCCCTTTATTTCCTTGGTATAACATATAAAGATACAATTTGTTCCCTAGGGTGCTAGTGTGTTTCCTAAAAAGTCCTTAACACATGCCTTTCAACCCCATATAAGTGTATGTGACAAATCAGGTTTCTTTCCACTCTATAACTCAAAGGGAATTATATTTTTTTATCTTTAGTTGGTACTCAATTTAATGTGTATACTATAGTTTGTAATGCATATCCCCAAAAGGATAATGGAAAATCTACATGACTCATTATCGACCTTACCATGTTTAACAAGGTACGATTCCTCCTTTCATTAACACCATTCCAATGTGGTGTATAAAGTGGAGTGAGTTGAGATTGAATCCTAAACTCCCATAGAAATTCTATGAACTCTTGGTTAAGATATTCACCACCTCGATCCTATCGAAGCTTCTTTATTTTACTACCAATCTAATTCTCTAATTCATTCTTTAATCACTTGAATTTCTAAAAGGATTCAAACTTATACCTTATTAATTAGACATATCCATATCTACTCAAGTCATCAGCAAAATTTAATGAAGTAAGAATATCCACCTCCAACTTCTGCTGGAGATGGTTCACACACATCAGTGTGTACCAATCCTAGAAGCTTTGTGGACCTTTCATCCTATCCACTAAATAGTAGTTTGATCATTTTTACTTGTAAAAAACCATGACATCTATCAAATGGTTTTATCTCACAAAAGTCTAAATAACCATATTGATAGAGCTTTGTAAAACTCTTCTCATTTACGTGCCCAAGACGGTGATGCCAAAGATGGGTGTTATATGAGTCATGTGAACATGTTTCGTTATCAATTTCCAATACTTGGTTTTTTTAATTTAATACATAATGTTATTTATTTAAATGTGCCATACCATAACTTACATTGTCCTTATAAAAGAAACAAATTTTATTTCCAAATATGAAAATAAACCCATATGTATCTAGGAATGATACAAAAATTATATTCTTGGTAACCATAGGTATATAATAACAATATTTTAAAACCAAAATTATTCTCATTGGAAATGAAAGGTGGTAGTCACCAATGGCTAGGGAATCAATCCTTACTCCATTGGAAACTACTAGATCCACCTATCCTCTGTAAATATTTTGGAATCTAATTGGTTACTACATTTGGATATAGATGTGAGCACCAAAAGCTATATATAATAATCAATGTGTAGATTTGGAAATATTGCACTCGATAATGAACACAACTTTAGCTTCCCCTTACTTCTAGGTGTAGTTCCTCTTCCAGTGGCCTGACTTGCCACATGAAAAACATACTGCCACCTTTTCCTTACCTTGTCTCTAGATCTTACCTTTCTTGGAAGGATGGTGCTCGGGATATTTAGACTGTTTATAGGTCTTGGGACCCTTTTCATTGTTATTCCTTTTCTTATTTACCATAATTACCATAGGTTTATCATGAACCATGTCCTTATACACTTGGATAATCAAGGTTAGAAGTTCTGAAAGACTCTTCTCATTATTACTCATATTGTAATTGATAATAAAACTAGAGAATGTCTTGGGAAGTGATGAAAGAATGATATCTATACACAAATAATCAAGGAATTTAATCCCTAAGATGTCTAAGTGTTAAATGTAGCCAATAATCTTGACTACATGAGGCCCAACATGCACAGAATCTCCAAACTTAGTTGTGAACAAAGCATTAGAGATCTCATACCTCTCTTGTCTCACCTTCTCTTGATAAAGATCCTGAAGGTGAGACATCATGATATATACGTCCATGTACTCATGTTGCTTCAAAATCTCATTGGACATGGGTGATAACACGAATAATTGAACATCTATATCATCACTCATATGTCTCTCATAGAGAGATAGTTCTTCATCACTTGCCTCATTACCAGGCACAATTGGAAAAGGTTCTTCCAACACATACAATTTCCTTTCATGGAAAATAGTGACACATAATAACCTTTGCCATTCTTGAAATTTTGTGCCAGTGATAAGGTTGTCCTTCTCAAGTATGGATCACAATGATATGTTTTATATCATTTTATTTCTTTTTCTATAAAATAAGATGAGAAGAATTTTAGTACTTTATTTGATAAAATTTAGAAAAATAAATAAATAAATATTTATTTTAGTCTCCCATTATTTTATCAAAACCTAATATCCCTCACCATTGGATTAATAATATACTATTGATTGAATATTCTAGTGACAAGGATCCATATTCCCATTCTCATCACCCCAACTTTAGTTGGTTAAGAAACTCGAATGGTTTTAGATAGACATTCTAAATGTCAACTGCATTAACTCATAGTTCCTTGATCTATTGAGTGGACTCCCCAATCTATAAATCCTTAATTGGATTTCCTTATCCCTTTACTCTCAATAACACCAAGTCCTACTTTCAAAGTCAACCCTTTTGGTGAACTAAGTAAAGTCTAACCAAAACATCAAGTTATAATTCCCTAATAATTTAAAGCACCCCAACTTTAGCTGGTCAAGCAATTTGAACTATGGTTCGATTTTAACCGAAGTAATGGAAGGTTATACTGAATTAATATTTTATTGTTGGATTTTATTTTTTTATTTGTAAATTTCCAATTATTATCTTTATCACATGCTTGTTAATATTAATTATGTTTAATCAAGTGATTAACCATGTCTTAGATAATATTTACTCATAAGCCAATTTATTTTAGTTCTATCTTGCACACTTGTTAATTAATTAATTATGTGACCACAAAAAAAATCCATAATGAAATAACCATGAAAATTAACAGAAATAAAATAATAAAGTAGTATTATTATGAAATTTATTAATAGTTAGTTTATCTAGTGGTTGATAAACTAATTGTTTACCTTGAGGAAAAAACACCTTGAACCGATTAAGGTTTGTGTTACAGCTTTCCACCTATCCACCTATATATCTCCTTGGATTGGTTTCACCTCAGATCTGAACTTGAACCGCCTCCACTAGCTTGGGAGCTCTATCCTTTACATATGATTTTTACTCACACAGGTGAGGGGAAAAAGGGTTTACATAAAAGAAACCATGGGAATACAGAACCTAAATAATAAAAGGAGATAAGGAACACATGCTAACAATTTAATTTAATAATAAATTAAATGAAACCAATCTCATACAAAGGTATGGTCTAGATCATGATCATCCACATACATGCAAAAAATTATGCATTTAATAAAACTAACATTCTATTCTTAATCATTCTTATTTAAGATAAACCTCACTCGAATAAATTAATTATAATTATTAATCAATCAATTATTTTATCTTAATTTTCATCTAAATTTCCTTGATATTCTCATCCATTATAATTTTAAACAAATTAAATAAATCCATTTAAAATTAACTGTGTACATAAATTTACCTTGGAGGCAACAAGATGAATACTCATCCAAATCTACCCAACATGTATTATACTCGTATACAGTTTATTATTTTTGATATATAGAATACACAACTTGTCACGTACTTTCATGATGTGTAGTATCAACTTAATGATTACACAAATTACATGAATTTTCTGTAACATATAATTATTTAATACACATAGATTAACAAATTTAGTTCAACTCATACATGATATGAAAATCTTGAACATTATGCAGATATTAAATAAACATTTATATATATAAATATTAAAACCCATCACATGGCGTGTCTTATCAAATTAATGACCACATGAAAGAACACATCTCAAGGATTACATAATATAAGAAATAAATTTTAAATATGTGTAACTTGGTATAAGTACACGATGTGTGCATCTGAGTTATACAACATGTACATCTCTCACCGTCTATCCGAGCTATACGCTTAGGGACTCGGGGTGTAAATCATACCTCATAAATTGGAGTACACAACATGTCCAATGGGATACATGTCATGTGATCTCCGAATTACATGGTCAACAGTCAGGTAGGCCATGAATGGTAATACATGGCCTGTCTGTGACTCAAAGGGACTACATATTGTGTATGTGGGCTACACAGTGTACACTTTGGCTTATCATTCACCAGTCTATTCCGGTTAACACGTGGTGTAAGAATTAACTACACCGTGTGTCATCAATTCACAAGGATTGATTAATTTACAAATTAACTTCTAGTGCATTGAGCATGAGTACATGATGTGTAAATCCAGTTACACGGTGTGTACTCCTATGTTGTCTGTCCAGAAACCCTATCACCTCTTGAAGAGTTCCTCAATTTTATTTTAATCATAGAATAAATCTTTTTGATTAGATATATGAGTAAAAAAGGAGGAAGAAGCAGATATCACATCCAGATTAAAAGAACAATTAAAATTGAATTGAAAAACTAAATTAAAAATATGTAAATCTCCAATGATCCTTAATTAATTATAAATAATTATGTGACCACTCTGATACCACTTTTAGGTTTCAAGCATAGAGGAAGCATGCGATGGGTGGTGCCCAATTTTACTTTTTTCCACGATCGATTATTAATCCAAGATTTAACACAATATTGAACATCGTGATCAACAAAATTAAATCAAAGAATCAGAAAATAGAAATTACACTAGAACTAGAGGGAGGATCATAACATATTATTTATAATTAATTTAATTAATTAAAGAATTACCTTTTTAGGAATTATTTCTTCATTGATGGATTCAATGATAGATCTGTGGTGCAACGTCGTTGCATTGTAGGAATCAAGTGCCTATTCATTATACAAGTGATCCACACATATTCTAAGAATCTCTAGATGTCACCTAAGTAATCTTCGGGTTCTAGTATGGAAAATCCTTACGCCTGCATCGTCTGCCTTTGATCGCTTCAAGAACCACTTCCAAATATTTCTCTTTGATCTGGTGGAGGAAGATTGCTCTATGTTATTAGGAGAATTCTGGAAGAAGGGATCTGACTAGGGATTGAGTGAATTCTCCAAATCTATTATACACAACCAAGAAAAATGAATTGGCTTATTGAGAAAATAACATAATTGTGTTTATATATTTCTAGGGTTAAAATAAAATAATTACACAAGTGCTCTTAATTATTTATTTAATACCAGAGAAACCCCATGTCAAATAATTATAATAATATAATTATTTCTCGACATGCGCTTAACTTGTTAATTATAATTAAATATTATTTAAACAAATAATATTTAATATTGATTATTTCTCATCAGACCTAAAATCTCAGTCCTCCATTCGTTCATAATATATATCGGACCTTGAATAATGTCTATTTATTTATTAAATAAACACTGCTAAATTATTCTCTAATAAATATATAAATATTATATTCACGTAAATAGAAAATAAATATTTATTAAATATTCCGCTCAAATTATATTCTCTCAAATAACTGCTGATAGGATATATGTGATCAAGCATACATGAATATTTATTAAACCACGTGTAGGGATAATATTTATTCAACTGGTTAAATAATAAATAGTAATATATTATTTAACTAAGATTCTGGATACATTTAGTGTGTGACCCTCTAGGCCTCTTTCTCAGTGGTGTTAAGTAGAGCAACCTAAATTCCAAGTTTGACGTCTAAAAACATACCAAGGAACTCATAGAGAATTAATTTAATGCCGAAATGATATGATATCTTATACGGATGCTTACTGTGTAATATAATACCTTTATCACAATATCTCAAATCAAGTAGGTTGGATGTCGGTGCCATCATCCTATGTGCTCGATGTCTCTTTATTTAAATTTACAGAAATAGAACTTTCCTATAGAACACCATGGAAATGGATTTATTTAAGCTATATCATTTCCATCAAATGACCTATGATATTAACTTTAATTAAAGAACATAATGGATAAATCCTTTCTCACATTATTCATTAATGCAATATTACTCGTGACACACCCAACATATCCTACCTCACTTTTAAGTTCTCATCATAGCGGGGAACTGCTATGACCTTTTAGTTTGATAGCTACCCTTAGGACATTATCACATACTATGTTACGCAGAAGAAAAATCATGATGTGATAAGGATTTTATTAATATCCAAAACTATGAATACAAGTTATCATAAATTACATAGAAGTTGGTTCTAGGGGACCAACTCCAACACTAGGCGGCGTTTCAGAAAAAACAGAGAGGTTCTTCCTCCGATAATCATATCCAATATCTCCTCAGAGTGATACCTTTGATATAAGATGATCCATGAGCTATATCTATAGATTTGTGCTTCATATGTTTCCCCTTGAGGATTTCTGCCTTATGTAATGTGACCTTCTGGCCCAGGAGGCCATGTAACTTATTATTTCTGAGGATCCCCAGTAGGATTCCTTTGCTTACATTTAGACCTAGAGGATCCCAGGTACGATGACTCTAACTTATTTCTACTACCAAGGATCCCCTATGGAATTCCTTTTCTTACAGTATTACTTAGATATTCCCTTGTAGGACCCCCTTTACCTTCTTACCATTTGAGAATCCCATGTATGATTCCTACTTTACCTTTAAAGATGAGGATCCCTTGTAGTATTCGTCCTCTTACCTTTTTATCTAAGGATCCCAAGTAGGATTCCTTCTATTATTTATAGACCTTGAGGATACCTAGAATAATACCTATCTTATGTTTGACTTGAGGGACCCAATGGGTGCCACAATGCTTGACCAAACTTGAGAAAGTATGTCAGGTTTGGGTAGAGATGGTTGCAGGTGTCACCTTAGAACTCATTCTGAACTTGTAAGCCTATGGGGTTATGGAAGTAGTGTTGGGTTTATGTGTTTGACCACCCGCACTCTTTTGTTTATACTTTCACTTATTTAGTGCTGATGTAGTGATGATATCCATATGTGTTTCTTAGTCGGTGGTTGTTGAGCCTGATGTGAGGTATCTTTATTTCTCTTTGGGATGCCTGAACATTCTTCCTAGGATCCATAATTCGAGCCATGTTACTTATTATACTTTCTTGTAGAAAAATATATGGATATCTACTCCCATTTCTACATGGGAATCGGTAAAGACTATAATATGCCCACTGGTCTTTGGTGTTCCACCTTGAAAAACTAATAGGCGAGGCATCTCAAAAAATACTCCACCACTTCCCTTTTCATGCAAACCCACAATAACATTTGTTTTAATGCTTTATACATTTATTGAATCCCATGGTGAACAATCTATCTCAAATAGTGGTAGGCACTAAGAAGTTGTTTCGAAAAAACCAAAGGTACCATGATTCAATCTCTAAACCTAAAAAGAGAATTGCCATATAGCTTCCATCCCTCAATGGTCTCCCCACCATTGAGTTTTGACCTCATAGAAATGCATCCAGAATCAAATATCTAATACTTTCTAACTTTCTCAACCAAATCAGGAAAAAACAAAACTGGAATGAAAACTACAACATCACCTTGATCCAAGCAATCTAGATGCATATCCACTATAATAGAAATTAGTTTCCACTTGTCCAAATCCTCTTTAGCAAAATTATTATATAACTTCCTACTTATTGAATCCACCATCAAATCTCCTTTACTTGGCATATACATCAAGTCAAATTCAAATGTTTAAAGGTATTCCTTCCATCTTATTTGTCTTAGATTAAAATATTTTTTTGAGAAAATGTGTTTCAAACTCTTATAATTTGTAAATAATATGAATTTCTCCCTAAAGAGGTAATGATGCCAAGTCTTCAAAGAACAGACCACATCATATAATTAAAAATCATGTATTGGGTAGTTCTTTTCATGAAACCGTAACATTCGTGAACCATTATAAGAAAAATGATATCCTTGCATGAGAACACATACCAACCTAGATCCCGATGAATCACAATAGACATCATAGCCTTGTACAGAATCTAGAACATTGAGTATAGGTGCCAATGTAAGTCCAACCTTAAGTTCTTGAAAGTATTTTTGACATTCCTCTTTCCAATGTAAAGGAATGCCTTTCCTCATAAAATATTTCATTGGTGATTCCAAATGTGAAAATCCACATACAAAATTTTTTTAGTACCCCTCAAATTTTAAGAAACTACACATCTCAATGAAATTATTCAACATTTTCCAAGAGATAACTTCTTTGATCTTATTTGGATATATAGAAATTCATTTTATAGAAATCATAGGGCTAAGGAAACATACCACTTGTATCCATAAATCACACTTTGATAACTTAGAATATAGACAATGCTCCCACAAAATACCAAACACTATAGCCAATTGGTTATCATGATCTTCCATTATCCTATAATACACCAGTATATCATCCACAAACACCGCTATAAAATAATATATATACCTTTGAAATATCAGATTCATCAATACCATAAAGATGGATTGCGCATTTGTAAGACCAAAATGCATAACAATGAACTCATAATGACCATATATTCTTCTAAAAGTTGTGTTTAGAACATCCTCTCTCTAAACCCATAATTGGTGATATCCCAAATGAAAGTCAATTTTAGAGAACTATTGTGACCCCATTAATTGATCAAACAATTCCTATATTCTTGAAATAGGATGTCGATTATTTATCTTAATTTGTTTAAGCTTAAAATAATCTACATAAAGCCTTATAGTTCTATTGTCCTTCTTCATGAAAAGAACCAGTTCTACCCATAAAGAAATGCTCGGTCAGATAAACCCTTTACTTTCCAACTATTCCAATTGATCTTTCAATTCCATTAATTATATTGGTTCTATCTAATAATATTTAAGGTAAATAGGATTGGTGCTCAGTAGGAGATCATTCATAAACTCCACTTCTCTTTTTGGTGGAAACCTTGAGATTTTTTTTGGGAAAACATCAAGGAACTAGTATAGTTGGAAAATATATGTTCTCAATCTCATTTATTTATTCCAAAATAATTCCTATCAATTGGTAAGAGATAATTCCAACCAATGGTACAATGATCCTTATCTACTTTCATCCACTACCTAATATTTTTTAAAGAGATTCCTAACACCATTAAAATATTTGAACTCACCTATCGTTCATAACAATTGATATGAGCCTCAAATTTCATCAACCTGTCCATTCCTAGAATCAAGTCATATACATCAATATCTAGTATAGAGAAATCAGATACCAACTTATTCCCATCAATTGTTATTGAACAGAATAAACATTTCAAGGATCGAAACTATCATTTTCTTAAAGATGTTTGGAGTTTCAAAATAGAAGTAATCATCTCAACATGTAAACCCATCAGATCAACAATATGTGAAATAATAAAGGAGTGGGACATGCTCATATAAAAAAACTTTCATAAGGGTAGAATTAAAAATAATTATACCACTCACTATCAAGGGTCCTTATTGATCATCCAAGATCACTTTATAAGCTCTATACAATTGATTACTTGCTACACATTTCTATTTACTACATTGTTGAGGTTGCACTGACTGAAGAGTCATGGTGTTCCTAGAATCACCATGGGTTGATCGGTTCTACTGATGAGATCTGTTCTTCTACACTCATCCCATTGAAGCATATGATTTATAAGAAACATGAGATGTATCCCTAACACCCAAAATTGGATAACCATGACAATAACACTTAATATGTCCCATATGGTTCCAATTGTGACATGCTCTAGGTGGTTTCGTACAACATCTCTTCATATGCTCCAAATAACCACACTAAAAAAACATATTCTTACTCTTTGGATAGGGAGGAAAGTTGAACGGTCCCATGGTTTTATTATGATACATGACACCCCCTTGAGAATAGGTGTCCCTCCTCTAACTATTTCCAATATTAGAGTTCACACTTGTTCCCTTAGGAATAAACATTCTTCCACTAACCTTGTTTCCCAAGATGTATCTTTTTTCCACCATTTATATATTGATCACTTCTATATAATCCATAATATATAGGATGGATATCATTGATCAAATTTTTGGTTTTGACCCCAACTTAAAAATGTGTTACTTTAAGGATTCACTTTCAAAACATTCTGATACGGTGAACTAAATTCATAAATTTAGCCACATACTCTATCATTGAGAGATTTTCCTACTTTAAAATGAAGAAGTATATTATTTTAGAAATTCTAAATATGTGGTGATATATTTTTTTTAAATAATTATTAAAAACCCTCCCATACCATTACTTGGTCCAATTTATCTTGAAATACTAAATCCCACCATTGGTGCACTAGATCCTCTATCATATACATCACCAACTTTACTTTCAGCTCTGCTGGCATCCTAGAGAAATAAAATATTCGATTTATCTTATTCTACGAGACTTCTGATTTTTCCAACTTGGAATCCCCCTGAAAGATGGGTGGATTATAATTTTGAAACGAAACCAAATTGGCCACTTTCCATGGTTCATATTTTATATTCCCTATATCTGTGACCTAAAAATCCTAGAAACTAATTTGGACCAAAATTTGGTTCACCTATGGCTTATGTGCAACCACATTCTCAGTAGGATCTTCTAATTGGTTCTTATGGAGCCTACCTAGTTCCATTATCTATAACCAAAATAAGCTCAATTTATTCTCAGTATCTAGATACTAAAGGCTTATCTATTTACAATTACCATTTAGACAAGTTTCACAATCATGTTTATCCAAAATAAAATATTTTAACCATTTTGAAAATATCATTAGGAAGCCTTTTCAAAATATCATCATTTGAGAACATTTTCAATGATTTTAAAAAATCATTAATTCTTACTATATCCATAAATCATTAACTCAATAATAAACAATGCAATCGTAGTGAGAATTCATACTACCAATGCATGTCATGAAACTCTTATCGACTAAACCCACGATGAAGAGGTGAAAAATCACCTAGAAGTGTCTTAAAAACTTATGTACCCAAACAACCTAGTAACATGAAGTTCAACATAAAGAGGTTAGATATTCATATTTATGATCTATATTTCAAGTTTCAATAATCATATCTTTTTTATACCATCCCAAGAAATAGACAAACTTATCAATATTGATACAATTCCCAAATCCCAGAATCAACACAACTGATACACAAAGATCAAACAAACTGATACCATTTATAACATCCCACCCCTCACCCATTGTGTTGAGAATAGGAAGTTGTGTTACTGGCCTTAGGTGACATCCCCAAGACACCAAAGGTTGACAATAAATGCCAAGGGATTCAAGGATTTATAGGATGATTTTCACTTTGAAATATAAACATCCAAACCACAAGAATATAATCAATAAACCTCTATATGATGCATGAGTACACAAATACAACTCAAAACATAAACCATCCAATAAGAACATTAGAGTAAAAGTAGAAACAAAGTGACATAACTAAAGGAATAAAAATACAATAAAACCCAAAGAAACCAAATATATCTATCCAACAACTCCCAAACTGCTCCAAGCTCTAACTCGAAAATCCATATCCAATGTATCAAGAAGAATCACTAAAGAAATGAGATACCTTTCCCTTACCTGTGTCTCGATAGATGACATCTAAAAATACAAAATAGTTCCCAAGTAGGGGGTGATTCTAAAATAAGTAGGATTCCCCTAATGACTTAACAACTCACACAACTAATACAAAACTTGTTAGCACATTTATATAAAATAGTTTAACATAATTTAAAATAGTTTATATTAAATCCAAAATAATTATCCAGGGAATAAAATAAAAAAATCCTTTAAACCATTTATCCTTTAATTTGGAATACCCAATCCATCATTCCATACATCCAAAGGTCCACACAAGTATTCCCAGGTGATAGTTCCGTACTCATGAGTGTTCTCTCATCGATCTAATAAGTTATCACAAGGTTACCAATACCAAGTTCCTTAATGGAACACTATGCTTCTATAAGGTCATGTCTAATGGGGGTTTTACCTGGATGAAGCACTACACCAAGGAATCCCTCTAGTGATATTTCATTATTTATTTCTCTATTCACCTATAACCATCTTATGACTATCATGAGGGGGTAATACCTTTATGTGATGGGTAATGTAAATAATAGTGGAGTGTGCATGTGAGTTATTTTTATTTTTATTAGTTCAAGTTTTGGATTATTGTGCTTATTATTAATTCTTATAATATTTTTTTACATGACCATTGATAACAAGATTAAAAATAAATAACTAACTTAATGCATCAAGTGATCTCCCTTAGTTCCAAATAACCATTTTATAATTCAGGATGTCCATGTTTAAAAATGGTATAGAGATAATTAATTCATTAAAAACCCAAAGTAATTGACTATATGAAAAGGGATTTTTTTCATTAAGAAAAAAATACCGAGAATGAGGATCATCCTCCATATTTACACCAATGAAAAATATGAAAAAATAATTTAATTTCGAAAATTCACTCACACAAAAACCCATAATTTATATACCTAACACACTTTCTCATCTTGATAAAAACAAATTTATTTCTTAATTATTTCAATCAATCAAACAATTAATAATTTAATTTTTTAAATTTCCTAAAATCAATTTTCACCATCTCATGGGTTAACCCCAAACACACCATTTTTCTATATTTAACTAATCAGAAGAATATTTCTTTGAGTTTTTCTAAATTTCTAAATTTGATTAAATATGAAGGAATTAACGATGCCCTATGGGCCATCAGATACATAAAAAACTGGAAAAAAAATAATCTACCTTATTTCCCATTAATTTCATCATAACTAGTAGCTTTCTTAGACATAACATACTTAAAAACTTTCTCCATAACCTGGGGAATGGAAGAATAATAAAGGGTGAGATAAAACTACTAGAAAATTGGGCTATAGACATAATTTTCATGGAACCGTGGCTATAGTTTTTTTTCAAAGTCTATAGCCACGATTTTCATGGAACCATTGCTATATGTTGTTTTTCTGAAGGCTATAACCACAATTTTCATGGAACCATGGCTATAGGTTTTTTTTTCAAAGGCTACAGCCATGGTTTTCATAGAAAAGTGGTGATAAACTTCACCTATAATCACGTTTTAGGAAAACCATGAATATGGGTTTTCTGTGTAAGCAAGGGAAAAACATTTCATGCAAGGATTTGGTAGGAAGACCTATTTCCATGGGTATTATTTATATTTCCATAGTTTTTAAAGATATAAATAACAATATATCTATATATATATATACACCATAAGTTGGATTTGGGGTAGTGGTAAGGTTCTTTGTTAAACATAGTAGAGGTATTTAGATCGAATTCTGCAGAGAGAAATTTATTTTACACTTTTAGCCAAGGTTTAAAGGGCTATAGACACAATTTTACACCATGGAAATAGACCCTATTGCCACGATGGAAAACTGGGTGGGCTATTACCATGATTTCCAAAATTGTGGCTATAGGTTCTGTTTTCATGGTGGCAACCGTGGATATATCTCATCAGAACCATGGCTCTAGATTTTGTCTATAGACATGCCAAAATATTCCACATACCATTGGAACTGTGGCTATATATTTTAGCCACATTTTTGACCCCTATAGCCACGTTTCTGGACTATGGCTATAGACAAATTTTCTAATTGTGTCATATGATTAGTAAGTTTAAACATACGAGATATCAATCAATGAACATAAGTGAGCATAAGATAAACTTAAGGGTATGAAAATATATGCTTAACATTATAAAATTATACCATCAATTCAAAGATCATAATCATGAAACATGGCATGATGTGTCATCAATCATAATATATAATATATAAGAGTGAAAAATCATCAAAAATAAATCATGATCCACAAAAAAATATCATAATCATAAGACATACATTTTTGGCATGAACATAAGCATATAAAATCATTTACTTAGTCAAGGATCACTACTAATACTATCATAGTGGATTGGGTTCACTCGCTATTCCATCATTTCCTTAGTCAAGGCTTACTTCCAAGACTATATTATTGGAAAAAGTCTCTTAGTGAGATAGGTTCACTCCCCATTTCAGTCCTTTTTATCTTATGAGATATTATTCTCCACCCAATTCATTATAAGGATATATAATTCTGTCCCCACTCATCACCTAATGAAAACCATACATATGCATGACACAAGATCATAAAACATTCATCATATCATCAAATCCCAACCCATGAAAAAGATACAAGTTTCATAAACATTTCATCATCATAATAATAAAACATATTGAGAAAGAATAAATACAGTATCATTAGATCATATACCTAGTAAATCATATGAAACATCTAAGGTTGTTGTCATAGATAAAAATACGTCAAAACATCACTAAAACATTTCTTGGGGGAAATTCCCTTTTTATTTGAAATCACTTATTTAGAATATAATTTTTTTAAAAATATTAATGAAAACATTTTCTTTTATAATAAAAAAGGAAACTTATAAATGAATCTTTAAAGAAAATAGTATTCATTATAGAGTGGAAATCTTTTCATGTGTTGTATGTTAAAACAAAAATTCCTTTCATATTTTTAGTAAAAAGTAAAAAGTACCATGTTTATAAAATGATAATAAGGTTAATTTTATAAATTTTTAAGGAAATTAAAATATAGTCAAAAAATTAATTTTAATAATATTTAGATAATAGTAAAAACATTCTTGAAAACATTTTAATGAAAATACCGACATGGAATAAAAGATACCCTACTGAAGGGAAAAACATTATCAGTTTTCCTTAAAAAAATTATTTCAGTATATTGAGTACTTAAATAGAGGATAATGAAATGAAAACATGAAATATATATAAATAAAAATAAGATAATAAAATAAATAAAATTTGGGAGTGATATATCTTATAATTTTTCCATCACAAAATTTAAGCATAAACAATCCTGATAAAAATAAGATTATAACATAAAATCCTTACCTCAAGCCGTTCATGATTCATAAGTGATCTAACCTCCTATATAATAAATTTAAATTTTATTATAATTATATACCAAAACCATAATCATAACTATAATACCATACATAGTTCACTTATAACATCTTATTACCTGTTAATTAATGATCTTGCATCATCATCATCATTTTGGTATTAATTACTTCATTTTTCAGGTATGCTTTGGATGAGCAGTTATGTTCCATAAAATTAAATCATGATTAATTAATATCAAGACTATTAATCATGATATTAATATAATATATATTCATTATATATATAATTATAACCATTTATATAAAGTGTTTATGGAAAATGAATTATGTCACTATATGGAGATAATAGTCCGTATGTACGCACGAGTGATGTTTTCATTTTTTGATAGATGAAATAAAACAAAGGTAAATATTAATTAAACCTTATAGAATTATTATTATAATGTAAATATTATATATAAACATTAAATATGTCATAATAACCAACCATTAATTATGATGGTGGAAAATAAATCGCATCGTTACGTGGAGGCAATAATCTACACATACTCACGAGTGATGCTTGCATCTACCATTTGATTGAAAAGCGTTAGTACATAGTGGTTCCATCACTATAGTAACATATCAGTATATTTATGATAATATATTAGTAATTTTTTATGGATACAACATGTTTAGATAAATTATAAGAATAAATAAAATGTAAATAGCTTGGTTAAGATCTATACCTCTTCTTTGAGAGACCTCTATTAGCTTACGTATTAATACTTGAATGATTGGTATTAGGAGAATAAAAGAAGATCTAGGATAAAGTTAAGGATTATTGGAAGGTTTTGGAGAAAGTATATTCTTATATATAAGGCTAAAATTTTGTGAATAAGGGAGTATAAGAAGTACCCTTTTATAATTGAGGGGAGGGACATACATGAGATTTCTTAAAAGATTTCAATGATATAAGGCCACTTTCATGTGAAAGTGGATCCAAATTACCATGTATTTGAAGTAAGTATAACATAAGGTTTAAATATATTCAAAATTAATAATTATATTGGTTTGGGTTGTAATCCTACCCTTGTATCTTTGTTTAAACCCCTGATAAACCTATTTTAATATAAACCATGGTAACAAAATTTTACTAATTTTACTATTCATCATGAAAAAAATTAAGTTGAAACTGTTAAATTATATTAATTATGATGATTAAAAATATTTAATCCATTTTAATTTATTAAATTTATATAAGATTTAGAATTTAATTTTAAATATGCACACAACCCGCAAAGAAAACCCATTTTAAAAGAGTGAATATTTAAGCATAAAACATAATTTAATTACATTACTTTTTTTGTAAAAACTATAAAATAAAAGTTAAAATATATGATTGATTATATAATATATAAATTTAATTTAAACCCTTAATAAATATACATTAATTTAATTTATTAATATAAAAACATATTGAATGCATAAAAACAATTTTTAGAAAAATGTGTTTTCAAGACAAAAAATAAACTTATATAAAAATAAAGTATAATAATGATTCATATGAAATTAATTATATTATTTATAGTTAAAGTATACTTGTGTTAATTTAAGATAAAATTAAAATCATAATTGGAATGTTTCTTGAAAATAAATTACATTTTTATAAAAATTAGTATTTCTCATTATTCATTGAAAAATAAATATTCTTAGAAAAATAAAAAAATTCACCCTAAGATAATATTGATATTATGATTTAAAAAAATGATATCAATTTCCTCAAATATAATTTCTAAAAATTTTATAAATTAATTACAATGTTTTCATGCAAAAATGTGATAAAAATCATCTTTGAAGAAAACATTTTTTTGAAGCATAAATGACTTTACTAAAAATTAAGTACTTATTTATTATGAATTAATAAATAGATTTTGATTATTAAAAACATTTATACATCTTTTTTATAAAGTTGTTATTACTATTCATACTTTCTAATTTAACATCTAGGTTATAACATTTTATGATATCGTGGTTCATATCAACTTGGTGTTGTGTGTAATGAAAGATATCAAATACTTCAAGTTTTATTTCAAAGAAAACAAATATATAATCTTGGGGTATTATATATAGAGTGTCTGAAATTACTATATTTTTCCTAGTATGAAGAATAATTTTAATGGTACTATAGAGGTATCACAACAGAATAATAACATGGTTACTATAACAGACACTACAGTGGGGGTACAATAGTAGCAATATGGTTTATCTAGAATCATATTTTAGGACATGTATCAGGACTTTAGGCCACAGGGACTTTAGGTCATCACCAAACTTCAGTTCATAAGGAGTCTAAGACATCATTCAAGGGCCTTCAGACTATGGAGATTAGCTTCTAGTGGGGGATGTGATGCAATGATGATGGTCAATGATGAAGCTAGATAAAATATGATCATCCATGTGACCAATAACTTATAATAATGAATGAATTTTAGAGCACACCCAAAGCCTTAGCACTGGGTGAATATGGAAATTTGAAGACGTGACATCGAGGAATCAAGTTAGAGAATGATATGATGGTGGGAATGGCTATTGTAGAATATTTCCTCGTTCCTCTGGGCCTTTGGCCTATATACTCTAGGGAATTCACACCATGAATTATAGGGATTTTAGTCCATTTAAGGGTTACCTCTAAAACCACTTAAAAAAAGTCTTATCCAGAAAATAAAATAAAAATGGAATTTTAAGGAAGTGACTAGAACATATATCAATAATTACACCTACCATGAAAGTACTTATCATTAAGTACATGTATTGATTAGATAATTCAACAGGGTTTCCACTATGCCTTCCATAATTCCCATCATACACGAAATAAAAACTTCCATGGGATAATAGTTAATCACAATATATCTTCTAAATGATCATCCTATCATATTCCATAGTTTTTTAGTATTTATGGAAGTTTTTTTCTATTTTTATATCATATATAGGAAATCCATCTATAAACTCCCATTATTAGTGAAAAACATCATTCATGTTCACCACTAACTATAAATTTCACCTTTTATTAAATACATATCATGAAAATATATACTGGAGTGATTTAATATGTTTCTACAAATATATATACTGATGGTCACCATTCATGAAAAACATAATGATTTTTGAATGAAAAAATTTACATTTTTAGGGGCTCAATAAAATAAAAAAGCATAAATTAAAATCTTAGTGTGTTATAATCCAAGTATTCCAAGACTTATGAGTTGGTATTAATATTGAGAATAGTCCCTAGAACTCATCTCTAATGGGAAATGTAATGATGACTGTGAGATTATAAAATTTATTTTTATGGTTGAGATGACAAGACTAGTCCATTCATTAATTATCATGAAAAAAGCTAAAATAAATCAACCAATAACAACATATGTCAATAAACCACAATATACTTGATATAAAAAGTAAATGAATATAAAAACTCATCCAACTTCAACTTAATACCATGAAATCTAAACTAGTAAGGCCCCAAAACTCCCCCAACATGGTCCACCAAATCTAAATATGATAGATAAAAGTAAGAGTGAGTATACACTGTACTCAATAGGTTCATAATATAAAACTAACACACGTCAATGTTAATGAAGCATATTAATTCCTCTGTGAATGAAACAAAAAACAAAATAATTCTGCCCATCCCAAGGTGAAGTCCAAACTAGTCCTAGATCACCACATGCTCACACTTATAAAAAACATTAAGTATAATATAGTAATATAATCATAAAAATAATATATATATATAAGGACCCCCACAACCCTCTTTACATAGACTCTATCATCTTCAAGGAATAAAATATCCACAAGGGAATACAACATCTCATTATTATCCATAGAATGTTGAAATCACATAAAGGAATCCAACATGTCATGAGTAAGGGAATATATAGTTGGTTATACAATACAACTAGAATATTAGGTTTCATTATGAATCTAATAAAACATGGATGTTAGATCTTCTTTGATCCAATTCAAGTGGTAGTCTCAAAGTTAATAAATATTACAACATCTATCTAGTGTAGAAATAAAAAAAATATAAGATGATATACTCACATCTCAAAATATATTAGGTAACAAAACTCATCATTTACATTGAAATTTCAATCCAATTCAACCAATAATATTCTTTCTACTCAAATTGATTATCAGGAAAGGATCAATGAAGTTAACCTTATTTGAGAAAAAATTTCTATATACTGGGTATCTAATGAATCTATAAATTTTAATAACTCTCATTTCATCGACTAATTCTTTCTTCATCATCATCTATATAAATATCTCATTCGATTATCCTCATATTCTTTAATAATTATTTCATGTAAACATGGGAAAATACTAGGATAAATAATACCAGATGCCACAATTTTTGGTGATCATTCTATGAGATACTACCACGAAGAAGTAATATATTTAGACCAAAGATAGAGATAAGTATTCAATATCATGTATTGGAATCGAGATTCACTTTGGAAAGTTTTTTATTTATTCCACTTTTATAATTAATAAAAAATATGTGATGTTTTCCATTTAATAGAGGGTTACACTATGTTAGAGTTTACTGCAAGATTCATGAATCTTATCAAATTTCTCTTAGTAATATTTCTAATGAGGAGTTGATAAATTGAAATTTAGAGTATGCTCTAAGACCTAGGATCCAACTTCATGTGAATTTTAATTAATTAGGGACTTACTCAGAGGAGGTTGAGACATTAGAGATAGTGGATCAAACACTTTCATATATTATTATAACTTTGGGATATTTTAAACTTCCAATATTAGATTTAGGGATATGAAAGTTCAACCTCCTTTATTTTTTATATATCAATGAGTCATGGAGAAACTACCAGGGAAATCATGATGATCAAGTATAGGTAGTTGTCAATTATATAAGGGTATAAAGGGATTAGTATACTATATATATGGTGTTATAGGTCTTATATAGGCTATATGTCCCATTTATCAGAGACCTATGGATAGTATGATGGTGGATGGACTAATCTGAAATTTCTAAAGGAAGCCTAAAAAACTGTTACCTCCAATTCAACATCATCATATGTAAGATGATAAATATTCCATGACTGTAAGGTAGATCTAGTGGAGGTAAATTTATTGATATTACTTAAACATAAGGACCACCTATTGTTCAGATATAATGTGGAAATAGAAAAAAAGATCATCGATGTATAGGATATGGGTGTAGAAAGCCTACTATGATAGAAAGATAGGCTAAAGATAGTTAGATATATGATTTTCATTTTTCCACCCTCAAATATATTTTATTTGAAATTGAAGCTTGACCTTAATTTTTTACACCAAACATTGTTCAAGGGTTTGAGATTATAGAAAAAAGGCATCCTAGAACACTGGGATTGACTACTCCCATTAGGGGTTAATTGGGATTATTGAAGATATGTTGTTAGTGTGATCTTGTTATGGGGAATTATTGGACTTCTTGGAATTTATTCTTTCTAGAGATGTGACCATATTACATCATCCTTATATTGTTTTGGTTTTATATAGTGTAATATTATGTGAATTATTATTAGAGAAGGGTTATATTTCACAACCTTGAAGGGGATTGTGTGACTTTTATTAGAGAGAGAGGTAGTCATATTGGGAATTAGTGTATTAAGTCTCAAGATATTACCTATAAATTGGAGAGTATGATTATAGATACCCTATCCTTTTTCACATATTATTACATAATTAACCAATAATTATAAGCCAAGGATCACAAAGTCTATTGTCCTTGGAATATTTGGTACATAATTAAACATCATGAAGAAAACATATTTTATTTAATCTTCATAATTATGTACTAAATTCCATTGAGATCATACATCTGAATAAGACAACTTGGGGAATATATGAATGAAAGGGATGAGATAAAAAGTCGAGTAAGGGAATATGCATAGGAATAAAACACAATACATCAGTTAGAAGGCACAACATGATAAAATAAAAGGCATGAAACATTAATAAAAATAAGGAAGAATAACATTTATAACATGGGAACAAATAATCATGGAATTTTAGGAATGTGGAAATAATATATAACCTGAAATAAACATGAGTCAATGCTAACTACCAAGATTATATAACATGGTGGACAAAGTCCCATAAAGGAATTTGGTTCACTCCCTATCCTGACATGACATATCATGAGACTAAACATTACCTAATTCCTTGAAGCACTATCTAGGAACAATCATCACAACATGTTCATGAATATGTGTTCCACATGAAGAATAAACATAAGGGTTACCCATGGAAATAAATTAGTTTCATAATCATGTCACAAGGCATAAAAAATGAGAATATCCTAAATATTTCCATGAAAGAATGGATTATAAACATACATGGACATTAATAATGGAAAATAGACATGAATCATGATAATTTATGTCCAATTAAAGTGGAAACATATAAAAGGAGTGTTTAAGAAACTTTAGAAATAAAACATTTTAGAAGGAAAATATTAAAAAAATTTAAAGAAGAAAAGGAATATCTATTTTCATAAAACCAAAAATTAACCAAGATAGTTTTTCAAGATAAATTTAGTGTTTTTAAAAAAATAATTTTTGCTTAAGATATATTATGGAGTGAACTTGGAAGCGGGTAATAAATCGGGAAGTTCCCTTGAATCAAGCTTGCTTATCAAGAATAATTGAAAATGGAACCTTTCTAAAACACATATTACCCCATCAAAGAGGGTTGATATGATATAGATACAAAAGTTTGGAACATATAAAAATAATTTAGAATAAGTATATAAAATAAATAAGCAATACATTATGGAAAATAGAGAGAAAGAGTAATCCGAAGAAAAAATGGATGTTTGGGTAGAATCCCTTACCTTATGTCCAAATCGGTTATGCACTCGATCTTAATGTCCTAGATAATCAATTAAAATTAATTAATTAATTAATTAAAAACATTTTATAAATTTAACTGATTTATTATACTTTTATTATATTCATTTATGGTCTTTTCATGAGTTATAGTGTTCAATTTCATCATTTGAGAGTGCTCATTTTTTAGTTTTCATGATCGGTTCTCTTGTATAAGAGTATGAAAGTTCATGTAAAATGAAAATATAAATAAAAAATTGAAGTTATAAGTTTTTAATGAACATATATAAGGTTGAATGGTTATATAATTCATTTGGTTATTTTTGGTGAGGATAAATCTTTAGATAATATGTTAGTGATAATCATTTGGATTATTTTGGGCAGTTTTCACTCACATTGAACTTATTTTATTTTTCTATTTATCATCATGTGTATATAATGATTCTAGAATATTACATAGGATTTAATAAATATATTATAATTTAGTTAAACCATAAAAATGGTTTTATGAACAACCTGTAATGAGTTAATGTAAAATGAAAATTTTTCATCCTTGAAGGTGATAAGTTAACACCTCATGAATGATGTTTTCATTTTTAGAATAAAAGGGAGAGGGGAGGGGTTTAATTTTTTATTAATCCATTATAATAATAAAATTCTAGTATATGTGAGCTAATGGAGTTATCATACCATTTTTATTAGGAGAAGTGAGGAGAGAATAATAAAATTACTTGAAAATAAATTAAAATAAGAAGAAAGAGGAATTTACCTCTTGAATTTTTCCTCCTTGAAAACCTACTTAGGGAAAATGTTTTAGTATTTTGATGAGACCAAGAGCTCTTGGATGTGGGGGGGGGGTATTGGGAAGAGTATTGAACAACATTTAGATATGGCTCAAATATTGTAAGGTGTGAGGAGAAGATGCGGTGAGGGGTGATATTTATTGTCACGACCCATCCCCCAGGGCCTGTGTCGTGACATACCCCAAGCCCGCCTACCGAAGGTTTGGGGTTTAAGACTAGCGCCGAAGGCATCAACATACAAGTGGGATGCATTTTCCTGAGTACCTATACATACTAATTCAAAACCACATACCAAAGCTGGAAAAGTAAACATGCATGAAACTAAAAAAATGCTGAGTAAAAGTAAAGACAGTAGGTCAAATGAATCAGAATACAAACCCAACAGAGGATAAACTAAAAATAGGATAGTACAAGGAAAATTCTGAAAGATATCCCCTAGAAACCCCAACTAAGGGGTAAATATATAGTAGCTCTAGGAAGCTGTAGGAGTACCACCCGCCTGCCTGGTCTCATTGGGCACCACTAGGTCCTAGGCCACCAAGTCCTTTATCAAGTTAGTGGTTATCTTCACCAAACAAAACATGTGTAGGTGAAGACCGTGCAGGGGTGAGTAAAAAAATACTTAGTAGGGACCCCAAAAAACAAGTAAAGACCATAATGGAATTCACAAACAAACCAAAAATCATGATCACCAATCATGATCACAAAGAAGGACAACTCACACCAAGTATAATTTAGAGTATGAAAGTAAGACCATCAGTCATGTCATTGAACAACTTGGGATGTTGCAAAAATCCTCCTCAATGAGTACATTGGGCCTTCCGGGTCACAAAAAATCTGCTTCCCAATAACCTTTGGACTGCTATGGTACTCATCCCTAATAAGTATCGTGGGTATATTGGGTCACACAGAAGCCTCTTCCCACCTTCGCCATACTGAGGTATTCCTCCTGTTGAGTACCGTGGGTCTATCGGATCACAAAGAAGCCACTCCCCATTGGGGACAACCAGGTCACATAGAAGATGCTTCCCATTAGGCCATAGCAGTTGATCCACATAGTGTCTCTTGTCAGCAGTATTTAGCTCTTAGCCAACCACAGGGTTTTCGTATGTAGCATGCTTGATCTTGGTAGAACCGCTCCCTAATCCATTTGTCAAATTTCAACTTCCATGAAATCTTCTATATAGTATTCCAAAAGATCTACCTCATCGCGAGGGTTCCAACATGACAAACAACTCATCAATCCAATGATCGATTTGTAAGATATTGATGTTTTTCCAAAAAGGGGTGAGTTGGATCAGGTACAGTTTGACCCGATCAGACTGACCTGACCCGTCTCGGCCTGGGGTCCAATGACCCGACCCGGGTTCACTGACCCAACCCGAACTTGGCCCGACCTGGAACCGACCCATTGGGGTGGCCTGCACCCTGACCAGTACGCTAGGCCAGGACGCGGCTGGAAGCCGCCTTTGGATCCCCTTCGCCCCGCGGGTCACCGTAGGGTCGTTTCCTCTAGCTTGGATGCACAATACATCCATGGCTCGCCGCTATGTGGCCGACCAGTTTGGCTCATCGGATCTTCCCCACATTTTCAGAAGACCATGTGCCCCTACCAACCACGACCCGTGGTTGTTGGACGCTCCACCGATGCGGCCGAGGGGCCGCGTCCCTACCGCCAGCTACTGGCCCAGCCAATGGCTCCTTCTGCTTCACCATAGCCTGAGACGGCCTCAGCAGTCACCTTCGGCATGGTGCCACCCGCCCATGGTTGCCACCACAGGCCATCACCGCCAGCACTGGTGCGCCGATGGGTCTTTCCACGGGCCAACGGATTCGCACCTATGGTCCGTTCTTTGCACCGACTGTGCCTCTGACCTCGGAAGGGTGTCTCCTTCACTGTAAAGGCCTCCAATTTTCCTTTCCACCATTTTTAATGTTTTACCCCTAAGAACACACAAGCGGAGTGGCTCAGACCTTGTTCATGTTGGCCCGCACCCTCATCATTAGAGTTTTAAAATCCGGGGAGGCTTAGGATCACAGTTCTATCAACAATAATTTAGTCCCACTGTAGAAAACCCAAGAAGAACACCCTCCCACATGAACGAAAAATCCACAGATTAACTAGTTTGTGGGTTGATCCACGTTCATCATTTTAGAATAAAGAATGGGGAAAACTTAAAACAAAACAAACCCCGATCTCAATTAGTGTTCGTCATTGAATATCTCCACTCTCGTAGATTCAAGATATGTTGGAATTTGTCTCTTCCCGGTACCGTTCTTCATAAAGCGTTGACATTTATAGCAATCCTGTTGGCGTTCATCACTCATCGTTAAATGGAATACTTACCGTAGGATCGTCGGATAATTTCCACGGTTTAATTCTTATTCCTCGAATGTGTTAACCTATTAAAAATAAAACATGTCACAAAATTTCTGTTATGCTGTGATGTCACATCGTTACGCTATTTTTTTTATGAAACAACGTATCTGTTACAATTTAATTAATGGATCATTACAATGCAACAAAAAGAGCCATTAATTGGATTAATTTAATGAGCCCCGTTGCCGCACCACAGCGCTGCCGTTCGCCGCTCAACGACGAGGGAAGAAAATAAAAAAACTCTTTATGTTATTTTATTATTTTTCTAAAAAATCAAAAAATTAACTTTTCTATCTTACCCTTGCTAGTCTAAGTTAGGTCCTTTTAGGTGAATCCTAGTTTTCCAAGTTTAACAGTGCCCTCATATTTTTGATCTGAGAACCAGTTTAAAAGTTATGAAAACCCTCTTGTACATTTACTTAAATGAACTTAAAAAAATTTAAAAATTCCATTCTGGGCACACCGGGCCTCAAAATCATGTGCCGTTAAAGTGTGTCATATCAAAATAATTCTATAATTTTTTAATTTTTTTTTCTTAAATTATAGGACATTATATTGTCCCCATGTCAGGGATTTACATCCTCAAAAGCCAAAACAAGGGCCAATAAATCAAATGGGGGTACTGAGCATGAATTTGATCCCCCCTCTCCCATGCACTCTCTGGAAGATTCCTATGCTACCACCGAACACACATTAAAGGAATCAACTGTCCATGAAGGAACCACTCATATCGATCCTCCATCTCCACCGATAACTCGGCAAACGTCACCCCATCGTCAATGTCCATCTCTCTCCAGTCGATGATGTCCGATGGACCATGCACGTACCTCCTCAATTAAAATACGTGAAAGAAATCATGCACACAGTGCATTTGTAGTGGAAGATCTAGGTGGCACACCACCTCACCAACTCTAATAAGAATCTGAAAAGGTCTGATGAACCTTAGAGATAACTTTCCACCCTGGCTAAATCTCTGAAATTCGCATTGGGGTGAGACCTGAAGGAAAACATGGTCTCCCTCATCAAACTTCAAGGGTCTCAACCTCCTATCAACATATGATTTATACTTTCTCTTGGTAGTCCTCATCCACTCCTGGATAATCCTCACCTTCTCAGTGGTATCCTGTACCAACTCTGGACCCATGAGTGCCGACTCCCCTGGGTCTGCTAACATAATACGATTTTCATGGCCGCCCTTATAAGGCCTCAAACTGTGCCATGCCAATGGTGGAGTGATAGATATTGTTGTATGAAAACTACACCAGTGGTAGGTGGTCCTCCAAACTATGACCAAAATCAAGGACACAAGTACGAAGCTTGTCCTCCAAGTTTTTTATGGTCTGCTCTGTCTGACCATCTGTCTGCGGATGAAAGGATGTGATCAAGCACAGATGAGTCTCTAACACCTCCTGCAATTCCTTCCACAATTGGGATGTAAATCATTCATTATGGTTAGAGACGATCTTTAAAGTCACCCTATGAAGCCGCACTATCTTATGGACATAGATGTGACCAAGCCCTCTATCGATCCCTACTTCCTGATGGGTAGGAAGTGAGCCGACTTGGTGAGTCGGTCAATGATCACCCAAATAGAATCATGGCCCCTGGATGTGCATGGTAACCCCATAAAAAAGTCCATGGAGTCAACATACCACTTCTATTATGGTACCTCAAGTGGCTTTCCCAAGCATGCTAGGATATGGTGCTCATCCTTTACTTGTTGACAAGTGAGGCATTGTGAAATGAACTCTTCCACCACTTTCTTCATCCCTGGACACCAGTACAGATGTCAGAGGTCCTGGTACATCTTCTACATACCAGGATGTATCGCCAAAGGGGATGTATGGAACTACCTCAACAACTCCTCCCACAAAGTCACTGGTACTATGGCGCATCCTCTAAAAAGGATGACATGCTCCCCACCTATTGAAAGTCCATCAGGAGCCTATCCTAAGGATAAATGAGAACGTCATGCCTCATAGTCAACATCCAGAAGATGTGCCTCACTAACTCGCTATAAGATTGGGGGAGTGATAGTCATCGGCTGAAGGTAATATGATCCATCACCATCCATAAAGGATATCTACATCGTGGCTAGCTGCTCTGTCGCCTCACTCAGCAGTTGTAAACCAGACCTCCTGTTGAGCGCATCTGCCACCAAATTCCCCTTCCTTAGAGTATAGACTATCTCAAAGTCACAGTCTTGTAGGAACTCCAACCATCACTACTGTCTCAAGTTTAGGTCCTTATATGAGAAGATATACCTGAGACTCTTATGGTTGGAGTAGATGGTAAAAAGTTCACCCAACACGTAGTGCCGCCACATCTTTAAGGAAAATACCACCACTGCTAACTCCAGGTCATGGGTCACGAAGTTTTTCTCATGATGCCTTAACTTCTTTGAAATTTAGGTGATCACTGCTTGATCCTATTTCAGGAAACAACCATTACGGTCTCAGATACATCACATAAAACTATATACCCAACGCCTTCTTCTGGTAGTCTCAAGATAGGGGCACTCGTCAGTTTTGGTCTCATCTCCTGGAAACTTTGCTGGAAATTTTATGTCCATAAGATGGGATATCCCTTACATGTCAAGGCTGATAAAGGTGATTCTACTATGGAAAAGTCAGGCACGAACCTTTGGTAGTATCCATCCAACCCCAAGAAACTCCACACCTTAGTCATGCTCCTGGGTGGCTCCCAAGAAAGAACTACCTCTATCTTTGCCAGATCTACTGCAACTCCAGCCTCTGAGATGACGTTTCCTAGAGAGTAGACCTCCCGGATCCATAATTTTCACTTAGAGAGATTACTGTAAAGCTGGTGCTCTCGGAGTATATCTAGGACTATCCTAAGGTGTGTAGCGTGCTCCTCCTCTGACGCCGAGTACACCAAGATGTCATCAATGAAGACTACCATGAATCAATTGAGGTAAGGCTAGAAGATCATGTTCATGAGTCTTATGAACACTCCTGGGGTATTGGTCATGCCAAAGGGAATCACTCAGAACTCACAATGGCCATACTAGAATCTAAAGGCTATCTTTGGTATGTCCTCATCCCATACCTGAAGCTAATGATAACCCGACATGAGTTATATCTTCGAGAACCACCTCTATCCTTTCAGTTGATCAAAGAGGTCATTAATACTTGAAAGTGGATACTTGTTCTTCACAGTCACCTGGTTCAGGAATCGGAAGTCCATGCTCAACCTCAAACTCCCATCTTCCTTATTGGAAAACAACACTGGGGCTTCCCATAGTGAAATGCTGAGCCTCAGGAAGCCCTTATCCTATGAGTCCTCCAATTGTACCCTCAACTCATGAAGCTCCGTGGGAGCCATCTGGTATGATAGTGTGGATATCAGTGCCATTATGGGGTATAGCTCGATGTCGAAGTCTTCCTACCTATGAGGAGGTAGTCCCATAACATCCTCATGAAAGACATCCTCACACTCATCCACCACTATAAGAAATATCCAACTCCTCTCATCCACTACATCGAGGGTGAGGCTCTCCAACTAGTGAGTGATTGGATGCACCCTCCTCTAAGAAATTCCATCCTATGCTTCAAAAGTTCCCTTCTCACCAGTGAAGGAAAACCTAGTCCCATCCTCAGGGATAAACTGCACTTTGTGACTAAAACAGTCAATCTGAGCATGAAATGTAGATAACCAGTCCATACCTAAGATGATGTCGTAAGGACTCAACACCGCTACTAAAAGATCCCAGCCAAAGATATCACCTACTAGAGTAAGTTCACACTACCATTAGTAGTGTGTAATCGTCAAATACCCTCCCATTGGAGTCTATAATCATAAGGATCGATCAAACGACTGCACTGAAATCTCAGATCCTTGAATGAGGTCTATGGAAAGGAAAGAGTGACTGAAACCTATGTCTATAGGAAATACAGCTAAGGTGTAGAAGAAACAGATCATACCTCTAATCATCTCTGGAGTTCCATGGTCATAGGCCTCCATCACCTAAAGCTGGCCTTTCCCCAGTCCTTCAGCTCCTTGAGCCCGTGGTGGACCATCTCGGGGTGATGGAGGTAGTACCTCAAACTGTCTCCCACCACCTACTGCTCGACCTGCTCCCCTGCCACATCCACTACCCTACATGCCTCCTCGCTCAAACCTCTGCCTCTACCTTGGAGTTCCCTCAACCATCTGCTGATCATCTATGCAGTGGGTAAGGAAGTCATGAGCCATGTTTCCCTTCCCACCACACGTGAAGAACATCCCCATTACCTACTGAATCCCTCTGATCTAGGAGCCCTTCACCACCGACCCCAAGTCTTGGGGTCATTCCCTGAATGATTTGACTGGCTTTGGTCCCCTCGTCTGCTGCCTACTGCTCACCACTGAAGACTCTGCTACCTGGGGTCTGCTGGTGACTTCAGCTGTGAGTGCCTACAACACTCCATCTAGAGTGGGGATGATGAGAGACACCATGGATTCCCTGATCTCCCATCTAAGTCCCTGCTCAAAGTTATGGGCCCTTAAGAAAGGGTCCTGCACCATTTATGTGGAGTAGCGAGAGAGGTCTATAAACCTCACAGAGTACTCATCCACTGACATGATTCCCTATTATAGGTGAAGAAGATCCTAAATGCGCACAGATTTCAAAGTTGTAGGGAATAACTCCTAGAAAATCCACTCAAAGTTAGCCCAAGAGAGGGTCACCTCATCATGCGTCTGGATGGTTGAGCACCACCACCTCCCTACCGAGCCCTGAAGAAGGCTCAAGGCCAAGATCTCCATCTGGTTAAGCGGTGTCCACACTAAGCAGAAGACTCACGTCACTGGCTCCAGTGATTCCTCAGTGACCTGGGAATCAATCTCTCCCCTAAACTTGGGTGGTCTTTGTCTCTAAAACTCATGCATGCCATTGAGTCTGCATACGTACTCTACTGGTAACACCAGCAGTAACTTCTGATCAATGGGTGGTTGAAACACCGGTTCAACACCTGGAGGGGCCATCTCTAGCACTAGTCCCTGAACCGACACCTCATCGCTATGCGGGATGTCCACACGATCATGTATCGGAAGCCTAGATAGTTGTATGTGTGGAGGCATCCTAAAATAGATCAAGATGTACCAAATTAAGAAGATTATACTTGGTGAGATGAATCTTATTCAAGAATATTATAAGGAGACACTTATACAACCAATGTTTTCATGTATAGAGCTGGAAATCAGAATTCAGGGTCCTAGTGTATGGATACGTCGGCTGCCGCACCAACACTGGACTCCCCAAATATGAAAGTCGAACTCAAAACATTCAACACTATTTCCCCAAAAATAATACAATAGACTCTCGAACTTTGAGGTAGAACTGACCATCTATAATACCACTTTCTCATGACCCTTCCCCTAGGTCCCATGCCGTGACATACCCCAGGCCCGCCTCCCGAAGGCCAGGGGTTAGCAACTAGCGCTGAAGGCATCAAACTTCAAGTGGGAGGCATTTTCCTGAGTACCTATACAAATGCACACGAAACCACATCCCAAAGCTAGAAAAGTAAATATGCATCCCACTAAAAAGCCACTGAGTAAAAGTACAAACTATTGGTAAAATGGGCTATAATACAAACCCAATAGAAGATAAATAGAAAACATGAAAGTACAAGGAAAATGATGAAAGCAGTATGTTGGAAACCCCACCCTATGGGTAAGTACAGAGTAGTTGTTGGAAGCCGTAGTAGTACACCTCACCAACCTAGCCTCATTGGGAACCACCAGGTCCTTGTCTACCAAGTCCTCCATCAAGTCGGCGGTTGTCTGCACCATATATAACAAGTGCGAGTGAATCCCATGCTGGGGTGAGTAACAAAATACTCAGTAGGGACCCAAAAAAAACAAGGAAAGACCACAAAGAAATCCACAAACAAACCAAAAATCATGATCACCAAGCTTGATCACGAAGAAAGAAAACTCACACCAGGTATAATTTGGAGTATGAAAGTAGGACCATCATTCATGTCATCGAACACCTTGGGATGCTGGGGAACTCCTCCTCAATGAGTAAATTGGGCCTACTGGGTCACATAGAAGCCACTTCCCACTAACCTTTAGACCACTGTGGTACTCATCCCTAATGAGTACCGTGGGTACACTGGGTCACACAGAAGCTGCTCTCCACTATGGGTATGCTGGGTCACACATAAGCCACTTTCCACCTTAGCCATACTGATGTACTCCTTCTATTGAGTACTGTAGGTCTGCCAGGTCACACAGAAGCCACTTCTCACTGTGGGCCTTCCAGGTCACACAAAAGCTACTTTCCACTAGTCCATAGTAGTCGATCCATTTAGGGTCATTTTTCAGCAGTCTTTAGGTCTCATCCAACCACATCATTTCCATTTTTAGCATGCTTGATATCGAGAGAACCTTCCCATAAGAAATTCTTAGAATTTCAACTTCCATTAAATCCTCCATAAATTATTCCAAAAGATCCACCTCGTTGAGAGGGTTCCAACACTAAAAATGTTTTTTCAATCAGATGTCCGGTTTGCAAGATATTGTCATTTTTCTAAAAAGGGACTGGTGGGGTCCAGGTCCGGTCTGACCCAGTCAGACCGACTCGACCCGGGTCCGATGACCCGACCTGGACCCAGCCTAGCCTTGGTCTGGACCAGTCTAGTCCGTTGGGCCTTGGGCCTATTGGGCGGTGGATTCGGCCCGTTGGGGCGGCCTGCCTAGCTAGGATGTTGCTGGAAGCCGCATCCAGATCCCCTTCGTCCTATGGGTCTTTGCAGGGCCGTTTCCTCCAGCCTGGATGCACGACACGTAGAGGTCACCACTATGTGGCCATCGAGTCTGGCCGACCAGATCTCCCACCTGCGGTTAGGAGACAACGTGCCCCTTTGAACTGCAGCCCGCGTCTACGGGCTGCTCCACTGATGCGGCTGAGGCTCCCCCCGCTTCGCCGTAGCCCAAGCCAGCCACAAAATTCACCTCCAGCACGCCATCGTGGTGCGCCACCACCCGCCCGCGGCTGCCGCTGGTGCCAGTGTGCCGACGAGTCTTTCTTTGGGACACCAGGTCTACACCAGTGGTCCGTTCTTCTCAACGACTACACTTCCGACCTCTGTGGTGTGTCGCCTTCCCTACAACAGCCTCAAATTTTCCTTGCTGCCATTTTGAATTTTCATCCACCAAGAACGCATAGGAGGATGGGATCAGGTCTTGTTCATGTTGGCCTACACCCTCGGCGTTAGAGTTTTAAAATTAGGGGAGGCTTGGGATCATAGTTCTATCAACAATAATTTAATACCTCTGTAGAAAACCCAAGAAAAACACCCTCCAAAATGAACGAACAATCCATGGA
Source organism: Viscum album (assembly GCA_963277665.1). NCBI lineage: Eukaryota > Viridiplantae > Streptophyta > Magnoliopsida > Santalales > Viscaceae > Viscum > Viscum album. The sequence continues at coordinate 423,456,817 of OY728123.1, read as the reverse complement.
TCAAATTGTTCATTGGTTGACCCACATTTGTCATTTTAGAATAAAGAAAGGGGAAAAATTAAAACAAAAAAGACCCCCACCTCGATCGATGTTCATTGTTAAAGCACTCTATTCTCAAGGATTCAAGATCCATTGGCATTCATCGCTTCCTGATCCCGTTCTTCATAAAGCGCTGTTTTTTCTAGTGATCCTACTGGCGTTCGTCGCTCATCGTTAGAGGGAATCCTTTCCATAGGTTCATCATAGAATTTACATGATTTAATTCTTATTCCTCTAACGCGTAATCCTATTAAAAAGAAGACATCTCACATCGTTTCTGTTACGTTGTGAAATGGCATTGTTACACTATTTCATTTATGAAACAACGTTTTTGTTACGCTTCAATTAATGCATCATTATGCTACACAAAAATGAGCTATTAATTGGATTCATTTAATGCACCTTGTCACCGCACCGCAGCGCTGCCGTCCTCTGTTTAATGGTGAGGGAAGAAAATAAAATAACTTTTTAATTATTTTATTATTTTTCTGAAAAGTCTAAAAATTAACTTTTCCGTTCAACCATTTCTGGTCGAAGTTAGGTCCCTTCTAGGAAAATCCTGGCATTCTAAGTTCAATGCTGCCCTCATATTTTTGATCCGAGCACTAGTTTAAAAGTTAGAAAAACCCTCTTGCACGTTTACTTAAATGAACTTTAAAAAAGTTCAAAGTTCCGTTTCTGGCGCACCAGGTTTTGGAATCACGTTCCGTCAAATCGTTTGGTCTCGAAATAATTCCATACAATTTTTTAAAAAAAATTTATACGAAAATTCTAAGACATTACATTTATAGTGGAGGAGAGGCATGTTTTCTCATTATTTTAATCATTCATTTATTATTTTAGCTCAAGAAAAGAAAGAGTGTTGATTCTTGTGAATAAATATAGAAACTAGAGCATGTGATTTATAACTAATGATTCTTAACTAATTCTTACATAAAAAATGACTAAAAAATTCATGTATTTAGCATTTATTGAAAATTGTTGTATTTTACTATTCACCAAAAATTCAAGTGTATTAAAAAAATCCTAAAAATTCATCCTAACCATTTTTTGACATTTATAATTTAAAAATGAACTAAATTTTATGAAAATAATTTTCTAAATATGAGATATTTAAATTTTTAATTAAAATCCTCATTTACTTGGAAATTTCAAATTTTAAAATTCTAACTGATTTTGTAACACTTTAAAAAATTAATTAAGGTAATAAAAAATTGTAATATAATCATAAGATACCAACATATTAATCTATGAATACATTTTATGGAAATAAATTTTCTTTTAAAACATTATATTAATTATAAAATTGAAAATATATACTTATGTCTATAAAAATATCAATACTTAATTAATAATTTCTAAAACATGTATTTACTTATACTATGATATAATTATATAATATTTTCATTTATAATATGTCTAAATTTTATTTATACTTTCATGGGTGAGGTTATTATTCTATTGGATAGTTTACTATTCATAAGGGTCACATTACTATTCCAAAGGTCAAGTTACTATTCCACCGATAAAGGTTCCTTAACATCTAGAAATACCTCTTATTTTAGTCAGTATTCATTTATAATGTTTGTATTGTGTTCTTAATGTGATTTTATGTGATTATACTATATGACCTAATTATAAGAAGGGAATTTCTATTGATAAAATTTTGGGTTGTTACATTCTCCCCCTTATGAAATTTCTCCCTCAAAATTTCATTTTATATACATTGGGGGAAAATAGGTGAGGATACTTCTCTTTCATCGTTTCCTCTGGTTCCCATGTTTCCTCTTAGTACTTATGGTCCCACCATAGTACTTTGACCAGGTGAGTAGTCATGTTGTGTAGAACTTTATCTCTAAGTTCCAATATCTTCACTGGATGCTGCTCGTAAGAGAGTTCATTCTCTAATTGTACAACTTATGGATTTAGTACATGTTAAGGATCTGGTATGTACTTTCTCAAGAGGGATAAATGGAATACATAATGTTCTTGAGACATGGTAGGTGAAAGTGCTAGTCAGTAGGACATGAATATGACACGATCAAGCATCTAAAAGGGGATGATATACCTAGGACTTAACTTTCCTTTCTTCCCAAATATAATGATCCCCTTATATAGAGATATCTAGAAAAATACCATGTATCCAGCCTTAAACTCAAGGTCCCATCGACAATTGTCTGCATAGCTCTTTTATCGACTTTGGGATGCCTTGATGTGATGCTGAATGGTTTTCACCTTTTCCACCATTTCTTCGACCAGTTGAGGTACTAACATCTTATGTTCATCAGATTCATCCCAAAATGCTAGTGTTCTGTATATTTTCTCATAAAGGGCTTCATATGGAGCCATTTGGATGCTTGAGTGGAAACTGTTATTGTAAGAGAACTCAACTAGAAGTAGATGTATGTTCCATCCTCCTTTAAAGTCCATAGAACATACTCTCAACCTGTATTCCACTGTCTGAATCATCCACTCATATTGGACATTAGTTTAAGGATTATAGGAAATACTAAAGTTCATCTCAGTGCTTAAATCATATTGGATACTTTTCCAGAACTTGGAGGTGAATATCAAATCTCGATTGGATACAATTGATAGTGGTACTCCATACAACCTTACCACTTCTTTGATGTATATCCATGAAAGTTGATATAGTGAGAAGTCCTCTCGAATTGTGGTAAAGTGATCTATCTTTTTAAGACAATCCACAACAACCCATATATTATTATTTCCTCTGGATGTCCTTACAACTCTAATGAAAAAGTTCATGGTAATGTTCTCTCACTTCCATTTTGGTATGGGTAATGGTTGAATCATCCCTTTAGACTTTTTTATTTCATCCTTCACTTATTGACACACTAGACACTTTGATGTATATTCAGTGATCTCCTTTTTCATATTGTCCCACCAATAGTACTGTCAAAGATCCCAATACATATTTGTGCTCCCTAGGTGAATACATAAAGTTGAGATATGTGAATCATTCATAATATCCTTCTTTATCTCTGGATTGGAGGGTACACATAGTCATGACCTAAATCTCATGACCCCTTCATCATCCATTTAGAACTCTACAGATTTCCCTTTTCTCATGGCTTCTACCTTCTTTTGAATTTCCTTATCATTTCTTTGATCATGCTTTATTTTCTCCATAGGGGATGGTTGAGAAATCATTTGAGAATGGATTAATGTTGTTCCTACTTAATTATTCCCATGTACATCCTTTTTAGGTCTAAGAATATTGGATCCTTTTAAATTCTCATCATTGATAAAGATGCATGATCCTTTCTACTTAGAGCATCCACTACCTTATTTTCCTTACTAGGATGATAGTGGATTGAGTAGTCATAATCCTTGATGAGATCGAACCATATTCTCTGGAACATATTAATCTCCTTCTATGTGAATATATATTTGAGGCTCTTATGATCAATATATATTTCACAGTTATCCCCATAAGGATAATGCTTCTATATTTTAAACACAAAGATCACAACTGCCAACTCCATATCATGCGTGAGATATTTTTGCTCATCAATTTTCAACTACCTTGAGGCATAGGCTATAAATTTATCATTTATCATCAGTACATAGCCTAATACCTGCTTTGAAGCATCACTGTACACCATAAAGAGTTCCCCACTTTTTGGGAGTGTGATTACTGGTGCATCGATAAGCCTTTTCTTCAACTCTTTGAAGTAGTCTTCACATTCACCGGTCTAGTCAAAATTTACTCCTTTATGATTTGGCTTGGTTATTGGGTTAGAAAATCAGGATAATTTCTTCAAAAATAATCAGCAATACCCAACTAGACAAAGGAAACTACAGATCTCCGTTATAGATGTTTTCTTGGGCCACTCTTCAATTGCCTTTGTCTTGGAAGGGTCTACAGATTTTCCTTTACTGGTGATAACATACCCCAATAATGATACTTCCTTTATCCAAAACTCACATTTACTATAATTTTCATAACATTTCTCCCTTCAAAAAGTCTTTATCACAATATTCAAATTCTCCTCATGTTCCTCCTTACTCTTGGACTATATCAAAATATCATCGATAAGAACTACCTCAAATTTATTGAGATAATCTCTAAATATGATATTCATAAAATACATGAAAATTACTGGATCATTAGTGAGTCTGAAGGGCATAACTATGAACTCATAGTGTCCATAACTCGTTCAAAAGGTAGTCTTGTGAATATCTTCCTTCCTCACCTTTAATTGGTGATATCGCAACCACATGTTCACCTTATAGAAATAACTGACCCACATAGCTGATAAAATAGTTCATATATCCGTGGTTGGGGATACTTGTTCCTTATCATGATTTTATTGAGATCATGATAATCAATGCAGAGGTAAATTGATCCATCCTTGAAAAAGAGGACTAGTTCACCCCATGGTGAAGCACTCGGGTATATAAAACCCTTGTCCAGATTCTCATATAACTATTTCTTTAGTTCTTCCAGCTCAATGGTGGATATTATATATGGTATATTTGATATAGGCAGATATCTAGGAATAAGTTCAATTGATAACTCAACCTATTGATCAGGAGGAAGACCAAGAAAATATTTTGGGAACACATCAGTGTAGTCCCTCAAAATGGGAATGTCTTCGAGCATGATTCTCTAATTTGTCTCAATAATTTGAGCTATATATGTTTTCTTGTAATGAAAAAATATCCTCACTTGAGATGATGATTCTAAAGGAGATTAATCCTCCTCATACACTTGTACAGAATTGGTGGATTATTTACGATGTGTTGAGTGATCTTCCTTTCCCAAAAGTTGATATTGGATTTATATAAAGATAGACAATCCATGAACCAAATATCATCAAACTCTACGAAAGGGATCATGAAAATATTTTCAGGGAGGTTTAGTCCACAAACATTAATTGGGGAGGATTTATATACATTGTATGTAATAAGTTCCCATTTTATATTCTCACAGATAACTCCACTAACATATTTTGAGGTGGTTACTGAATAGTTACACTAAATTTGAAAGATATAAAAGAATGCATAGAACCAGAATAAAATAGTACATTCTCTATTCTTGAATGAGTAACTAGCATACATGTCTACACATAATTATTGAGATCCACCTCATAAACAGTGATAGAATATGCCCTTCCTTGCTACCTTGGTGACAGTTATTGTTGATTTCCTCCAACAACCCTTGTCTTAGGGAAATGGTTTTCATAATTCCCATATTCCTTGTAGTTGAAACACCACACTATTGGCTGAGTGTTGATCTGGACCTTCCTTTATTATTATGCATTAGTGGGATTATTCATGTCCATTTGATATTTATTAGCCATATTCCCTTCTCTTATAAATTTTATGAATCTCTTGGTTCCCTTTAAGCAGTTTCTAGGACGCTTATTCCCACACTTTTTGATACATGGGATGTTGGGTATTATTTCCATCATGGGATTTATCTACCTATCCACCCATATTGAACTCCATTTTCCTCTTTTTATCCCTAAGCCCACAAGACCATTGAGATTCTATGATCTCTATTTCAACCTTAAGGCTATAGTGATCAATCTCCTTGTTGATATCAGAGTCTCAAATCACCAATGATTTTTGTAGAGTCGGATGTAATCCTCTAAAGAAGTAATACATCTTGCCTTTGGTGTTTATGATAAAGATGGAGTCATATATTTCAATCCTTGTGAAGTTTTCTACATACAACCTGATAGAATCACCTTTATTTTGCTTTAGTCCAAGGAACCCACTTTCCATTTTAATATGGAGTGTTTAGGAAAAATATTTATTGAAAAATATTTTATTAAAATCCTCCCATTTAACGGAATCAATTTTTTCCTTGGACTTTTTATTCTTGATCAGTGTCCACTATTGATTGGAATCCCCATCAAAATTATAAACTTCCAGTACAAGTTTCTATTCTTCTAAGTATTGAAGGATTAAGAATATATTCTAAATGATGTTAATCCATTGTTTTGTGAGGAGGGGATTAGAAGATCTAGTAAACATGGGAGGCATTTTTTCATAAAGGATTCGACCAAAACTTTCTCTCTCTTTGGAGAAGGAGGGAGTTCCATGCAATTAAAGTTATTATTCATAACTTGAGCTAGTTGAGAAAGTACTTTCACAAAGTTTTGAGATCCCATGCCCATCATATTTGGCATTTCATTAGGGAAATCATCACATTTCCCATCACATTGATTGTTGGAACAAATTCTTCTATTTCCATCCATTAATTTAGAAAAAGAAATTATAATTATGGGGCTTGAATAATTAGCTAATAAACATAATAAAAACAAATTTTAAACATAAAAGGATATAAACTTGTAATGGAAAATTATATCCTAACTTGTGATTCTCTAGGTTCTAATCTAGGTTATCCATGATATGTTTCCTAACATATATTATTATGGGAATTTTTTTGTTCCCTTAATAATGGTTCATAATGATATTATGAATTTACCAATGAATATCCCCCAAGAGTGTCAAAACAAGTGTAATGTAAGGCCTGTTTTTGTGTATCAGGTTACCCCAAGTTAGGACCAAAACATCTTGTTATATTTTTTACTCCTAGGTACATCTATTTTAGAACAACATCCACTTATAATATATAGACATGGATGTATTTTCTTGATAAACTACTAACTCTATACTAACCAAAATTTAGGGATTTTTTCTCATACTTAGTCTTATACTTTAGGATTTATCTAGAGTTTTATAGTCCTAATCCCAAAAATAAATATACTTTTCCTCTGATACAAAATATAGACACCCTATCATTTTTCATATATTAATACATAATTAACCAACAATTACAGGATAATGATCATAAATTCTAGTGTATTTGGAATATTAGGTACATAATTAAACATCATGAATCCAAAATAAAAACATATATTATTTAATCTCTATAATGATATCCTAACTTCCATTGAGCTCATACATTTGTATAGTATAACCTGGTGAATACATGAATAAAAGGGATGAGCTAAAAAACCCAGTAAGGGAATAAACATAAGAATAAAACATAGCGCATGGGAAGAAGGCATAACATTATAGAATAAAAGGCATGGAACATGAATAAACATACGGAATAATAACATTTATAACATGATAACACAAAATCATGGAATCGTAGTAATGCGTAATCAACATATAACATGCCATAAACATGAGTCAAGGCTAACTTCCAAGGCTATATAACATTATTGACAAAGTCCCATAAAGGAAGCGGGTTCACTCTCTGTCCCAACATGACGTCGCATGAGAATAAAAATTACCCAATTCATTAGAGTTCTATTTGGGTTCACACATCATAATAAGTTCATGAATATGTGTTCTAGATGAATAATAAATATAAGGGTTACCAATGGAAAGAAATGGGTATCATAATCATGTCACAAGGCATACAAATGAGCATATGTTGAAAATTTCCATGGAAGAATTGATTAAAAACATACATGGGAATTAATAAGGGTAAATAGGTAGGAATAATGGTAATTAATGTCTAATTAAAGTGGAAACATGTAAAATTAGTTTTTAAGAAACTTTAGAAATGAAACATTTTAGTGCGGTTTAAGGAAAATATTAAAGAAAATTTAAATAGAAAAAGGCATATTTGTTTTCATAAAACCAAAAATGAACCAATATATTTTTTCATGATAAAATTAGTGATTTTATAAAAATAATTGTGGCTTAAAATAGATTATGGAGTGTACTTGGAAGTGAACAAGAAATCGGGAAGTTCCCTTGAATTGGGCATGCTTATTGAGAAGAATTGAAAGGGGAACCTTTTTAAAACACGTATTACCCCATCAAAGAGGGATGATATGATATGGTTACATAATTTTAGAACATATAAATAGAATTTAAAATAATTATATAAAAATAAAGAAGAATTACATTGGGTTAAAGAGAGATAAAGAGTAACCTGAAGGAAAAATGGTGGTTTGGGTGAAATACATTACCTTATGTTCGAAATAGTTCTGCACTTGATATTAATGTCTTGGATAATCAAATTAAATCTATTAATTAATTAATTAAGAATATTTTATACATGTAATTGATTTTTTATAATTTTATTAAGTTCATTTATCTCTATTTTTATGAGTTATTGTGTTCAAATTAATTGTTTGGGAGTGCTTGTTTTCTTAGTTTTCATGATCAGTTCGCTTATATAAGAGTACGAAAGTTCATGTAAAATGTAAATAGAAATACAGAATTGAAGTTATAAGTTATTAATGAAAATATAAAATTTTAAATGCTTATATAAGTCATTTGGTTATTTTGGGTGAGGATGAATCTTTAGATAAGATGTTAGTGATAATCGTTTGGATTATTTTGGGTGGTTTTCACTTACAATAAACTTATTTTGTTTCATTATTTATTATCATATGTATTTAATGGTTATATAACATTACATAGTCTTTAATACATATATTATAATTTTTTTGACTATAAAATGGTTTTATGATCATCCTTTAAGGTGTGAATGGGAAAAAAAATTTCATCCTTGAAGGCGATAAATTAACACCTCATGAACAAAATTTTCATTTTTAGAATAAAAGGGAGAGGAGAGGGTTTTAATGATGGATTGTTTCATTAGAAAAATAAAATTATAGTATATGTGAGGTACTGTAGTTATCAAAACATTTGTATGAGAGGAGTTGAGGAGAGAATAAGAAAATAATTTGAAAAGAAATTAAAATAAAAGGAAAGAGGAATTTACCTCTTGAATTTCTCCTCATTGAAAACCTCCTTAGGGAAAAGGGTTTGGTATTTTGATGATACCAAGAGATATTGAACGTGTGGTAAGGTCTTGGAAATATTATTTTTTAGAATTTTTATAAGGATAGAATCTTGGAAGGTGTGAGGAGAAGAGGTGGTGAGGGGTGGTATTTATAGTGGAGGGGAGGGGTGTTTTCTCATTATTTTAATTATTAGTTTATTATTTTGGATCAAGACAAAAATTAATGTTTATTATTATGACTAAATAAAGTAAATAGTGAATGTGAGTTCTAGATAATGGTGCTTACCTCATCCTTACATCAATAATGACTCAAAAATTCATTTATTTAGCATTTATCGAAAATTATCATATTTTACTATTCACAAAAATTCAAGTATTTTAGAAAAATACCAAAAAATCACCCTAATTTTGTTTCTACTTTTATAATTAAAAAATAAACTTCATTTTATGAAAATAATTTTCTAAATATGGGAAATTTAATTTTTAATTAAAATCAACATTTACTTGGAAAATACCAATTTTAAAATTATAGCTGATTTTATAACACTTTGAAAAATTAATTAAGGTGTCATAAAATTATATTATAATCATAATATAACAAAATATTAATCTATGAATAAATTTTATGGAAATAAATTTTATTTTAAAACATTATATTAATTATAAAGTCGAAAATGACACGTATGTTTATAAAAATATCAATATTTAATTAATAATTTCTAAAACATTTATTTTCTCATACTATGATATAATTATTTCATATTTTCATTTATAAGATGCATAAATTTTATTTATAATTTAATGGGTGATGTTACTATTCTATTGGCCAGTTTTCTATTCATAGGGGTCACATTACTATTCCAAAGGCCAAGTTATTATTCCACTGGTACATGTTCCTCAACTTCAAGAAATACCTCTTATTTTATTCAGTCTTCATTTATAATGTTTATATTGTGTTCCTAATTTTATTTTATGTGATTATAGTATATGACATAATTATAATAATTGAATTTCCATTGATAAAATTTGGGGTCATTACAATGATATTTTATGCATCTAAGGTGGAGGAGGAGGAAATTTCTAGAGTTTTATGGGACTTTTGGATGTTTTTCCAGAGGACTTGATGAGTTTTCCTTCGATTCATAATCCAAAAACCCAACTCCCATAACCTAGATCTAGTGTCTAATTTATTACATTGACATAAAATAAAAGGGATCACATCACCAAGGATCGATCAATTTAGTTGTCTTGAGGAACCAGATACATACATGAGTCCCATTTTACATTAGAAATAAAATAAAAAACATAATAAAAGTAAATAATATAAATCCTTGAAACTCATTCCAAGATTAATTCTTAATATCTTGAGTAAAAGAAAAGAAAATAAGGGTGAAAAAACTCTCAGTAGGGGTTACATACAATAAAATCTGTCATGAGTAAATAAGGTATAATCAATATGGAAAGGTAGATAACTAAAAACACATGAAATTTAATCAATAACATGATAAAAAAGTGCATCCATGGATAATATAAATGTAGTAATCTCATGGATAATATAAATAAATTTTAAATTAAGGAAACATATAATTCCAGATGTCTAGATTAATTCCTTGTACCAAGATACATTTAAATATGGGTAGGTATAAAATAAAAACTATTTAATTAGGTTAGATAACTTTTTTGTCTCATGAGACCCATTGATGAATCTATGGGATATCTATAATCAGGATCAACCTGTAACTACATGTCCAATTCATTACTTATATATTGAATGATAATATAACTTATAAATAATATGAATTATCAAAAAATATTCACATGGATTAAATAATAAGGATTATTATGATTTCCCTAGTGAATCAAATAACTTTCATAGTGAAAAATCATATGTAAAAATGTTATAAGTTTAGTCAATAAGCATACCCATGATAGAAATAATATATATATGGAAGATAAATGTAATTTATGATGAAATATGATCATCATAAAGTAAATATTTCATGATAAAGTTAAAGACCAAAAAATTAATAAGAGATAAAAGATAACCATCAATTAATTAGAAATATATGTTTTTTAATAATATAAAATCTTTTAGAGAATAAAATAAAAATGAATAAAAACATTTAAAATAAATTTTAATTAAATAATTTTATTTGAAAAACCATGGGAAAATTTTAGATTAAGTTAAATAGAATAAAATTGTAATTGTGGTGGGATAATCTGTTAACACTATATACGTTAAAAAGAAACATTACTTTTGATTTTTTTGAAAAGAAATCCAAAAATTAACCTATTTTAAATATTCATTTCAAACCTTGTAAAAAATGTTAAATATGAAATATTATATCCTTAATGAATTATTTAATTAAATAAAATTCCTTTTGTTAAATAATTTTTGAAAAATATTTATATGGAAGAAGAATATTCCCGATCAAGAAGACATACAAGATCTACTTTTCTTTTAAACATTTATTTTCTTGATTAAAGTTACAAAGAGAGTAAAAATTAAAATAAAATAGGAAATTCATTAATTATATATAGGATAATAATATATATGAGGTTTATGAATGATTGATTATAATATTTCTTTAATGAAAATATAAGCAATCCCCAAAATGAGGCTGTAAAAATATATTCATATATCTTTGGTAAATTTTGAATTGTAAACCCTTGAAATAAAAAAAAAATGAATTGAAACTTTAAATCCCATTAATAAATATAGATTCATGTTAAATATATAAAGGGGGTATTATATATACAACACAAATGAAAATAGGTACATAGTAAAAAATATATCCTCAATAAAGTGTAAACCGAGATGTAAACTCCTTACCTCACACATCCACTTGGATGAACATTATTTAACTTACTAAATAATTTTTCAAATTTTTTATTAATTAATATTATAACCATATCCATATTTATCTTAATTTATATATATTATTATTACCCATTCATTACCAATTCTTGGTAAAATTAATCAATGAGTATTAATTATTTAGTTTTATCATGAATGTTTTTTCACAAAAGTCTCATTTATTATGAATCGGTTATATTTTAATCATATATATAATGATATTCATGATATAAATATGATTTCTTTCTTTAAATCCACCAATATATACCACCAATTAGAAGCGGTGATGAAAAATTAAATACATCGACTTGCAAGGTTGTAATCCGTACATACGCATGAGCAATGTCTCCATTTTCTATTAGAAGGATGATTATATGAAAATGGTAATAAAATAAATATAATAAAATTAAATTAATCTATTTATAAAAATGTTATTATATTATAATGGTAAAAGAATATTTAGAGGAGGTAAAAGAAGAAATGAACTCGAAAAGAGTTGGTTTAGAAAATTACCCCTTCTTTATAAACCCCATTTAGATATTAAATTAATGAAACTAGTGTTGGTATTTTTAAAAGAAAAAATACTCTAGAACTTATCTAAGGATTTTGGGGAGATATATTTTTTGGTTTTAGGAGTTTGTTTCCCCTTATAGTGAAGGAAAGGACACACTTGGAATTATTTAATTGATTTAATATAATAAATTATTTTTCATGTGAAAGTGGAACCAAGTGGACAAAATTTGAAATATTATATAGGGTAAGGTTGAAATCCTTTCAACCAGAAATTTTTGTATAGGTTTATGTGGAATTTTAAACTATATATTTTGGTTTAACCTCTTTATTAACCTATTTTAACTTTAACCATGGTAATATCCTTTTCATTATTAAAGTGTAATAAATTTACTTTTAATGTAACAATTAGATTGAAAAAGTTCAAGGGATGAAATTTTTAACCACATAAAATCCCTCTTGTAGAATTAAATTTTTTTATGTTTTTTAAATAATTTAATTGAATATTATTTAACATAAAACATGATTAAATCAATTTTAATAACTATTCACATATTTTTACTTTAAATACATAAATATAAGAATAAAATTTGAATATAAAATATTTTACCATAAATTACACATTATTATTAACCATAATTTCTTCATAAAACCATAATTCATCAAAAAAATATTACTTTTGAGGTTTTTAAAGTCATTTACTTTGATTTTTCTACTGTTTTCACAAGCACCGTGTCAACGCTGTATAAGAATTTAAGAAAATTATACCAACAATAAAAATTTAAAATAAATTAAAACTATAAAAATAAATTATTTATATTATAAAGAAACTTTTCGATTCATTCACAACTTCTTCATATCTCTATGTGAATATATAATTGAAATTGAAAGCAAGGGAAATACATTTTATAATTTTCCTTTACTTAAAATATTATAAAGTTCATTTTCAAAAAAAAAAATGGAACCAAGATTCCATATTTTAGATTATATAAAGGTTTGGGTTTAATTAAACTCATACAATAAAATATAATCAAGTGTTTGGATGATTTTAAAGCCTTATTCCATACTTGTATATTTATTTATCCCATTTTACTGTTTACTAAGGTGATAAATTTTACCACATTCACTATTTATAATGCCTAAAAATAAAGAGAAATATTTACTAAAATTTAAAATTATGATTCAAAATAGGGAATATATTTTATCAAATTCAATTTCAATATCTGTAAAAAATTAATTTAAAAATAAACCCACAAAACGTGATGAAAAACAGTTTTGAGGGGAATTCATTTTTAATCATAATATGATCTTAAATTAACTTTATCACTAGTAATCATCATTATATGAATTTAAATTCATATATATAGATATATAATCTATAAATTTCATTTAAATCATTCATATTTAGAGATTATTTTAATTAATTAAAATGAAAAACATTATGCACTTAAAAACTGTTTTTTGAAAAATAAATCTTCTCGCCTCAAAACGATCTTTTATTTATTTATATAAAATTTATTATTAATATATGATTAATTTTATATATTAAAACAAATTATTATAAAAAATGTGGTTTATATATATACTACATTTTCAATTATATATATATTTATATTTTTAAGGGAAAATTTTAAAAACTCATTCTAGGATTATTTTGACATAGTAAGTTCAAAATTGATATTCATATAGTACAATTAGAATTTTTACTCCATGATATAATAAAATGAGAATTATATTATAGTTCTATTAAGACAAAATTTTCATTTACTGTAATTGAAGCTCATGTGTTACATTCTTCCCTCTATTAAAAATTCCATCCTTGAAATTTTCATGGATATTACTTTCTAAACAAATGAGGGTGGTTATTATTAACAACTTACTCAGGTTCCCATGTTACTTACTCTATTTTATTATTTATCCAAAATAACTTTACCAGAAGAGTTATCCTATTTTTCAATAATTATTCTCTAGTGTCAATAATTTGGATAGGGTATTCATACTAAGATAGGCCAGGTTCAAATTCTATTTAGATTTGAGCACATGCATTGGGTATAAAATATACTTCCTTAAAAAATGAGATATGGAAAACGTCATGTATTTTAGAGATTATTAGTGTCATTTTTAAATGGTAATCCACAAATCCAATTCTTTTCATAATTTCAAAAGTTCTGATGTACCGAGGGCTCAGCCTCCTTTTCTTTCTGAAGCTTATGACACCCTTCCATAGATATATTTTCAATAAAATATGATCCAACACTTAAAATTACAAACATTTCCTTTATTTAATTCCATATATCTTTTTTCTAATTTTAACTACTTTAATGTGGGTCTTAATAGTCATTACCTTCACCAATTTCTCCTCAATAGGTTCTCGGCCTATAAGCTTCCTTTCACAAAATTTACCCCCAAAAGTTAAAGTATGAAATCTATTTCCATATAATGCTTCATGTGAATCCATTCGAATAATTGAATGGAATATATTGTTATAAGAAAACTCTAAAAAAGTTAAATTATGTTCCTACATACCGTTAATGTCAAGTGATCATGACCTAAACATGTCTTGTAATTTTTAAATAGTCCTTTCAGATTTTCCATCAGTTTGAGGGTGATAAGAGGTGCTCCAATGAAGCTCAGAATCAATATAATTATAAAAAACTTTATCAAAATTTCAATATAAATCATGGATCACAATTAGATATAATCGAAATAGGTTTACCATGAATTATTATAACTTCATTAATATAGATATATATAAGACATTTAATAGGAAAATATTCTCTTATAGTGAGGAAATATTTAGATTTGGTAAGGCGAGCAAAAATAATCCACATGGAATCATTTTTTTGAATAGTCTTTGGAAATATAGTGAAAAAGTTCATAGTGATATCATCCCATTTCAATATAGGAAAAGGTATAGGTTGAATATAACCTTAGGATATTTTTTATCAGCCATAACCTATTGAAAAACCAAGCATCTTGATACATTATCAGAAATTTATCGCTTCATTATCCGACTAAAAATGTTCCTTTAGACCCCTTTACATATTGGTGCTACTAGTGTGTATAGAAAAATTCATGCTATTGAAATAATTTAATAATTCCCTTTTTATATCAGTTATAGATGGACCATATAGCCTCTTTCCAAATTTTAGAACATGATCTTCATAAATTAAGTCTTCCAATTTCCTATCATTCACGACTTTAATTTTATTTTGAAAATTCTCACCATCAAGCTGAGAACTTTTTATATTTTTCAATAGAGATGGTTTGGAAATAATTTGGAAAAGGATTGATGTTTCCCCTTCCCTAATAATTCTTATATACATCTTTACAAAATCCTTGAACATATAATCATTACTAATCCTTATTTTAGTTAGGAATCCATGATCTGTCTTATTTAATGCATCAACTACCTTGTTTTCCTTCCCTTAGTGGTAGTGTATTGAGAAATGAAAATCCATGGGTAGCTTGACCCATCACCTTACCTCATATTGATCTATTTTTATGAAAGGATGTATTTTATACTCTTATAGTCTATTTATATCTCCCCACTTTCACTATAAAAATAATGCTTCCATATATTCAAAGAAAATTTTACGGATGCCAAATCAATATCATTGGTTGTGTAGTTATATAAATGAGTATTGAGCTTCTTTTATGTATATAAAATAACTTTATCATTATACATAAGGATACACTGAGTCCTTTATTTGATGCATCACTATATATCACAAATCTATTCCTTCCCAATGGCAGAGTCAATATTAGAGCATTGACCAATCTCCTCTTAGTAGTATTTTTTTGATATTCAAATGTATCATTAAGGAAGTAATTTCATATAATTAAGATTAATGATTTATCAATTAAATTAAATATTACATTGAATCTTCTAAATATAATATCTTAACTATCCCTTTGTTTGTGAAGATTACTTTTTTAATTATATTTTATATTTTAACATTAACTTAAAAATATATATTTATTTTAAAAGTTATCATTTTTTCCATCATTGTGAACAATGGTTGTTAATGATAATATTATTATATCAATTTAAAATTTTAGTAGTAGACCATGAAAAAAATTTTAGTGCCCTGAATTTATAGTGTTGGGTGATAAAGAATTTATGGTGTATGTATTAGGTGTTTAATGTTGTTTAGGAATGTTCCAAAAGTATTATTTGGCTCTATGTAGACTATTATTCTGATCAATGTTTTTTGTATTATTGAATATTTAAAGTTTACACAAATGCATATTATGTTATTTCTTCATTAGTTTGTTTTAGTTTTTTGGTCCTTGACCATGTTTGTTTTTTAACCTTCTCTAAGGAAACACTTACTACAAAGTGTTTACAGTGACTAGAGTTTTCATAAATGATTAATTTAAATAGTACAATAGTTGTAATATATCACAACAATAGTGTAGGTACTGTATTATACACTGTAGTTGGGGTACAATAGAAGTGGTGAAATTAATCTGGAATTAGATTTTAGGACATGTATTGGGCCTTTGTCCCATCACTAGCCTTATGGTCATAAGTCCTTTAGGATATAATTCAATGGTATTTAGACTATCCAGAGTTGATTTTATTAGTGTATGTGATTAAATAATGACATTCAATGAGAAATATAGATACAAGATGATCATCTATGTGACTGGTCACTGACAACAGTGAAGGACTATCAAAGTACACCTAGAGCCTCGACATGGGGTGAATATGTAAAGTTGTAGATGTGATGTTAAGAAATCAAGATGGAATATTATAGAATGGTGAGAGGGGATACTATATATTTTGTCCTTGTTCATCTGGGTCATGTACTATAGGGCCTTCAGACTATGAAATATAGGGATTTTGGTCTACATAAGGGTTCCCTCTCAAACTAGTTAAAAACAAGCTTATCTTGAAAATAAAATAAAAATGGAGTTTAAAGGAAATGAATAGAAAATATATCAATAATTACACCTACCATGAAAGTATATATCATTAAGAACATGTTGTGATTGGATAATTAATTATGGTTTCCACTATACCTTCCATGGATCCCATTATCCATGAAATGAAAGATTTCAGAAGATAATAGTTAGTAAAAACATTTCTTCCACATGTTCCACCTATCATGTTCCATGAATGTTCACGAGTCATGGACGTTTTTTTCCATGGTAAAGTTATTAATTGTCAATCCATGGATAAACTCCCATTATTAGTGAAAAACAATATTCATGTTTTCTACTCACTAAAAATTTTACCTTTTTTGGAGTATATATAATTAAAATAAATTGTGGAGTGATTTGAATATGTTTCCATGAATATATGATCTCATGGACACCATTCATAAAAAACCTGACTTTAATTTTTTTAGGGGATTAATAAAATGAAAAAAATCCTAAATGAAAATCTTAGTGTGTGAGAACCCAAGCTAAGAAAGATTCCTAAGTTTATAGTAAGATTGATAATGATCACCGAAACTCATCTATAATAGGGCATGTGATGATGTCTATGAGAGTAAAAAATTCATTCTCATGGTTGACATGAGAAGACTAATCGATTCATGTCTTATCACACAACAAGGTAAAAGAAATCAACAAATATAAAATAAAAACATATGTCAATAAATAAAAACGTAATCGATATAAAATGTAAATGAAAATACAAACTCCTAAAATTCCAAATTACTACAATGTAGTCTAAATAAGTAAGTCCCAACACCACTATATCAGACTAACCCTCACACATTTTGTTGGGAATAGGTAGAGGTGATACTAACCTTAGGTGATGTCCCCATGATACCAAATGTCACGACCCGTCCTCGAGGCCCGTGCCGTGACTACCCCAAGCCCGCCTTCCATAGGCCAGGGGCTGGAGACTAGCACCAAGGTGTAATTCCGAATAAAAGGGAACACATTTCCTTTGTAAAGTAAACAAATACATAGAGTACAAGCGTAAGTAATACACTAAAAAGAAAGTGCTGAAAAGTAAGTGGGCCAGAATACAAACCCAACTGAAAGTACAACTACAACTGAACGAAAGTACAATAGAAAAAGACAAACAACTGGAAGAACGGAAGCAGCTCCTAGGTCGTCCTCCTCAGATCCAACTTGAAGGGTAGGTACAGATAGCGTAGCTCCTGGATCGTCCACCACGGATCCTACCTGAAGGGTAGGTACAGATATCCTTCTCTGTGTCCTCTTCTATCAACCTCCTCTGGGTACCGACTCGTCGTGAGGTCCACCTCCGGGTACTGACTCGTCGTAGACTCGATCTTCGTCAGCGCTGTCCGTCGTCTGCATCCAACACAAAGAGGTGCGGGCATAACCCGTGCAGGGGTAAGTATAACGATACTCAGTAGAGACCCCGAGACCCTCAAGGTCTCTCTAAATCCAACAAGGATAACCACAAAGCAGAAACTCAATAGATAACCCTTACTTAGGTATAAGCCCATACTTATACCTACGTTATCAAGTAACCCATCTCAATCATGATGTAAACACACAGGTCATAGACTCAGCTCAAACCAGGATTTTCATTATCAAAACTGTAACTGCTGAAGAGCTCCATCTCTGAAGAGTACAGTGATCCTGTCACGACTCCGAGGTACTGCTCACTAACCTAGGACTGCTGAGGTACTCCTCCTATCTAGTACCGTGGGTCAGCCACCCAAACACAGTAGTGCTTCCCGCCGGGGTCTGCCACCCAAAAACAGTAGTGCATCCGCCCTAATAGCCTGCAGAAG
This sequence comes from Viscum album, assembly GCA_963277665.1. Lineage (NCBI taxonomy): Eukaryota > Viridiplantae > Streptophyta > Magnoliopsida > Santalales > Viscaceae > Viscum > Viscum album. The sequence goes on along the minus strand of OY728123.1, from coordinate 423,437,934 downwards.
TACTCTCCAGACGAGTACCGTGGGTCTACACCCAAACTCAGTAATGCTCAGTCCGCCATGGGTCTGCACCCAAAAAAAGTAGTGCTCCATCCACTAGGCTAGTCGACTCACTCCAAGTCGAGTCGGTCAAGCAGTCGTCAGGTCTCAGTCAGCTACACAGTCTCCGTACTCCGTACGCTCATCTCTGGGAGGGTCCGCTCCATGAGCTACATGTAGATACTCCAAGTATCACAAATTCACATGAAGAAGTATCTCAAAGGACCGGCTCGTCATAGGGGTCTCAACGCAATAGACGACGCGTCAATCAGATGCCCGATCTGTGAGTTATTAGCATTTTCGTCCCCGGGGCCCGGTTGGTTTCGTGTACGAACCAACCCGGCTGTATCTCAACTGTACCCCGAACGCTCATAGGGTATACTCATAGGGACCGTTTCTCAACATGATCACCAACGCTGCTTACAGTTCGTCAAACGGACGTCCGGTCTAAAAGTTATCAGCTTTTCCGTTCTAGGGGCCCGGTTGAATTTCGGGTTCAATCCAACCTGGACACTATCCAACTGCGTCCAAACCTCATGAGAAGAATTCAAAAAGTTCCGTCCCATCAAGAGGAATCCAACAAAGTCGACGACACGTTAATTAGACATCCGGAACTCAAGATATAAGCGTTTCCGCTCCGAGGGCCCGGTTGGTTTCGTGTTCGAACCAACCCAGCCATACGCAAAGTTCTCCTAAACCCTGAGTGCAATATACCGAATCGACCTTCTCGATTCAAGGATCGCATCGCAACTGACGGTGCATCGATCGGAGGTCCGTAGCCCAAGTTATGGGAAAATGACTGAAAATAGTCTGAAAATAGGGGGTTCGGGCCCGGTCCGACCCAGCCCGAGACCCGCGGGGTCGGCCCGGCCGGGGTGGCCCGGCCCGGCCCGGATGGCGGTCGGTTGGACTTCCGCGTTTGAGCGGCCAGCTCGGCCAAAATGGCCGAGCGAATTGAAGGAGGGGGGCGCGCTGCCCCCCACCCCCCCCCCCCCATTTGGAAACCGCGACCCCCACGTGGGGGCCACTCCTTGCCAGCGGACGCGGCGACGCGCCGCGTCTCCCCTCCGGATCCCGTGCGGCCGCGGGATTCCTCCTCCACCTCGGCTCCTTCCGGCGGCGCGCAGGGGCTCCACAGCCTTCGGCCGGCCGGCCGGTGCCAGCCACCGACTTCGGCCGCCGGCGCAGCCGCGCCGGCGCGGCGCGCCGGCAACACCTTCCGCGGACCACCGGAGTTGCTCCGGTGGTCCGTTTTCAATTCCATCTTCGTCTGCGGTCCTCCCTGGACCTGCCCTTTGCTGTAAAGTCTTCAAATTGCCCCTACAACCCATTTTTCCATGGCCCGTCGATCCGCATGCCAAATAAACAAACCGCGTCTCTTCGTGGTTTTCCGGCGCAGCGCGGCGCGACGACGCCGCGTCTTTGTTCGACCTCCACGGTCTGGCGCGACGGCGCCGTGCTTCTTTGTCGCGTTCTTTCTTATTTCCGCGTGGTGCTGTTGCACCGCGCCGCCTTTGTTCGAGCCGCAACAAACAAAACATCAAAGGGGGAGGAGAGTCGGCCGTGTTCATGCGGTCCGACCTCCTCCCGTTAATCCGACACCAAGCGGCTAAAGGAATTGACGCTGGACGACAAAGAATAATCATGAAAACAAATCCAAACCCCTACCTCAAGCGTTGTCGTCGTACGAGGTTTTTCGCGGAAAGGGACGTCGCAGAATTGATCGTCACGGAAGAAGAGGATCGCTGGTGTTTGTTGATCTCTGAGGAAGGTGTCTCTCGCCGTCACGGAGAGGAGAATTGACGGCGTCGCGGTACACGACATCACGTAGTCGATCTCCAAGGTTTAGGCGTTCTTCTTCGGAGACCGGCGTTCTTCGCGTTCTTCAATGAAGAGGATGCAGATCTTCAAGCCTTAGATCTTTTTCCAAATCCTCTCAACAAGCTAACAACCTAATAAAATAAGTGTTACACTTATTTTATTACTCATGACTTAAGTTTGAAATTCAAAAAAAATTGAATTAAACCACTTAATTAACTCATGTGTCATTGAATAAGAGGGTTATAGGAGTTTAGGGAATATGAAGGGGAGGGGTTCGTGTGGGCCCCACCGCACTCATAACCTCTCATGGGATTTTGGGTGTTTTCCCAACTTCCACTCAAAGGACTACCACTTAGAAAGAAAAAATAAAATTTATAGCTCAATTTTATTTTTAACTTCCACAAATTTTAACAACTTCTTTTGTGTAAAAGCAACTCCGGAAAAGGTGTTCCTAAGCAATTACCGGCGCTGCGAATCCATAAGTGCTTTCAGAATTAGATTCTGAGCACCGGTTCAAAAGTTAGGAAAACCCACTCGTTCGTTCACTGATCGTACATGAGCTAAACTTTGGAAAATGATTCCGGGCACACCGGGCCTCGGAATCAGGCGCCGTCAGAAACTGCATTCATGTAAAATTCCAAATAAATTAAGAAAAAATTTTCCTCGAAATTTCTGGGTCTTTAAATTACTACCACCTCAGAGCTTTACGTCACCGTAAAGCTATAACACAAACTAGGGAAACAAAATTAGTACTGAGCACGCATCTGAGCTTCCAGCTCCCATGTGCCCACCTGGAGGTTCCCGTGCTGCCAACGAAAGTGCACAAGAGGAATCGACCATCCTCGTAGGACCGCTCTTGTCGATCCTCAACCTCTATTTAAACCCCTCAAAGTCACCCCATTGCCAATGTCCAACTCCCCATGGTCGATGATATGCGTCGGGTCAAGCACGTATCTCCCCAGTTGAGATACGTGGAAGTCGTCGTGCTCCTGGTGCAACTGAGGTGGATGGGTCAAACAGTAAGCCACCTCGCCTACCCTGCTGAGGACCTGAAAAATGTCCGCTGGACCTCGGATATTACTTGCCGCCTTGGCCTCATCTCCGTAAACCTCATCGAGGTGAGACCCGTATAAGGTCGTGATCGTCATCCTCGAACTCTAGAGGTCTCCCTTTCCTGATTAGAACTGAAACTCAAAACTCCTGCTGCCATGAGGGTAAGGTTGGCTGACTCAAGGGTGATCGGATACACCCTCCTATGCATGAGTTTATCTTGTGCTGCCTGGGGTTTCCTTTTCGCCGACCCAGGAAAACCCGTCCCAACGTTGTAGGTAAACCACAACCTATTTGCCTAATACAATCAATCTAAGTATGAACCGTGAATCCAATCCATACCCAGATCAACATCGTAAGGCCTCGACGCTGCCACCAAGAGATTCCAACCGAAAATCTCGCCTCGAGGGTCAGACCACACTCTTGGCGTAAGTGTGATTATCGAGTCTCCTACCAAGGTATCTTCAGATGTGAGGGTCAAGTCTACGGCTTACCAGAAACTCTAGGTCTGAGAAAAGATTCATGGAAGGAAGGAATGATTCGTATCAACGTCTGTTACCACGATAGCTAGTAGTGGACACAGATTTCCCCTCAAATCATTCTTAGAGCCATTGGGTCACTCTCCTTGACTGCATGCAGCTACTCTCTTCCCTAGCCATCCAGCTCCCTGAGCCTGGCGGGAACAACAAAGGCGGGTGGTTGTAACATGTTGAAATGTACACCACCTCATGCTGCTCTCCTAGATCTACCTCCATGTCTACTGCTCTGTAGACTCATCTATCCTAAAAACTCCTTCTTGTAGAATTTACACGCCCAAGTCTCCGAGACTAGCGCCAGTTTCCTGTTTCTTGCTGTGCTGTGCAGTCTTCATCCGCTCCTGGATGATCTGCACCTTCTTCATCGTAAATCGTACCATCTCTAGTTGGTAGGAAGTTTGCCGACGTGGAAATTCAGTCAACGACCACCCTTCTTTGCGTACGATCCGTAAGAGCTGCTAAGATTTCTCCTTTGCCGAAAAGAGAAACCCGGTCTCATCCTCTGGATGAACCACTCCCAATGCCTAATACAGTCAATCCAGACATGAACGATACTATTTCATGCCATGGTTGACGTCGTAAGGCCTCGACGTTACTACCAAGAGATCCAACCGTCACTCTCACCTCCAAGGGTCGAGTCACACTGTCGGCATCAGTGTGAGGTCACTGGATCTCCTCTAGTAGAAATCTTGAAAGTGAGGATCCAGTCAACAGTCTTAACCGGGACCTCTCAGTATCAACCAACAAAAGGACAGGAAAGAGAACATCACAAAGATAAGTGTCTTTTATTACTGCAGCTCGAAGTACAAAGACACAAATAAAACAGAAACATGGAACTAGAAGTACAAGGGACAAAAGGAATCCACTAGTTCTGCTCCTGTCCGCCTGCTTTCGGAGCTCCACTGCCTGAAGCTGTATAAGCTCTAGAAAACTCTCATCCACTTCCTCAAGCCAGTCCTCAGCTGCCTGTGAGTTGGGATCGCCTAGAAACTTGAGGGTATTTGATGTTGGAACACATGTAAGGCAGTAAGTCTACAAGTGTCACATACCGGTACTGCCGGTTGTAACTGCTGACCAATAGGTAGTGATGTATAGCTGACACACTACCCGAAGGAACTATCTCAGGCATCAGTCCTTGTACCGAAGCCTCATCACTATGCGGACCATCCTCATGGTCACTCACTAGAAAACACTACTTTCCAAGTCTACCATCCACTATATTGGCGTCTCATCTAGGCGGAAAACTCTAGCAATCGCCTCCAGCCAGTCCTCTGCTGTCTGGGAATCTGCCTCGCCTCATAACCTCAGAGGCCTCTACTGCTGGAACTCGTTCATCGCGCTCTGCCAGCATGCACCGTCCACTAGTACGTTTGGTGGCATCTACTACACAACAGGTGGTGGTGCTGCTGGTACACCACCCGAGGGTTCCAACTTAGAAAGAGGGCCCTGCACCGGAGCCTCATCGCTCGGTGAGCCGTCATCAAGTACTCTCTCGGAAACTCTAACTGACTGTCTGCGTGGAGACATCCTAAACAGATGCGACGCGGTCAACGATTTATACCTGGTGAGCTGACCTGGTTTGAGTTGACTTTAAAACTTTGGAAACACACATGCAATCAGTGTTTTCATGCAAAAAGTAGGAAATCAGAAGTCAGGGTCCTGGTGTACGGATAGGTCGGCCGCCACACCAACACTGGACTCCCTGAACTGAAGACCACACTCGGTACCCTTAACACTATTGCTTCACATAGAAAAAGATCAGAGTCCTTAGTTCTGTGGTAGAAACGAACTCCTCTGATACCAATTTGTCATGACCCGTCCTCGGGGCCCATGTCGTGACTACCCCAAGCCCGCCTTCCATAGGCCAGGGGCTGGCGACTAGCACCAAGGCGTAATTCCCGATAAAAGGGAAGACATTTCCTTTGTAAAGTAAACAAACACATAGAGTACAAGCGGAAGTAATACACTAAAAATAAAGTGATGAAAAGTAAGTGGGCCAGAATACAAACCCAAATGAAAGTACAGCTACAACTGAACGAAAGTACAACAGAAAAAGACAAACAGCAGGAAGAACGAAAGCCGCTCCTGGGTCGCCCTCCTCGGATCCTACCTGAAGTGTAGGTACAGATAGTGAAGCTCCTGGATCATCCACCACGAATCCTACCTGAAGGGTAGGTACAAATAGCCTCCTCCGTGTCCTCATCCGTCAACCTCCTCCGGGTACCTACTCGTCGTGAGGTCCACCTCCAGGTACTGGCTAATCGTACACTCGATCTTCATCAGCGCTGTCCGTCATCTGCATCCAACGCAATGAGGTGCGGGCATAGCCCGTGCAGTGGTGAGTATAACGATACTCAGTAAGGACCCCGAGACCCTCAAGGTCTCTCTAAATCCAACAAGGATAACCAAAAAGCAGAAACTCAATAGATAACCCTTAATTAGGTATAAGCCCATACTTATACCTAAGTTATCAAGTAACCCATCTCAGTCATGAGGTAAACACATAGGTCATAGACTCAGCTCAAACCAGGATTTTCATTATTGAAACCGTAACTGCTGAAGAGCTCTGTCTCTGAAGAGTACAGTGATCCTGTCACAACTCCGAGGTACTGCTCACTAACCTTGGACTGCTGAGGTACTCCTCCTGTCGAGTACCGCAGGTCAGCCACCCAAACACAGTAGTGCTTCCCGCCGGGGTCTGCCACCCAAACACAGTAGTGCATCCCCCCTAACAGCCTGCAGAGGTACTCTCCGGATGAGTACCGCAAGTCTGCACCCAAACTCAGTAGTGCTCCGTCCGCTATGGGTCTTCACCCAAACAAAGTAGTGCTCCATCCATTGGGCTAGTCGACTCACTCCAAGTCGAGTCGGTCAAGCAGTCGTCAGGTCTCAGTCAGCTACACGGTCTTCATACTCCGTACACTCATCTCTGGGAGGGTCCGCTCCACGAGCTACAGGTCGATACTCCAAGTATCACAAAGTCCCATGAAGAAGTATCTCAAAGGACCTCCTTGTCATAGGGGTCTCAACGCAACAGACGATGCGTCAATCAGACGCCCGGTCTGTGAGTTATTAGCCTTTTCATCCCCAGGGCCCAGTTGGTTTCGTGTACGAACCAACCCGGCTGTATCTCAACTGTACCCCGAACTCTCATAGGGTATACTCATAGGGACCGTTTCTCAACATGATCACCAATGCCGCTGATGGTTCGTCAAAAGGACGTCCGGTCTGAAAGTTATCAGCTTTTCCGTTCTAGGGGCCCGGTTGAATTTCAGGTTCAATCCAACCCGACCACTATCCAACTGCATCCAAACCTCAGGATAAGTATGCCAAAAGTTCCATCCCATCAAGAGGAATCCAAAAAAGTCAAAGACACGTCAATCGGATGTCCGGAACTCAAGATATAAGCGTTTCCGCACCGAGGGCCCGGTTGGTTTCATGTTCGAACCAACCCAGCCATACCCAAAGTTCTCTGAAACCCTGAGTGTAATATACCGAATCGACCGTCTCGATCCAAGGATCACATTGCAACTAACTGTGCATTGATCGGAGGTCTGTAGCCCAGGTTATGGGCAAATGACTGAAAACAGTCTGAAAATAGGGGGTTCGGGCCCGGTCCGACCCATCCTGAGACCCCCTGGGTCGGCCCGGGTCCGGGTCCGGCCCATTTGGGCGCGGCCCGGCCCGGCCTGGGCGGCCCGACCCGGCTGGCGGCCAGTTGGCCTGCCGCGTTTGAGCGGCCAGCTCAGCCAAAACGGCCGAGCGAATTGAAGGAGGGGGGCGCGCTGCCCCCCTCCCCCCCATTTGGAAACCGTGGCCCCCAGGTGGGGGCCACTCCTTGCCAGCAGATGCGGTGACACGCCGCGTCTCCCCTCCGGATCCCGCGCGGCCGCAGGATTTCTCCTCCACCGCGACTTCAGCCACGACGGCTCCTGCCGGCGGCGCGCTAGGGCGCCACCGCCTCCGGGCGGCTGACCGGTGCCGGCTGCCGCCTTCGGCCACCGGCGCCACCGTGCCAGCGGGGCGCACCGGCAACACCTTCCGTGGACCACCGGAGTTGCTCCGGTGGTCCGTTTTCAATTCCGTCTTCGCTTGCGGTCCTCCCAGGACATGCCCTTCGCTGCAAAGTCTTCAAATCGCCCTTGTGGCCCGTTCTTCCTTGGCCCGTCGATCCTCACGCCAAATTAACAAACCGCGTCTCTTCGTGGTTTTCTGGCATGGCACGACGGCGCCGCGGCTTTGTTCGGCCTCCACGGTGCAGCGCGACGGTGCCGTGCTTCTTCGTCGCGTTCTTTATTGTTTCCGCGCGATGCCGTTGCACCGTGCCGCCTTTGTTCGATCCGCAACGAACAAAACATCAAAGGGGGAGGAGAGTCAACCGTGTTCGTGCGGTCCGACCTCCTCCCGTTAATCCGACACTAAGCAGCTAAAGGAATTGACATTGGACGGAAAAGAATAATCATGAACACAAATCCAAACCCCTACCTCAAGCGTTGTCGTCGAACAAGGTTTGTCGCAGAAAGGGACGTCGCGGAATTGATTGTCGTGGAAGAAGAGGATTTTTGGTGTTTTTGATCTCCGAGGAAGGCGTCTCTCGCCATCGCGGAGAGGAGAATTGACGGTGTCGCGGTACACGGTGTCGCGTAGTCGATCTCCGAGGTTTCAGCGTTCTTCGTCGGAGACCGGCGTTCTTCGCGTTCTTCAACGAAGAGGATGAAGATCTTCAAGCCTTAGAGCCTTTTCCAAATCCTCTCAACAAGCTAACAACCTAATAAAATAAGTGTTACACTTATTTTATTACTCATGACTTAATTTTGAAATTCAAAAAAAATTGAAGTAAACCACTTAATTAACTCATGTGTCATTTAATAGGAGGGTTATAGGAGTTTAGGGAATATGAAGGGCTGGGGTTTGTGTGGTCCCCACCACCCTCATAACCTCTCATGGGAAGTTTGGTGGTTTCCCAACTTCCACTCAAAGGACTACCACTTAAAAAGAAAAAATAAAATTTATAGCTCAATTTTATTTTTAACTTCCACAATTTTTAGCAACTTCTCCCGTGTAAATGCAACTCCAGAAAAGGTGTTCCTAAGCAATTACCGGTGCTGAAAATCCATTGGTGCCCTCAAAATTTGATTCCGAGCACCGGTTCAAAAGTTAGGAAAACCCGTTCGTTCGTTCACTGATCGTACCCGAGCTAAACTTCAGAAAATGATTCCAGGCACACCGGGCCTCGGAATCAGGCGCCGTCAGAAACTGAGTTCATGTAAAATTCCAAAGAAATTAATAAAAAAATTTCCTTGAAATTTCTGGGTCTTTACACCAAAGGTTGGAAACAAGTGAAAAGGGAATGCAATATCTTTGGGGGATGATTTTACATAATATGAGAACAAAATTTATAAGATAAAACAAAGACAAAAAATTCTATATGATGCATATAATGTAATACAATACAAACCAAAATAGAAATTAATGTTAGAGTAATAGACAACACAAAAGGGTTTAATATTGATACTAAAATGGAAAACAGAACTCACTGACACCAATGTAGAATCAACTGAAGCATCCCCCAAAATAATATCTATGACCCGACTTCAGTTCACAAGCCCACTACATCATGATTCATCACTAGAGAAGTAATACAACTTTCCTTTACCTATATCTCTGTAGACAATATCTATAAACCCACCAAAGTTCCCAAGAAGAGGGTGATTATACAACTCTATAGGTAATCCCTAAGTCTTCTGAACACACAACACTAGGAACAAGAATAATTCAACTAAAATTTATATTATATAAAAGATATATATATTTTGTTGATTTTTTCTTAATAAAGAAATTAAAACAAGTTTCCAAAACCATAACCACTTGGAATTATAATTACACAACTCACACACCCATGCATTCCCAATAACAATCCCAATAATCATGAGCGGTGACCCGTCCTATCACATCATCACCTAATAGAGTCTACCATGTGCCAATTTGTTACCAGCCCCATGTCTGAATCAACAAGGTACCACAATGAAATTTTATGAACTCACAAAAAACACACATTTTAAGTTATCAATAAAAACCATTTCTTTTGAAAACCATTTTCTTTTAATCAATTTATCAGACACCTTATGTGTATTATTTCAAAATAATAAATTAAGTACTAAAACCAATAAAATTTTATAACAATGAAAGAGATATTGATTTAAACATTAAGACTTCAATTTCTAGAACAATTAGTGTGGGATACAAGACACATACCTCACAACAGTTAATAAAAGAGATGAATATCACATGAAACCTCAAGATCTAAACTTTAAATTTGTTACATTTCTATATATAAAAAATATCTAATCAAAATAAACATAATTGTACATAGATCTATCTAGAGAATATTATATCTATGATTATATGAGAGAGGATATGATTATATATAGAGGCAATAAAAAAATGAGGAATTACCATTGATTTTAGAGATCCAAAACATCTTTATTTGTCAAAACCAATCACCAAATCTAATGTGACCTCTAAGAATTATTAGGGAAGGATTGGAGTTTGAGAACCTGAGAGAGGAGATTAAAAATTAGGGTTTCAGGGCTAAAAATCGAGTTAAACTCAAATTTTCAGAATAATAAATCCATGTTGCAAAACTAGGACACATGATATAGGAAACCATGTGCCAATCATGCACATTCTATTATCTCCTAACCACACCTCAGATAGTCATATTTGGCAGTTTTACAAACCATGCACTTACCATGTTTTTCCTCACTATCTCCACTCACACTATTTTTCCTGGAACCTATATGGTTTGGCCAAATCATGTGCTAACCATGCTCCTACCTAGTGAATCCATAATCTCTTGCACAATTTCATAGAAAAAGTTCATGTTTTTCCCTAACTATGCTCAAACACTTCAACCTTAAAAACACTTCCAAAAACACCAAAACCATCAAGAAACTCTAGAACCCCAAACCAAGCATTATATAACCTTAAAATATATAATAAAATGGTACATTACCTGAAACTAGGTTTGTTATACTCTCTCCACTTATAATATTTCCATCATTGTAAATTTAGAGATTGACATGTCTTTAAAATATATCAGGTCATTATTCCAACATTTCCTTCTCATGTTTCCATGTCTATTCTGAAATCCAACTATGTTTTCATAAGAATCATACCAAACCAATACTTTTCCCATGAAGGTTCTTGTCATATCCATCCATAATCCACATTGACATGTGCATCAATGTAGAATCCGGATCAAGATCGACATGGTCCCATCAAATAACATGGTTAGGATTAGGCTGGTACTTCTTCAACAAAGATACATGATAAAAATTATGTATAGAAATAAATCTTGGTGGTAACCGATAAGCCACATTTCCAGTTTGTTCTAGTATCTCAAAAGGGCCAATGTATCAAGGAGAAAATTCTCCTTACTTTACCAAACAATAATTCCCTAGCCTCAAAGAGAATCTAAAGAAAACATGATCACCCAAATTAAATGATAATTGTCAAAAATAATGATCAACATATGATTTATTAAGGATTCGAGATGTTTTTATAATCTTTATAATAATATTAATGTTCTCTATCATATCATGAGAAAAACTAAGTATGATAAGTGAAGTCTCACCCATTTACTCCCAAAAAAGTGGAGAATGTAAAGGATGACCATACAAAGATTCAAAAGTGTCCATATATATTGATTCCTAATAACATTTATTGTATGATTACTCTACTAATGATATATGATCCTCCCATGATCATCCAAAATCCCCAACACATGCTCAAATCTTATATTCTAATGTTTAGATTATCTGTTTGGACTGTGAAACCATTTGAGGATGATAATACATTATCATGGTAGTCTAGATTATGAGGAATTTCTATAAGGATTTACAAAATAAATATGTGAACATGAGGTACTAGTCAAACACAATTGAAACTGGCATTCCATACAACTTTACAAGTTACTGAATATAGAGTTTTGACAAGTATTCCACCATGTTGGATTCATAAATACAAATTAAGTGAGATGAATTTTTAATTTTATCCACAATCACCTATATGGAATCATGTTTCAAACCAATTCTTAGTAGACCTGTGAAAAAATCCATACCTATTTATTCCCATTTACAAATGGGAATAAGTAACGATTAAAACATACCAACTGATAATTGGTCCTCTGCCTTGACCTTTTGACAGGTGAGGCATCTTAATACATATTCTATGACCATTATTTTTATTATATCTCACCATAACTATGTTACCAATACCTTATAAATGTTCTAAATTCTAGGACGAATATTGTATCTCAAGTGGTGGTAGGAAGAAAAAAGATGTACCTGATAAGTCAGAGGAACCACAACCAGATCTTTAAAATGAAAAAGATCTCACCTCTAGCATCCATCCCTCAATGGACTCCCCACAATTAAGTTTTGTCCTTATAGTTTAACATTAAATATCAGATTTATGACCATATTTAACCTAATTAATCATATAATGAGCAAAATAAATTGGAAAGAAAACCACAACATCAACGTTCTCAATACAATCTTGATGTATATCAGCTATGACCATCATTTGTTTCCACTAATCTGAAGCCTATTTAGTGAACTGAATATATGAATTTCTAATCAATGTATCAGAAATTAAATTTCCATTACCTTGTGTATGCATTAGGCCAAACTTAAACATCTGAAGGTATTTCATCCATATTCATTTTATTAGATTAAAATATCTTTGTGAGAAGATGTGTTTTAATAATTTTTGATCCATGAATATTGTTAACTTATTACCAAAGTGATAATGATTCCATGTTTTCAAGTAATGGACTACAATATTTAACTCTAACTCATGTTTCTAGTAATTCTTCTCATGGAACCATAACTGAAATTACCCATAATCTATAACATGATCTCCTAGAAAAAAAATCCCAAACCAAATCTAGATGAATTATAATAGACCACATAGCATCATCCTAACTCTAGAAAGGTAAGGATGGGTCCTAATGTAAGATAGACCTTAAAATATTTAAAATATTTCTGGCACTCACTACTCCATTATAAAGGAACAAATTTCATTTTTAGAGTTATCATTCGAGAGGCAAGTCATTAAAATTCATGAATAAATCACCAGTAATACCCTACTAAGATGAGGAAACTGTGTATCTCATAGATGTTATTTGGTGGTTTCCAAGATATAACAACTTCTACCTTTTTTTGATATACCAAGACTCCTATTTTAGAAGTGACATGGACAAGGAAACATTCCTATTGTATCTAGAAATTACACTATGAAGTACTATCATGAAGAATATTTTCCCACAAGATACCCAACATTATTCCCAAGTATTGTTCATGATCTAACTTAGTTCAAGGATACACCAAAATATCATTGATGAACACCACCATAATGGAGTCAAGATACATTTGAATTATTTTAATCATCAATTCCATAAACCCCACTGGTGAATTTATAAGACTAAAGGGAATAACTTCATATTCATAATGACCATAACAAGTATTTAAAAATATTTTGTAATATACTCTTTCCAAACTCAAAGTTGTTGATACCTTGATTGTAAAACAATCTTAGAGAACCATTGCTATCCTCTCAATTGATCAAAAAAATATTCAATTCATGGAAGAGGATATCTATTATTTATTGTAACCTAGTTTATGTTATGATAATCCCCACAAAGATGAATATTTCTATCTACTATATTGAAAAAAAGAACTAGTTCTTCCCATGGAGGTGTACTAGGTCAAATGAATCATTTTCTTTCCAACTCTTCCCACTGAACCTTAAATTTACTTAATTCATTTGGTTCCATCCTATATGAAAAAAGTGAAATATGAATTTTCTATTATAGGCGATCAATCATAAATTTGTCTTCTCTTTTGGGTGTAACCCATATAAATTTTTGGGGAAGGCATCATGAAATTGATCCATGATGGTTGAAAACTCTCTATGTTTGATGTTAGCCTAACTATGTTAAATACCCTAGGGGGGTGAATCAGGGTATGATATATTGAAAAAAATTTCCCCTTTAGATCTTGTTTTTTCATTAAACAAAACACTCTTCTCTCATTATCCTATAATAATGTATGAATAGAATTGAAATCATGCATGATACATCAAAATTTTACTTTGTTTAACCTCACTAGGCTATTTCTATGGAGAATACATGGAAGTGTATCGATGTACCAAATCCACTAAGTCTCACTGCCAAATTTCACGGTTTGGACTAGATCACTTATATTCTTAGGATCATAGTATTTAAAAGGTTTAGGTTCAAATCACTATTTTCCCAAGGGTTACTCCGTTAGTCTCCTTCTCTAGTTCACTACCAGTGGAAAGGATCACCTTCTTACTATTCTTTTTCTCACTTGTATTATAATGGATTCACCTATAGTTTATAGACATGTAGGTACCTTCATTATCACTAATGAATACATCCTCAGTTGTAGATAGATGCTCTGTTGATGTCCACTTTCATCCAATTGATGAATACAACTTTACCATAGATTTATTGGGCAATCTATTTATGAACACTTTCATGATGATCCCTACCTTTGTTAAACCCACCTCTTTTTTGATGATCAAATTGACTTCGTAAAGAAAACACCTTTCATGAAGCTAAAATCACCTTCACAAATCTCACAAATTTTGGGTGGATTTTTATAGCCTTAATGAACTTCAACAATTTCATGATGATTTCAATTTTTAGTTGGCATTTACAGCCTTCACGAACCACCTTTCTTCACAAATATTTTTGTAAGAACTACCTTCACAGACCAACTTTATGAATCTGGAGCCTTAAGATCTTTTTTAAAAATCACTAATTTTCTGATTGGGGTAGATGCCTATTTATAGGAATTTAAATCGATTACAGAAGATTCCATCCACATCATCACCATTTCATGACGCTCCCTCATTTCATTCACAATGCTCCCTATCGTGGAAAGAACCATGGGAATTTCCCATTTGTGATGCTTACGTAGTCACAAAGATTACTATCAACTTCTTTGTACCTTTGGGAAACCACCTTTGTGAAAACCATTATTTGTGACAGTCATTCCTTTTCCATATTTTCATAAGGGATTTAATGAAATCCATTTTTTGTGATACAAGACCTACTTTAAATCTTGGACCCCAAAAATTTGGCAAATACTGGGAAACAACATCACCTTTTGTATGAAAATTTTTGTACCACTTCCAGGGAATCCATTCATTTATATTGTATATTTTTCAACATACCATGTTAACAATCTCTTTGGTACTTCACAATATACCATGGACACCCACTTTTTCAACAAACACAATAAACCCAAAAATACTACAATGTTACCTTGAGGAATATTTTCCTGAAAATCTCACCCTTTGGGTTTGTTGAAAACTCTTCATAGCTTGACACCATATTAATGCTTATTCTATATTCTACCAACATTTGATTTCTGAAATTTAGATAGTGATCAAAGATTTATTCAACACATACTCTAAGCCCACATAATCCATGCTTGGCATGAGAAATAATATTAGAATGCAAAGTGTATTAATGAATCACTTCATTCCAAAACCACTCATCTGATTTCATCATGAACCACATCTATTGTGATATATAACCTTTGACTGATCACCTTTAGCATCATCAGATTTAAAAACCCCCTACTTCACTTCTTCCCCTATTAAGTTCTCCCCTTATTAAGAAATTTTCTCCCCATTTATATCCACAATTTCTCCCCCTTTGTCAATGAAACTCAAGGTCACTTTGTTTTGGTCTATAATAGGGTAAAAAACACATATCAACATAGTAGGGAAAAACTCATCATACCTCATTGAGATGGGAGTCCCACATCTACACTTTTTTTAGTGTGGTGAGTCGACTGAACTCCCATAGCCAATCAATGACTTTCAAATTCTTATTTGGTTAATGCCTTTGTTAGAATGTCCACAACTTTTACTTCTGTAGGCACATATTCCAACCTCATAATCCCTTGCTCCACCTTATCCTTGATAAAATGATATTTGATTTCAATGTGATTTTTTATTTAGTGATGAAATATATTTTTTTATAATATTTATAGCACTTGAATTAACACAATGGATACCGATCAGAGACTTTACTTCAACTCCCATATCATCAAGCTACTACCTCATCTATAATAGCTACATGAAAAGTTGAGTAGTCGCAATATATTCAGCTTCTATGGTGCTCAATGATATGAAATATTGTTTTTTTACTTATCCAAGAAATACACAATCCAAAAAAATAGAATTTACCACCTGATGTTTATTTTATATCATCTACTGAACTGACCCAGTCTACATCTGTATAACCTAATAACTCTTACTGAGATTTTTAATTGTATAGAAAACCCAAATCCATCATTCCCTTCATATAATGAAGTATTATTTTCACAAAAAAAGTGGATTTCCTTGGGATTAATTTGATACTATGCAACATGGAATGTGGAAAAAATAGTATCAGGTCTTTTGACTATTAAGTACAATAGGCTACTAATGATTTGCCTCATCTATGACATTAACTAAATTGCCTTCATTATCTCATGAAAGTTTCATTCATCTAGCCACCAGAGTCATCATATCTTTGTAATTATACATTAAAAACCTTATAAAAACATCCTTGGTATATTTATATTGATAAATGAATGTGATATGACTTTCTTGTGTCACCTGTAATCTAAGGAGAAGCGTTAGTTCACCAATCATTGAGATTTCGAATTCACTTTTCATGAATTATGTGAACTGTCTGCATTGTTCTCTATCTAATCCTCAAAATATTATATCATCTCTATATATCAACACCAGGATACTTTGATTACTACAATTTTTGACATAGATATTTTTATCAGCTCCACCATGCTGAAAACCGATCTACTATGCCTTCTTCAGTAAAAAAACTCCATTCTAAACTTCATGAATGTAGAAACCATCTGGCTTCTTAATATAAAGATCCTCTTCTAGAACCCCATTCAGAAATGCTGACTTGACATCCATCTGTAAAATTTTGAACTTTCTTTACACTACTATAGACAAGAATAATATGATTGTCTATATCCTTGAAATAGGTGAAAATGTTTCATAAGCATTGATATCCTCTATATGGGAGTACCCTTTTCACACTATTCATTCTTTTTTTCAAATCCCCACAACATCTTCTTTCATCCTATTATGAAAGACCCATTTATTTTTATGGTATTCCTATCTGTTGGCCTCAAAAAAATCTCCCATATCTGATTATTCTCAATTTTTTCAAGCTATTAATTCATATCCTGAACCCAATTCTCATCTCCAACTATTTCATCAAAACATTTAGGTCCTACTTGTGATAAGTGAAATTATTTCTATAGAGTCTTTATCCTCCTTATCTACACAAGCATTATATGATCAAAAATTATGTTCTGTATATCAATTTTAGATCTTCTATTTGGTATTTATATAGATACTTAATTATGCTCATCCTTTTTATTATCTGAATATTTTTCTAAATCTACCTATGAAACTGGAACACCCTATGATATTCTGATCTCTTCATCATTATCCTATTAAGACTGATCGTGTATTTTTGGAAGATTCTACTCATTCTCTATAATAATTACATAATGGTTTTCAAATACCTTTCCTAGTTGATTATTGAAGAATTTATATACTTTAATTTTATTTGAGTAGCCAATAAATATCCCTTTAGCTCCATGGGATCCAAAATTATTGTGTTTATCCTTATTGAGAATGAAACACTTACTTCTGAAGACTCGAAAATACTTCAACATTGGATTCTTTCCATACCATATCTCATATGGAGTCCTCTCTTATTTTGGAAAAAGTAACTTTCTATTTGATGTATAGACTGATTTCTTCATTGTTTCTTTACAAAACCTCTTTGTAAGGTCTTTCTCAACGAGCATTGATCTATCCATGTTGTTGATGATTAAATTTATTCTCTAAAATAATCCATTATACTGTGGAGTTATTACTACTGAAACATGGTGCCTTATCCCATGTTTCTCAACATAATCCTACACTTGGCTATTTGTGAACTATGTTCGATTATCTATTCAGATCTTATGCATTTTTTGACCCAAAATATTCTCAAATTCCCTTCAATAAGTTTTTATACTACCGAACACCTCATATTTTTGAGCGATGACTGAAAACCACAAAATTATTCTAAAATGATCAATGAATAGAACATAATATCTCTACCCATAAATATATCTTACTAAAATTGTTTTGAATACATCAATATGAACCAACTCAAGAATTTTTTTGTACCTTTTCTCTTTTTCCTTATATGTCTTTTTAATGATCCTACCTTGTTGAAAAGCATCACATGTATGGGTATGATAACATGATAATATTGGGAGGTCTCGATCAACATAATATTTCACCAGATATTCCAAAAATTATTGGCTCAAATAACCATGTCATTTATGTAATAATTTTTTTACTCTTACTTGGATGAAAGAACATATCTTCTTCTCCACTTAAAAGGTAGAGATTCCATTTCGTATGCTTTCCCTTTGAAAAAATGCACTGTATTTTACCTTAGTGACACATAATTTCTTGGAAAATCTTATGGCATGTCCCAAGTCACACAATTGACTAACACTTATTAAGTAGTGGTAGAGACCTTCAACCACCAAGACATCTGCATGTCTCATGTATTTTCCACCAAACTTTTCTTTTCCTGAGGCAATAATTTTCAAAACTTCAGAATTACCAAATATTACAATACCCACTTTATCGCATCTGATTCCTGTCACTAGTTCCTTATTTCCTATAATATGGGAGGTGTATTCACTATCAATGATCCATATTCTAGTGTGATATAATGCCTTGAAAGAAATCTGTGCAACCACTGCCTATTCAACTATCTTATTTTTGGTCCATGCTTTTGACTTCATAGCTAGTACAAATTGATAATATTGATCTTTCTCGAAGTATAATGGATGAAATTCATCTTGAAATGCTGCAAACCAATTTTTTGTTTTAATATCATTTTATGATACATTTAATTTCACTTATAACCACATTCATTCTGCTTCTGCACATTTCTTTGCATTGTTGATGAGAAATATATTTCCATGTGCTCAAATCCTCCAGACCTAAAACTGTGACCATCAAAAAATGTTCTGGAATGTTGTGTTCTATATGGATTCTTCTATTGGTATTGTTCTCTTTGGTACCTCTTGGATATGGAACAAATATTTTGTTAGTGTCCCATCTTTCCATTATAATAACATCTCATGTGGAGTGCATTCTTATGTGGAAATACTCTACAACTAGTTCTCACTCTAGTTCTCTGAATCTTCGGATTCTGTTTCATACCCAAATTAATATTCAATATCAGAGAAAGTGCTTATGTTCTAAATTCTACCATTACTGATTTCTAATTTTGATCAAGCTATATACTAGACTTATCATTTGGATTTTACTATTTCTTTTGTTCTTCTAGACCTCTATGATCTACTTTAAACATTTATCTTACCTGAATGAATTTCTTTCCTGATATTGTAATGAGAGTCAAGATCTTTTCTTGATCCTTAATACATTTTCATTGTTTAATGAATCCATCTTCAATTTCTTCGATATTTTTGATTTGATATTTTCCAGTGTTAGTCAAAATGTTAATTTCTCTTTTCTATTCTTAAATCTTGAGCTTGTAATCAACAGAATTTTCTGATATCTTTGGCATTGATGAACTCAGTTTTTCAATTTTTTCATTTATCTTAGAATTATATTCTTTCTTCTAGTTCATATAAAGTTTTTCCTCATGAACCAATTTGTTGGATTTATTCATTTTGGCTCTCCAAACATCTATTTCCTCAAGTGTGGTTTCTAATTCAACCTGAAGGTCAACTATTGCTTTTAATTCTTCTTCATCAATGTCGCTTTCTTCCCTTATTTGAGAATTATTGACAACTTCCACCACAACATCTGATTCATGATTATTGCAGTCCTTTGACTCTTCTGTCTCATATTCTTTTGAACTATCATCTTCTTTTAAAAGTAGATACTTATTTTTCAATAAATTTCTCTTAAAATATTTCTTTCATTTCACATAGGATGAATAATTATTCATTGGAATTTTAAATTCATCCTCATCATCATCTTGAAACTTCTTAGGTCACCTTTCTGCAAGATGTCCAACCTTTCCATATTGAAAGCATGAAAGTGGAAGTTTCCCTTTGAACTCTTCTTTTACTCTTTTAATATTTGAAGAAAGGAATGACATGACTTCATCTATCTATTCTTCTTCCTAAACATCTTCAATATTGATCTTATTAATAGACTTGAAATCCACTTATTTGGACTTCCCCTTTTCCATAGCCTCATTATCATCATTTCTCTTCTCATATGTAATAAGAGTACCATGAAACCTATCCAATGTTAGATCCTTTGGATCTTTATCTTCCGAAACAGAAACCTTTGGATTAAATTGAGGTTGAAGTTTTCTAAAGATGCACTTAACAATATTTATATCTTTAATAATATATTATAGACCATGAATTTCTTCTACAACAACATTCATCCAATAAAATAATGAATCAATAGACTCGTTACAATTCATTCTATTATCCTCATACTTGTTCCATAGAACCTATAGCTTTTCTTCTCTGACTTTTGAGTCACCCTCATAAATGTTCAACATATTTTCCCACATAGCATGTGATGACTTACATGAAACGACCTTCATATATATTTCATTTGATATAAATCCCAATATATCATTGATTCCTTTATCATCAACATCCAATTACCTTCATTCAGCTTCTGATAAAGCACAACTATCAATACTGGCTGTTATTCCATGCATAGCTACTGTAAAGACAACCATTATTGATGAACAGAAGTAGTGCTGCATATGATTCTTCCATAATTGAAAATTGTTTCCATTGAAGATGAAAATACATTTGTGACTAAAAACCTCCTTTTCTTCTACTAATATAGAACCACTGAATTTCAATCTTTGGCTCTAATACCAATTTATAGCCCAACTATGTTAAATACCCTAAGGTGGGGGGGGGGGGTGAATCAAGGAATGAAAGATTAAAAAATCCCCCTTTGGATATTGTTTCACCATTAAACAAAATACTCTTCCCTCCTTATCCCATAGAAATGTATGAACTGAAATTAAATCATGTATGAGACACATCAATTTTACTTGGTTCACCCTTACTGGGCTACGTCTAAGGAGGAAACATTGGAATTGCACAGATGTACCAAATCTACTAAGTCTCACTACTAAATTACATGGTTTGGGCTAGATCACTTCTATGCTGGGGCTCACTACCTTTATAAGGTATAGGGTTAGCTCACCACTTTCCCAAGGGTCACTTCCCGAGTCTCTTTATATGGTTCACTACTAGTGGAAATGATCACATTATTTCTCTTCCTTTTCTCACTGATCTTGGAAGGGATTTACCCATAGTTTATGAACATATAGGTCCCTTAATTATCACTCATGAATACATCCAAAGTTATAGATATATTCTCTATTGAATCCCCACTTTAATCCAATTGAAGAATACAAATTTAGCACATATTTACTAGGAAATCTCTTTCTGAACACTTTCACGATGGTCACTAGCTTCACAAAGCGCACCTATTTCACAAAGCTCAAATAACCTTAATGAAGCAACCACCTTTCATGAAGCTCACTTATTTTGTGAAGATCTTCTAGACTTTGTGAAGATCACAAGTTTTGGTCAGATTTTTATAGCATTCAAAAACTTCAACACTTTCACAATGCTCACAATTTTTGGTTGGCATTGACAGTTTTCACGATCCACCTTTCTTCATAAACATTTTCTCAAGAACTACCTTCATGATCCAAATCTGAGAGTCCAAATCCATAGGATCTTAATTATGTCTCACTAATTTTTTGATGGGGATAGGGTCCTATTTATAGGAGTTATAATTGATTCTATAAGCTTACAACCGCATCATCACCATTTTGTGATGATCCCTCATTTCATTCGCGATGCTCCCTGTCTCATGAAGCACCATGGGAATTTCCCATTCACGATGCTTGACATAGTTGTGGAGATTACCATCAACTTTACGATGATCCCTTTTACATATTTTCATAATTACTTCAAGGAAATCCAATTTTTATGATGCTATCCATCCTCCAAATTTTGGACCCCAAAAATTTGGCAAACTCTGGGAAACAACATCACCTTGTGTACAAAATTTCCTATACCACTTCCAGGGAATCCATTCAATTATATTGAATGTTTTTCAACATTCCATGTCAATAATATCTATATTACTTAACTACTTACCATGTAAACCCACTTTTTCAATAAACAAAATCAACCCAAAAATATTGCAATGTTACCTTGAGGGATTTTTGTCCAACATTTGACCACATCAACAATTTCCAAAGTAATTGCTTCCAAATGGTTGGAGATAGTTTTGACCATAAGAACCAAATCATTCTCTACTTTTACTCACATCCCAATATCCTTTAAGGATTTGATCAACACTATGCGAATATGTGAAAGTTACCTACCAGACATAACGATTGATTTGTTACATAAAGGATGTCAACCAATCCATTCCAAAAATTAGGTCATATATGTCTATATCAAGAATAGATAAATCCTAGAAATTTTTTTCCTCATCAATAGTTATAAAATATACTGCACTCTTAAAGTATTTACATTATAATTGGAAAAGATGTGTTTGAAACTTCATGACATGAGATGTCATTCTGATATGAAATCCCATATGATCTACAACATGAGAAGGAATAAAATAGTGGGATAATCCAGTATCAAAAAAAATATTTCATGAGATTAGAGTTCAAGAGAACATTACCTTGAACCATATAAGGACCAAATTTATCCTCTCTCATCATCTTATTTGCACCATAAAACTTCTTACATAGTGTAACCAACAATTATTTATTTCTTTGCTGGGGCCATGCTAATTGCTAAAGTGTCAGTGTGAAACAAGATTCACCTTGGGATGCTCGGTTCTGTTGGTGATTTCCATTTTGTCTCAATTAACATGTATGAGTATAAGAATTTTGGGATATGATCAATCCATTTCCACCAATCATCCTCAAAGTCACTGTAAAATACTATTTTAGATGTCCCAACTTTCCATAATTGAGGAATTCTTATAGAGGCAATATGTATTCCTGTTTGATATAATCATAATATCCTCAAAGATAATATCCCAATTGATTACTACGAAGATTATGAAAGGATAATTAACCAACCAAATGGTTTCCCATTTCTTTCGTTTATTGAGAATAATTATACCTCTATTTATTATTTCCCTTGTTGGAGTTCCCACTTGTACCTATTTAGTAAAATTGTTTTCACCAATGTAGGTTCGTAATATATCATTTTCCACAACTATCTCTCTATTAAACATCTCCATATAATGGTTAATATATAAGATAACTAACTTAAAGAATATGTAAAGCTACAAATCTGTCTCAAAGATCCTCACCTTCAAGTACACACCAGAGGAAACTTTGGGAAAAAAATGAATCAACCTCAAGAATTGAGCTATATAAAGTATCACAAACATATTTTCCTTCTTCAATGTAAACAAAATTTTCATTCTTGTGATCTTGAAGGTGTAGGGATGAAATGTTTTGTTAGAAAAATCCTCAAATCCTATCCATGTCAGGTCCTGGTATAATTTTTTCTAGAAAATAATATCCTTCCACTGACTACCAGGATCCTCCAATATATTTTTTTAGCTTCACTTTCATTTATTAAGGGGATCCTAAGAAATAAAAATTTTGATTTATTTTCCATAGCCATGCCTCAACTTGTTCTGGTCCCAAATCTCCTGCTAGATCAATGAATTTTATTTCTGAAAGTCCATGGATAAATTTTCATAGAGAATCCAAGGAATTAGATTTCCTCTTTCCATGGATTGAAAATCCTGAAAAATTCTTTGGATGATATGAATATTTACTAATAGTTCAGGTTGAACCACATTATAAGATGATTCTTATAGTGGGTTTATCAGTCATTTAACTAGTTCAATTCTTTCTAAAGATAGAACAAAACACCACTTTGTCAACCCTCACTCAAAAATTAAGGATTAGAATATTCTAAATAATCTAAATCAATAATCATTAATTATAATTACCAAAAACAATCAATCATAATATAAATAATTTATTTCTAGTGAGAAGTCTCATTAATAATGAATGATATGCTATAATCATAGTCTAAACCCATGATGATGAGCTCACAACACTCCTAGAAGTGTCTTGGAACACTTTTTTTACATGTACCACCCTTGTAACTTGGAGTTAAACATAAAGAGGCTAGCTATGTCATTCTATTCTATAAAATTAAATTTCATACATTCCAATATCTTTTATAACATACCAAGGTGACAAACCAACCATGAATGATATGATTTGTTATATCCTACCTACCCTCACTCATTATCTTGGGAATATGTGGAGATACTAATAACAACAGGTAATGTCCCCATGACCCCAAAGTCTTACAAAAAGTTCCAAGGGCATAAAAAATATTTGGGGGATGATTTTATCTGAGTCGAGAGCAACTTGTAGATGAAGAAATAAAGGAAAATAATGATATATGATTTATGTAATGTAATATAATATGACTTAAACTAGAAAGAAATATTAGAGTAGTAGATAGAATAAAAATGTATAATAATGACACTACAAAAGAAAATAGAACTTAATGACACCAATGTGGAATCATACCAATCATCATCCCAAACAATATCCATGCCTTGACTCTAGCTTCCATGTCCACTACATCACGATACATCACTAGAGAAGTAAAACACCTCGCCCTTACCTGTATCTTGGTACAAAAATATTTACAAACACGCCAAAGTTCCCAAGAAAGGGGTTATAATAAAATTCAGTATGAAATACCCATGAATTCCCAACATAAGACATTAGGAATAAGAATAAGCTACCTCACATTTATGTTATATCCTAAATATGTAGATGAATTTTAAAAAATTTCTATAATAAATAAATTTAAATCTTTTTCCAAAACCATAACCACTTAGAATCATCATTCTATAACTCACACACCCATGCATGCCCCATTATGATACCAATGCTCATGAGTAGTGAATTTACCTATCACTAAGTCATAACCTGATGGAATCTACCATATTACACTTTGGTATCAAGCCCAAGTCTGGACTAACAAGGCACCACAATGAAATTTCATGAACTGTCACCAATTACACATGAAAAGTTATCAACAAAAATCATTTCTCTTTAAAACTATATTATTTTATGTAATTTATCAGATATGTTATGTTTATATTTTCAAAACCACATATTTATGTACTTAAGCCAATAAATTATTCTGAAAAATAAAGAGGGAGTTATTTAAACGTCAATCCTTTAAATTCTAGAATAATTAGTGTGGGAGAGAATCCACCTACCTCACAACGGTTAAAGAAAATGGGGAAAACACATGAAACCTCTAGATCCAGCCTTCAAAAATTATCCCTTCATTGATCCCAATAATATTTCCTCAAAATACACATCATTGGACATAGACATATCTATAAAAAATAGATATATAGTTCTATGAGATAGAGGATTAACATATCTAGAGACAAAAAGGAAAAACAAGGACTTATGGTTGATTTTGGAGATCAAACTCAACTTAATTTGTCAAAAAATGGTCACCACATACAAAGAAACCTCTAATAATGCTTAAAGAAGGAGAATAATTCAAGATCACGATAGAGAAGAATAAAAATGAGGGTTTTAGGGATGAAAACCAAGTTAAATTATAATTTTCAGAAAAATAAATGCACATTTCATGGTTAGGCCATGCGGTTTGGGAAACTATACAAAACAAATATGCGCATTATACTATTTTTAAACCCCACCTCACATTATTGGATCAAATGGTTTGAAAAAGCATGAACCAATAATATTTTTCTCATTTTCCCCAATCACACAATTTCACTTGAACCCATATTGTTTGTCCAAATTGTGTACTAACTGTATGCCTACTTAGTGACTCCCAGAATCACTTATATGGTTTCTTAGAGAAATTTCACATTTTTCCCTAACTATGATCAAAACATGCACCCTTAGAAACCCTTCCAAAACACTCCAAAACCGTCTACAAATTCCAAAACCTCAAACTAATTATTATATACTATCAAAATACATAAAAATATGTGGAGTACCTGAAACTGGGGGTGTTGCATTCTCCCCCAAATTGGTCATTTCATCCTTAGAAAGTTAGATATTGAAATTTATTTGGAAGATCTTGGGCCACTCTTCCATAATTTCCTTCTCACATTCCCATGCATCTTTTTAAATCTAACCATGATTCCATAAGACTCATACAAAACTAATTATTTTTGCACACAAATGTTTCTCCTGTCTATCCATAATCCATATCGACATGTGAATCAATGTAGTGTTAGGGTCAAGATCAACATAGTACCACTGAATAACATGATCTGGATTGGGCCGGTACTCCTTAAATGGAGATACATGATATAAATTGTTAACAGAGTTGAATCTTGGTGGTAAATTCAACCAATAATCTAAATTATCAATTTGTTATAGTATCTTAAGAAGGCTAATGTACCAAGGAGTAACTTTTACTTTCTTTACCAAATAATGATGCCCTACCCACATAGAGACTCTCAAGAAAACATGATCAAAAAAATTAAATTATAACTACTGATGATTGTGATATACATATTATTTTTGACAACTCTGAGCTGTTTCTATCCTCTTTATGATTATCTAAGTCTTCTCCATCATCTCATTTACAAATCTTGGATCGATAAGTGAAGTCTCACCCATTTCCACAAAAAGGTGGGGAGTGAAAACAATGATCATAAAAATATTTAAATGTAGACATATATATTTAATCTTAATAACTATTATTGTATGATAACTCCACTAATGATATTTGATCCTCCAATGAGCCTCCAAAATCCATAACGCAAGCTCGAAGCATGAATTCTAATGTTTGGATCATTTGTTAAGACTATCCATCCATTTAAGAATGATAAGATTTTCTCATTATCAACTGGGTTCTGAGGGATTACTGTAACAATTTCCAAAATCAAGATGTACACCTAGTGTCTTGATTAGATACAATTGAAAATGGAATGATGTGAAACTTTAAATATTCTAAAATTTAGAATTTTGGAAAGTCTAACACTTTATTGGATTCATGAATAAGGATGAAGTGATCCAAATTTATGTGTCAATCCACAATCCGCCATATTACATCATGTTTTTGAACCATTCTTGGTAGATCTAGGAAAATATATATAGCTACTTTCTCCTATTTTCACGTGCAGTTAGTAAAGATTGTAACATACCAGCTGATCTTTGGTAATCCGTATTGACCCACTGATAGGTGAGGCATCTCGATACAGACTCCATGACCCTTGTTTTCATACCATACCACGAAAACCATATTATAATTTCCCTGTAGATTTTATGAATGCCAAGATGAAAAAACCATCTTGAGTGGTGGTAGGTAGAAAGAAGATTATCATGATAAGTTAGAGGATCCATAATATTATCTCTAAAATGCAACACATATCTCCCATCCAACATCCATCCCTCAATGGTATCCCCACCATTGAGTTTTGACCCCATGGTTAGACATTCAATATTGGATGACGAATCATCTTTAACCTACTTAATCAAATCAAGAACAAAATAAAGAAGAAGAAAAAAAAACCTTGGTCAGTATAATCTAGATTCACATCAACCATTTCCTTTATCAGTTTCCATTGATCAAAATCATATTTAGTAAACTGACTATATGAATTCATACTCAATTCATCAACTACTAAATTTCCTTTACCCAGTGTATACATTAAGTCGAAGTAAAACATCTAAAGGTATTAAATCCATCTTCACTACATTATATTCAAATATCTCTATGAGAAGATATGTTTCAATATTTTATGATCCATTAACATTGTGAAATTATCCCCAAAGAGATAATAATGCCATATTTTCAAGACATTGAATAGAATAGATAACTCATAATCATGTGTTAGGTTATTCTTCTCATGTAACTATAACATTGTGAAATTATCCCCAAAGAGATAATAATGCCATATCCTTGTATTAATTCTTGAAAGGTAAGGATGTGTAATGATGCATGGCGAACCTTAATATCTTGAAAATATTTTTGGAACTCGTTGATAAATTAGAAAGAAGTTCCTTTCATTATAAAAGGTTTCATTAGAGAGGAAGGTCATGGAACATCATGAAAAAAACATCAGTAAAACCCTACTAAGATAAGGAAACTACGTATGTAAAATCTGTTCTTTGATGGTTTCCAAGAGATTACAACTTCTACCTTTATAGGATCTACTGAGACTCCTCTTTTAGAAATGGTATTACCAAGGAAATTTACCTCTTTTATATAGAAATCACACATTGAAATCTTATCATAAAGGAGATGTTCCTGCAGGATGCCATACTCTATGCCGAAGGGTTGTTCAAGATTGACCTTAGTATGAGGATACACCAGAATATCATTGATGAATACCACTAAAAAGGAGTCAACATACCAATAAATATTTTATTCATCAATTCCATTAAAATTATTAGTACATTCGTATTACCAAATGGAAAAAATAGATAT
The DNA here is from genome assembly GCA_963277665.1 of Viscum album. Lineage (NCBI taxonomy): Eukaryota > Viridiplantae > Streptophyta > Magnoliopsida > Santalales > Viscaceae > Viscum > Viscum album. Next base: position 423,409,835 of record OY728123.1, on the reverse strand, counting down.
TCATAATGACTATAATGACTTCTACAAAAATATATTTATAATATAATCTTTTTGAACTCGAAGTTGGTGATACCTTAATCATAAATTAATCTTAGAGGACTATTGGTCTCCACTCAATTGATTAAATAGACCATAAAATCATAGAAGAGGATATTTATTCTTTATCATAACCAAGTTTATATTATGATAATCCACATAAAATTAAATAGTTCTATATTATTTCTTAAAAAAAGGAACCGGTGCTACCCATGGAGATACTAGGTTGAATGGGTTATTTATTTTTAAAATCTTCCAACAAAACATTAAATTAACTTAATTCCAATTGTTCTATCCTATAGAAAAAAATTTAAATAGAACTGGTCCCTAGTAGGAGAACAGTCATAAATTCCATTTCTCTTTCAGGCAGTAACCCAAAAAATTATCAGGGAATATATCAATAAATTGATCCATGCTGATTAGAAAATATCTATGTTTGATCATATCAATAGTTTCCAAATTAACTACTACCAACTAGTAGGGGATAATCCTAAACACTAATTCTAAAGGTCCTACCATACTTTCCGTCACATCCCAATATCCTTTAAATAGATACTCAACACCATCTGAAGATGATATAATCACTTGTTGGGCATAATAGTTGGTGTGGTACTTGAAATATGTCAACTAATCCATTCCCAAAATCAGGTCATATATTTCCATCTTAAGAACACAGAAAAAAAATAAACCTCATTTATATTTATAAAACACACTGCACACTTAAAGTGTTGAAATTCTATTTTTCTGAGAGTTGTTTAAAGTTTCAAGACAAGAGGTATCATTTCAACATGCAATACCATATGTTCCAAAACAAGAGGATAAATAATAGAGTGGGATATTACAATATCAAAAAAATATTTCATGAGAGTAGAGTTTAAGATAATACTATGGTGAACCATAAAAGGACCAGTTTGATCCCCCATGATCATCTACTCTTCACCATTATACTTATTACTATGTGTGCCGAATAATTATTTATTGTTTTGATGGGGATTTTATTTCTACTGAGGAGTCAGTGAGACAAGAGAGACAACCTGGATCACTTGGTTTTGTGGGTGATTACCATTTCATCTTTATCTACCCGTATAAGAATAATAATCTTGGGTTATGTTCAAGAAATTACTACTATTCATCCTTAGAGTCTCCATACAATAACATTTTCAACGTCCCGACTTTCCACAATTATGGAATTCCCCCAGAGTCTCTATGTATTTTTTCTTGAAATTCTCATAAGATCCACACTTAAAACATCCTGATTGATTACTGAGGTGAGGTGGAAATGATACCAAACCTACTGTCTAGTTTCCTGCTGCTTTTATTACATGATAAAAACTCTCGCTCTTTATCTTGTTCCCCATTTTAGAGTTCCTAATTATACCCATATAGGTAAAAGTGTTTCCCTCAATGTATGTTACCAATATATCATTTCCACTACTATTTCCCTATTCACCATATCCATATTGTTGTCAATACAAAAGACAACCAACTTAGAGAATATGTCACGTCACAAACTTACCTCAAATATACCCGCCTTTAGGTACTCACTAACAATAACTTCAGTAGAAAAAGTAATAAAACTAAATAATTGAGCTATTTACTCTATCATAGTATATTTTCCTACTTCAAATTAAAGAAATCCATCTTCCTTATGATCTTGAAGGTGTGGGTATTAAATTTTTTATTAAAAAAATCCTTAAAGTCTATCCATGTCAGGTCCAAGTCCTATTTTGTCTGAAAAATAATATCCTACCAATACCTAGCAAGACCCTCCAACACATAAACATCTAGATTCACTTTTATTTCCTGTAGGGTTCCCAAGAAATCAAAAAAATTAATTTATTTTCCTTATCCATGCTTCTACTTGTTATGGTTACAAATCCCCTCAACATATCGATTGATTATTTTTATAAAATTTTATGGATTAATTTTCATGGTGTGGATATAGAATAATATTTTCTCTATATGAATTTAAATTAATGGACCATGCTTTGGACGAGATGCCAATTTACTTGGGGTTTAGGTTTAAACATATTATTAGCCACTTATTCTAATGGGTTCTTGATTTTTGAACAAGTTCCATTATTTCCAAATACAGAATGATACACTACTTAGTAAAAAATCTACAAAAACTGAATTCTTAGAATATTAAAAATCAACTAAAGAAATAATCATTAATAAAAAATATCAAAAATCATCAATCATAATATGAACAATCTAGTTTTAGTGGGGAGTATCATTGTTAAGGAATGATATACTACACTCGTAAGCTAAACTCATGATGATGATATGAAAAAACTCCTAGAAGTGTCTTAGAACCATTTTTTACTTAAATCACCTTGTTAACTTGAAGTTTAGTATAAATATGTTATATGCATTTTTATGCTATAAATTTCATGTTTGGAAATTTTTTTCTCCTTGATACCATTCTAATATAGTGGACAAACCATGACTGATACTATTTGTAATATCCCATCCCCTCACCGACTATCTTGGGAAGAGGAAAAGGTTCTACTGACCTTAGGTGATGTCTCAAGGTCACAAAAGGCTAATAATAAGTGCAAGGTAATGAAAGATATTTGGTTAACCATTTTGTTTATAGAAATTTAGAAGACACATTATGTGTATCATTTCAAAACCATAGATTTGGGTACTAAATCCAAGAAAGTGTTTCAATAAAGTTAGTGAGAGTGATTTAAACATAAATCATTTAAGTTATGGAATAACTAGTGTGGAAGAGAAGACACCTACATTAAAACGGTTAAAGAAAATGAAGAATGAAACCTAAAACCCCTTGATTTATCTTTGAAACTTATCCCCTTCATATATCCCAAGAAGATATCTTAAAGATAAACATTATTAGACATATATATATCTATAATAGATTATATATATGGAATTATGAGAGTGATGATGAGTATATCTAGAGATAACTAGCAAAAAAGATAACTTACCATCGATTCTGAAGATCCAACACACCTTGATTCATAAAAACTAGTCATCAAATACACAAGAACCTCTAATAATGTTTAGGTAAGGAGAGATATTTTAGAGGCCGATATAAGAGAAGAAAAATGAGGGTTTTAGAGATAAAAACCATGTTAAACTCAAATTTTCAAAATAAAAAATGCATGTCGCATGGTTTGGCTACATAGTTTTTGAAACCATGTGGCAACCATGTGGCAACCATGTGCTTTCTACTATCTCCAAATCCCACATCGCATGGTTGGATTACATGGTTTGAGAAAATATGAACCAGTCATGTTTTTTATCATTTTCTATATTTTCATGCTTTCTCATCTTACCCTCATGGGTTTTACAAACTATGTTCCAACCGTATACCTACCCAATGATTGTTTAATCTCTTAATTGGTTTCCTACAGAAAGTAAAGTGTTTTCCTTAACCGTTATCAAACTGCACGCCCTTAAAAACCCTTAAAAACATTTTAAAATCATCCCGAAACTCCCAAACATTAACATGAGTTTTATATAACTGAAAAATACATAAAAATGTTAAATTACCTAAATATGGGGGTGTTATAACCACCCCAACATGGTCCTCCAAATATGAAAATGATAGATAAAAGTAAGAGTAGGTATACACTATACTCAATATGTTCACCATATAAAATAGTCACAAGTCAATGTGAATAAAACATACTAATACCTCTGTGACTTCATCAATAAAAATTAATTCTATCCATACCATGGTTAAGTATAAACTAGCCCCAACTCACCAAATATACACAATTTTAAAAAAACATCTATTATTAATTCTATAATCCATGGCTTCGGTACACATGTATTCTCTTCCACTTCCCATCCCACCTCCCTTTTTTACCTTCACCATTAACTTCCTACCGGCCTACCTCATATCCCACTATTCTCTTGATCTCATTATCCATATCACCCTATCAAGGTCTCATTAGCATCACTCTACTACCCCAGTTCACATTCCTCTATAGTTCCATCACTGCCTTCTGCTCTCCGTGCTTCCATCTCAAGGACTTATCGACACCCCTACACTCCTCCAGTACCCATTACTCCATAGATCCTATATCTACTTCCCACTCCCCCTATAACCATATTAAGGTATTATCCACACCCCTCTACTCCTCGATCCCCATTCCTCCACTCTTTTCTTCACAATATATATATCCCTTATATATATATATATATATATATATATATCTATTATGTCAAGAATATGGTCACCCCTAAATTCCTTTTTTCAAATATTTTTTTTGGGTTTTCCACTGTCGGCTTGAGAACTCTTATCTTTAACTCTCAGACGACAACTTCATCTTTGCAATGATATCATAATTTGTTTATGTAGATCAAAAGTTTTGGGTTTTTCACTGATGACTTGAAGGAACATCTCTTATAATCTTGATGAATTTCTCTATGAAACGTTTTCCACTACACATAGATTCAATTGTTTCACTCATACCACCTATATGGATTATTCATTAAAAAATTGATTAGTAAATACTCATTTAGGATTCATCAAATAGATAATGTGTTTGTAGATATAAGCTACAAGTTGGATAACTCAGTTGATACACACACCCTCAGTTTGGTTTCTATTCTTCATTGAAAACACCGTCTCCCACTGTACATGGATTTGGAAAGGATTACTAGCTTTCATAGGTTGATTTTTAATCTCTATTGGATTGACTAGTTCATTGTAATTCTTGGAGAACTAAGGAATCAAAATTTATAGTTTATTTTAATTTCATTACATTAATGAATTAGTTAATGATTTATGGGTATTATATTTCAAGTAGTGATATTAATTTATTTTATTTGCTTCTTTATGTCTCCATTTTTATTTACTCCTATTGATAACTATTCCCTCACCACCAATGATATACTATTGAATCTTCAATAGGTTTATTTACATCATGTATTCATGATCATACTAGATTCTTAATTCTAATAACTTTAATTTGATATGAAAAATATCTGAATGTTTGTTTTATTAAGAAATTTTTTTACGAAAAAAATGTGGAATTTATATCTTTTAATTATCATTCAATTGAATTGGGTTATTTTCTAGTTTCATGTGACATGTATATTTTCCATAATAATATGAATGTTGGTTTCTTAAAATTTCCAGTTACATGTGATATGTATTTTTTTTCTAGTTTCCAATGTATTTATTTTTCCTATGTAAGTAATTTTTAAGATGAATCACTAAATGATTTTACCCTCCCTTAGATTTGTTTGTTTTTTTATTCCACCTTTTCAAATCCTAGAGCTAGATACTATTAACATTATTAGTAATAAAGTTTTTTTAATGTTTATTCAATTTTACAAATTAGTCATGCATTCTATAATTAAATCAACTAATAAAATGATGGCTAAAATTTAAGGAAACTATATTTTACCAATGCAGATATGAGAGGAACAATATAATTTTTCTTAATTATTAGATCATTAATTTTGAAGAAAAACACCATTTACCAATATTCTATAATAATCCTATAAAATATATCACATATGGGTGAAAATCATAGTGCTATCTACAAGGAGGCTTGATTACATTGGAAGTTAATAATGAAACAAAAGAGTATTACACCTCTAGGTTTGTCTTATATGAATTTGTACAAATATTTAATTATTATAAAACTGAATATAAAGGTAATTATGATTTATGAATTTAGATAAATATAATATACCTTTTTCTATAGGTTCCTTTGATTATTGTGGTTATTTAAAATCAAATTACCAATTTCAGTGAAACAAATATTTCGTGTTCAGATGAAAATAAAATATAGCTTTTATATCAAACTTCTCTTTCAAATTTGACTATAAATGGTATTTTTATTTATATTATATAGTCTAAATTTCCATTTAATTGTTAAATTTTATTTCAATTTCCAATTTAAACTATTTGGTGCACTCTAATGTTGGTAAAATATTATCCTCTAATGAAAGAAATGATTTAGTGTACTGAAGTAGAGGGCTACATACAAGTTCCCCTAATTAAAAAGAAAAATAATGAGATATCAATCAAAAAATTGTATAAGATAATATGTTATTAATCTAAATACCATTTTCTTAACTATTTATATTATACTATAACTTTTTGTTATTTATAAATTTATTTTTCTATTATTATTTAATGTTATTGATTTATCAACCAATTATTCTTTTTTTCATTAGAGAAGGAGAACAGTTCTAACCACCCATACATGAATGTATCAACTATTTATCAACAAAAAATAATATCAATGATGAAAAATTTATAGAATAAAATACAAAAACACAACAATTATTAGGTGATAATTTAATTCTACTCATTTGATCATTTGAAAATTCTATTTTACTAATATCTATTAGTATACAATTCAGTTATACATTAGAGTATTTCTTAATATTGTGTAAGATACATGATTTACTTACCATTCATTAGGTGTATTGTAGTTCTCAATGAAATTTAAATTCTTCAATTTTATTTCCAACATGTAATAACTTCAAAACTATGTCCTATAATTCTATTAAACTTTATGCTACATAGTATTTAGTATTCAGGTTTACACTATTCTTATAATACTATTCATACATGTTCTGTAATACTATTTTTTATTAATATTTTAGTATAAAAACAAATTTTACATTTGATATAAATAGATTTCTAGGACATCGATTATTTTCAATAGTTTTGTACCTTTTGTTTTGTGATGTTTTGGTTCGATGAAAGAGTTAAACGGTGTATCACCCATGAAACATATTAGTTTTCATTATGATGATCTCTTGGAAAAATACACCAGCAATGATTACCAAATACACCTGATTACTTGAGGTCCCTCATCTTCTTTGATCATTCTAAAGAGGCCAAAGTGTTTTTTGATAATATTCACAATTATAATAGAATTATTTCCTTAACATCAATGGGTAGGAGATTGTTAAATCCATAAATAGAGGAGGTGGTACTTATGTTTATAGGCTGCATGGTCAAAACTATCGTCACATTGGTAGATTATTTCTTCCTTTTGGAAAATCATGAAAATTTTTACACCTATATATTTTTGACACCTTGAACAAAGTTGGTAAAAGAATTCAATCTGTCAGGTACATTACAACCTTGATATGAATTTATATCCTTGTCAACTGAAATAATTTTATTATTTATATTTTTTCAAATGTTTTTATTTTTTAAATATCATACAAAAATCAACATATCATCTTTTTTAATCTAATTATTGTTGAGAAACTTAAATTTATGTTTGAGGAATGCAATCAATTATTTCAACACTTCATAATTGGATGATATTTTTTAACATCAACTAGTGATCCATATTTGAGATTGTGACTAATTAAAAAGAGATATATGAATCCAAAATGTTAAAAATTACCAATGAATTCAGAAATAACCATGCTCATAGTTGGTGATATTGGATATGTCAATAAAAATAGAGATATTATCCTATAGAGACAAATTGATAAATTGAAATGTATAGACAAACTATATCCACTATATATTCCCTTACAGTATCAAAAATATATGTAACTAAAAAACATAAATATTCTAATAATATTTTCCATAATTATTCCACCATATATTCTATTAAATTTCAATGAGTTACAATGAGGGATCACTTTTTATACCATCTACAATTTTGAAATAATTATTTGTATGCACTCCTATATTCAAGATGAATGTTAATTTTTTTTAGCGGATGCATATGCAATAGTTGAATTGTAATATTTATCATTTATTTGGTTCAATAAAAAAATGGGATTTGACCTATATAATAGGTTATAGGAATCTTATCTCAGAGGTGATCTTGATATATCTCTTTGTGGAAAACATATTATTCTTTTATCATCTTTTACTGGTGGTCTAAGATAAATGATTTAGAATTATCAAGATGAAATGGAAATTTGTAATTGGGTTGGATATCCTAGTTTTTTTGTAAATTTCATTTGAAACCCCTACTATATATATATATTATTAGTTTTATTTGAAATTGTAACCTTTATTCTGAAGAATTCCAAAAAATACTCTCAAGAGTTTTCAATATGACGATCTTCCATCTAAAGAAAGTTCTAAAGGAGGGAATATATTTTAGAAAGGATAAATATGGTATTTTTTGATAGTTTTTAATATTTTTTACATTTTTTTCCAAGAAATATTATTCATTATTATTTATATTTATGTATTTGTTTTTTATTTATTTATGCAGTTGTTTGGACCATTGAATTTCAAAATCACGGTCTTCCTCATGTTCACATACTTCTATTTATTCAATTACTCATAAAATTTAAACTGTTGCTGATGTTGATTGAATTATTTCTACTAAAATATCAAATAATACACTCATGATTCATGGACCTTGTGGGGTTAATAACCCATAGTCCCTATTCTTGGAAAATAGATGATGTTCAAAACAATTTCCTAAAAAATTTGTTTCTCATTAATCTATAAATGGGGATTGGTATTCTATTTACAAATGATGAGAGAATAGTAGAATAACAGTAAATAATGGGGTTTAACTTAATATTAATTTTATTTTCCCTTATAATCCATCCATGCTTCTTAAATATAAGGCTCATCTCAATGTAGATCTTTTTAAGCAATCAAATTTTATCAAATATCTATAATTCATTCTATAGTGTGTGGATCAAATCCACATGTCTGCTCCTCCACTACCCATCTACCCCTCCCTTCTTTCCATTAACCTATAACCCTTTTTCCTATCAAACTCCCCCTGATCCCCATGTTCCCCTACTTCCCATTCTCGTGCTCCCCATTTTAGGCCGTTATCCCACTATAAATGTACATCTCCCATTTAGATCTCAGACATATCCCTCTCTATCTCCCCATCACCATCTCCCTATTCACTCCACCCACTCCACCACTATCCATTCCCATGGTCCCCATTTTTGGTCCTCATCCTGATGTAAATCTCCATCACCCTTAGATCTATTAGCCAGTCACCCACTGATGTTATTTTTAGAATTTGTTTTAGTATTTTACACTATTAAGTTGGCAAAAATATTTTTTAATTTCCTTCACTATGTAGAGCCTTTCAGATCTCAACCCTAGGATTCAATTTGGGCTTGTTCTTACATCGACCCATTTCCCTATTGTTTAGAACTCTATTTCTGTTCAACCTCACAACTGGTGGATGAATCTCATAAATTTACTACAATACACTCTCTTTTAAAAAACCCCTCTTATAATATGAATTTTTTGATCCTATTTCGTTTTTCTTTTTCTATGCTGACAAAGTTAAATGCCATCACTCTAGACTATTGATCTGTATTTTCTCATTCTACTCTAATTTTACATAATGCATTTAGTCATTGTGGGTTGAGGATATTTTATGATAATCAAGTCAAATTTATAGGGATTCAATCATTAGTAAAATTAATCAAATTATATATTATCTATTTTTTTTCATGTATCTATAGTTCCCGGCATGAATTATCATATTGATGTAATTATATATACTTTGAAATCATGATACATGCATGATATAAAATTCCTATCATTTTGATGTCCTTAAACAAATATTTCAAGTGTTTTTAGGGTTCCTAATTCATGGAATCCTACTATTAACTGTTCCCTTTCCACCAGGGCTATATTGTGGAATCTTTAAAAGGTTTAATGCATTATTGATTCATGCTAGTACATACTTCAGAATTCCAATAAGTTTTATTTTCTCCAAAAAAAATCAGATTGTTAGTTTTATTAGGATTGTTTTACCATCAAAATGTGATATTCATATGTTTTAATACTCATTCAATTGTATTGGATACCTCTACATTTGAATGTGACATATATATTTTTTCCTAAAAAAACTAAATGTTGTTTAGTTAACATTTCCAGTTGCACGTGACATGTATTTGTTTTATAGTTTCATGTGAAATTAATTTGTTCTTCTTTTGAATGACATATTTAGTATGAATTACTTAATAATTTTTCTCTATATTGAATTTTATTTTTCCTTTGTTCCATTTTTAAAAACTCTGGATCTCAAGTTAAATAATATTTAGGAACTAAAATTAATAAAAGGAAAACAACACCATAAGATGAAAGGTAATTTATGTATAAATTTACACCAACTTACTTGTACATTTACTAATTTGAAAAATCATCCTTTTTTGTATCACATAAAGATGCAGTAATATTAAAATTAATTTTTCAACATGCATAAATTTTTTTAAAGCATAAGAATTTTTTTAAAATAAACACCACAAGGAACTAATAATACGATTATACAATATCTATGATCCAAATGACTTGAAGTTAGTTATTGTAATGAAATTAAGCCACTGTTATTATTGGAAAATGAAAAATATAATAATTTAATCTTATATTTTTTCATTGTTATTACCTTTATAGGTTATTTTATTATTAGTTATGTTTTTCCTTCCAAGTCATCAATGTAGAATATGTTCCCCTGGTATAGTTTTTCTGATTCAATTAATATAATTAATTGATCCATTATTTTACACATTGTATTTTTTCCATCAGGTTTACAATAATATTGCTTACTCTCCTTCACTACTTAATGTCTCCCCAATCTCTAACCTAGGATTCTATTCAAGCATGCTTCTATATCAACCCATTTATTTAATGTTTTGACCTCTATTTCTATTCAACCTTGCAACTGGTGGATGAATATCATCAATTTTCTACGATATGTTATCCTTTTATCAATACCTCTTATAATAGTAATTTTTTAAATTGTTTTTTTGGTTTTTCTATGATGATTTTGTTAAATTTATCCCTCTAAAACATTTATCCTCCTTTTCTCATTTACTCTGATTTTTTTAATATAGTAAGTCATTGTAGGGTTGATATTTTTTTTGTGCTACTCGAGTCGACTTCCTTTGGAGTTGGTCTCCACTAAAATCAATCAAACATTCATATTATATATATTTTTATTTTATCTAAATTTGAATGAATGCATTATTATATCAATGTAATTAAATATAAATTGAATCCTTGATACATGAATGGTATAGAATTCTTGAAATTTAGTAGTCCTTAAACATATATTTTATGTGTTTTTTGGTTTCCTGATTCAAAGAATACTCCTATTAACTCTTCCATCAACACCATGGATAAATTGTTCCATCTTCAATAGTTTTAACATATCATGAAGTCATGTTAGTACAAAATTTTGAATTCCAATAAGTTTTATTTTCTATAAAAGAAATCGAAGCATATGGTGACATTTTTTATGTTTTAATTTCTATTAAATTACGTTTGATTCTTCTGTGGTTGAATATGAAATGCAGTTTTTCCTAAAAAAACTAAATGTTGGTTAATTAAAATTTCCAATTGCATACAACATGCATTTTTATTCTAGTTTCCTATGACATTAATTTTCTTTTCTTATGTATCATATCTTTAATATGAATTACTAAATGGTTTTACCCCTCTTACATTTCATTGTTTATTGGTTCCATTTTTAGAAATCTAGGAGATAAACTTAATAAACCTTCAGGAACTAAAATCAATAAAATAAAAATGGCTCTATAATATTAAATGTAATTTATGTGTACATTTACACCAACTTACATGTTCATTTACTAGTTTAAAAAATATTCCTTTTATATATCATATAAATATTTAGTATTACTAAAATTAATTATAAAACTTGGGATAAAATTATTGAAAATAAGAGAAATTTTTTATAATAAACATCACAAAAATTAATAATTTTATTATTCAATATCTATGATTAAGATATATTGAAATTAGTTGTTGTTATGAAATTATGCCACTGTAATTATTGAAACATGAAAAAGATAATAACTTAATATTACATTATTTATTATTATATATTTTATAAGTTTTTTATTATTAGAAATGTTTTTTTTCCTTTCACATTATCATTTCATAAGATATTCCACAAGTATAGTTTTTAATTAAATTGGCATGATTAATTGATATATTTTTTACACACCATATTTCCACTTTTGTGTTGATGATAACATTTATTACTCACCTTCAGTGTGCTACATCTCTCAAATCTACAAACTATGATTATATTTAGGATTTATCCTATATCAACCCATTTACAGAATATTCAGACCTATCTTTCTATTCAACCTTGCAATTGGTGGATGAATCTCATCAATTTCATATGGTATGTTCTCCTTTTAACAATCCCTATTCTAGTTTTAATTTTATGAACCTATTTTATTTTGATTTTTATATGATGACTATGTTAAATGTTATAACTGTAAATATTGCTCCACATTTTTTCATTGTACTCTTAATTTTCCCAATGCTATCATTCATTATAATGTTGAATTTGTTTATGCTACCTAAGTCAACATCCTATAGAGTTATTATTTACTAAAATTAATCAAAATCTCCTATTATCTATTTTTTTCCTCCATAGTTTCCTGCATGCACAATTATATCGATATAATTCTATATACTTTGAAACCTTGATACATGTATGATATAGAATTCCTAGAATTTAGCTGTCCTTAAAATAGATATTTTTAGGTGTTTTTTCTGGTTTCTGAATCCATGGAATCCTACTGTTAACTGTTACCTCATGATTAGGGCTATACCATTGCATCTTCAATAGGTTTAACGCATCATGGAGTCGTGTTGGTACTAACATCTGAATTATAATTATTTTAATTTTCTATAAAAATCATTTGATTTTTAGTTTTATTAGGAAACTTTTTTACCAGTAATATGTGATATTTATATGTTTTAATTCACATTAAATTGTGTTGGATACTCCTGTGGTAGAATATGACATTTGTTTTCTAAAAAAACAAAATGATTATTACTTAAATTTTTTAATTACACTTGGAATGTATTTTTTACCATTTTTTGTGACATAAATTTGTTTTTCTTATATATCAGGTACTATAGAAGACAGAGTACTATCGTAGTACTGTTCATAAAATTGGCCTTGGTCAAATATTTCGGGCCTACAGGCCATGTAATGGGATATATACCCACTAGGACTTCGGAAAAAAATATAATGTAATAAAGAGGGTGGTAGGGTGGGTTATCCATTTGGAGGGTGGTTTGATATGACCTTCCTTTCAGGCATGTATGTGCATGATGCATGCGTGTTTAATGTAATGGTACCCTCAAGCACCTAATAGATTCATTTACACCAAATTACATGTACATTTACTGATTTAAAAAATATTATTGTTTTATCATATAATTATCCAGAATTGTTTAATTGAATTTCAAAACATGGGATAAGATTATTGAAAACATGATCAATTTTTTACAATAAACATCATAAGGAACAAATAATATGATTATGAAATATATTTGGTCAAAACAGCTTGAAATTAGTTATTGTTACTAAATTATGACACTATCATTATTAAAAAATGAAAAATATAATAACTTAGTCTTATATTATTTATTATTATGTCCATTATAGGTTATTTTATTATTGGTAATGTTTTTTTACTTTCAAGTTATCAATGAATTAGAGTTTTCCTAGGTGTTGTTTTTTATTCAATTTACATGATTAATTGATCTATTTTTTTACAAACCATATTTACCATTAATTTGAATTAGTCAATGTTACAGTATACAGATATTAATTTCATGATTTAGAGATTTCAAAACACTATAAATGTATATACTAATATAATAGATTCGTTACACACTTTTTTATTCAAATGGTATCAATCTTTAAAATATTAACTTAATATATTATTACTAGATAGCCAATTTTATTTTTAAGTATAGGAATTAACATTTATCAGTGGTGATTTTTATACATTTAATATATTATTAAAAATAATAAATAATACATTTTTTTTGTGATTGGTTTGGTTTGTGTTTGGTAATACAATATTATTCATTAAAATAAAAATAGTGTAAATTAATAAAAATTTCAGTTATGCCTAGGATTTTTTTTTGATTATGATCACACAACTCAATATTTATTCCCAATACATAGTAAATTTACTAAACCTAACACAAAAAGGAACAATGAATTTTTAAAGTTGTAGTTATTATTGAAAATTTACTTTTAATAAGATTATGACACTTTAAAATATCAGTTTTGTAAAATCCTTATTGACTCTATTGAAAATGTTTAGGTGAATGACCCGTATTGATTTCTTATATGCATAGTTTAATATTTTATGGATGAATATTTTGTAAGTTAATCCCTACAGGCTCATTAATTTGAATTTTTAAATCTTTAGATATTATTGTAAAGGCCATTATCCATGGTCAATTTTTCTATATGGAAGGGAACTTACAAACACGTTAAGGGAACCCCTGGAAGCAGTGCTATGATGTATGTTAACAATTTTGAGAAAAAATCAACCATATCTAATGAGATTTATGAATTTTTTTTATAATATCTATTAAATAATTGTCAAGTTATAGTTAATTTTTTTAATAAACTCATTTGTTTGATTTCTTAAAATGTAGGCTCATTTATTAGCATAGATTTATTACATTCTAATAATAAAATACAAATCATTGATGAAATAAATTTAATTTTAGGTATTGGTATGAACATAAAAGGTCTAAATTTTTTTTCGTTATCAAAATTTCTAGTACATGGGTTTTATCATTTTTTACTAATATCTAAGTGTTTTCATGTTTATGTTTGTTGTATTTCTTAGTTTCCTCTAAAAGAGTCAATATGATTTTAACTATGAAACTTTCAAGATCAGGTTTTTGAATAAGAAATATGTTAGGTCCACTAGGAAAGATACCCTAAGGGGGGGGGGGGGGGGGTGAATCAGAGTATTCCAGATTAAAACAACTACGCCTTTGATCTTGTTTTGTCATTGGAAAAAACTATCTTCTCTCCCCTTTTCGGTGGAGAGTATGAATATAAATTAAAGCATGCATAGGAGACAACAATTTTACTTGGTTCACCCTTACTGGGCTACGTCCAAGGAGCATAAACTAGTGATGTACCGATGTACCAAATCCATTATAAGTGCACTACTATTTACAAGTTCAGAGTGGACTCACTATCCCTCTTGGTTTACAACCAATCACAATTTGAAAGCTCACCTCTCTCTCGACTGATGTGTACTCACTGCTTCTTCAGAAGATCCACTCATAGTTTATATACCTGTAGGCCCCTTAATTATCACAAATGAATGTATCCTTCACAGTTTTTAGATGCTCTATTGATGTCATACTTTCATCCACTGATGAATACCACTATACCACAATACTATAGGGTAACTTCAAATCTTTCGCATAACCCTTATCGAATCTTGCACGCAAATTTAATGCCTTGCATACAATAGTCCACTTTTTTCGTGAAACACACCTTGCACGCATCTTAAATATTTCGCATAAATCAAATATTATACACAAATTTCTTAGCTTGCGCACAACTTAAAATCATTCATGCAACTCCCTTTTCATATAATTCTTACACAATACAAAGCTCTGATTCTCTCCAAGAGTTGAGCTACTTCGAATGAGGGGGTTCACCTCTTATTTATAGGAGTTGCTGACCCCTGTGCGGAATATTAAACTTTTGTCGCACAAGATCCTCTTTGAGCGGGAAAACCTCAAATTTACGTCACATTGGGTGCACAAGTTTCTTTCACGTAACCTCATCTTTTGCGCACATTTTCAAATCTTTCACGTACATCATTCCTTTTCCATTTTTCAATATTTTGACCCAGAAACATACATTGCATGAAAGTTTCCAAACCACATTAGATCTTGTTCTTTTTGTAACACCTATAGATATTCTATTCCCTTTTCATGGTTCTTTTTCAACATAGGTTGTCAACAATATCTCCGGAACTCAACATATCACTATGGAAACCCTCTTTGTCAACAAACAAATCAGCTTTTTCAACAAACACAAACACCTCAAAAATGCTTCTATGTTACCTTGAAGGATTTTTCCCAACAAAAGCACTGTGTAATCATGTTTTGTATTGTGTTCTTTTAGGTGATTTTAACTCCTACACATCTATCCATTTTCATGGAGTATGCAAAAGGTGGAGTGTTATTTGAATGAATTTTTAGTGCTAGAATATTGAGTAAAGATACAATTTTACTATATTCCTTCCCTTAACCATTTATTTTGAATTTTCTATTATAGTAATCACCTTTTAACAAAATATCTAATATTTAATTTAATTAAATTTCCTAATCCTTTTCTCGAAAAATTATATTTTTCAATAGCTCATTTCCAAAATTTTTCACTTCCATCATAAAGTAAGAAACACATAATATACTATAAATTATTATATATATTTTTTATTATTCATTTTCTTTAAATTTCAATTTCATTAATTTTCCTTTAGGAAATATTCAATAGGAATTTTAAGCTGTAGCAATATTTATTGGATGGAATCCCTACACCATGTCTGAAAATCAAAAATTTCAATTTCTATATGGTCTCCTTTAAAAATTTTCATTGATCTTTAACTTATTTTCCATCAGTCCATTTTAGACATATTAATTTATTTATAATTTTTATCTATATAATATACCTTCCTATATTTATCCCCTACTATATTTAGGCCCTAAATTTGTCATTGACACTCCTTAATATATTACACCCAAGGTATTATGATAAAGGGAGTATGCTGTAAAGGTTTCAAGTTGATATTCTATTTGTTATATAATTAAATTCTATGATTTCCCACATGTATTTCTTATAGATTTATTTTTTTAGGTTATATATTTTTTAAACATTGATCTTATAAAAAATATATAACAATCAGGGTTGAGTTCCAAGAACTTTATAGCAGGATTTGGATGTTAAAAATGTTTTGAGGTACTTTTATCTTAAAAAACATATGTTGAGGTTGAGATATTATAAATGTTTTAAGGAAAGATTCCATTTTATTATCAATTTTGTTGTTATTTGATGATTTGGTTGAGTTTCAGGAATTTATTGACTATTTTAGGAGGTTTGGAGGTGTTTTAGAGGCTTTAAGGTTGGCTCACAATTAAGGGAAGGCATGATAATTCTCCCGATAACGAGAAAAATTCTCCAAACTTGGATAATTTAGTATCATTATTCTTTAAAAAATGCACTCCAACAGTATTAGTGATATAATAAAGGATCTTAATGTTATAAAGGATCTAATTAAATCCATTTATCTGAATCCAAACCTACACATATATACTTTTATGTTATTTATTCTCAACCTCTCATAGAAAATATTTTTATGGAATTGAGTTTTGTTAATTCCTCTACTATTGTGTCCATGATAATTTCCTTTTAAATATAATTTTTATTGTTATTATGCATATTTATTATTATGATAATATCATGTGTCACTTAATGGAGTAAAATTTTAGAGCCCCAAAGGCTTTTTTGAACTTATTTTTCTTGAGGTTTTTTTCTCATGGTTATCACAACTATTTACGTGATATCTTTTGTTGGAAAAAATTTATTTATATTAATAACACATCTATTTATTGTAAAAAATTTCATATGCACTAAATTTGTTTTTTATTCATTTTTTTCATGTTACCTTTTTGTGATGGATTTTAGTATTTCATTTCCTAATCAGGTTTCAAAGAAAATTTTGAGAATTGATCTTCCCTTGAAGTTAATACACTTTTGAAGGAAATTTTGTAAGGATATTATTTGAAATAAAGATATTCCTTTCAGAAACCATCTAATAGTTTTACCATTATAGCCAATTATTAAAATTAAATAATATACATGCATGATTTCCATATCCTTTCCAATGTATAGAGTATTTGACACTTCATTATAGAAAATTTTCATCCCAAAAAACTAAGACTATGGCTCAAATATTCCCTACTTTAAAGAATTTTTTATTGGAGTTATTATAGTAAACATTACTTACATCCTTAAGTGAATACATATACTTAGGTTGTTTATATTAATCATTAGAAGAAATGGAGTTGTTTTCATCTGAAGATACTCTTTTTTTATTTGATCATTAATTCTACTTATGATCTTGACGATATTGTGATTCAATAGAATTTTTTATATTTTATAGTTGGTAATATTTGATCCCGTATAATACATCTTCATGTATTTTTGTTTGGTACAATTTTCGTCAGTATCCCATTTTAAGTTTCCTTTACATGAGGAAAAATTTGAGTTAGATTCTTTTATTTTACATCATGAATTTTCAAATCATATTATGTTATATCTACTAATGAAATTTTTAATTTTTTTACTAGGTTAATATATTTTTAGAATTTTACAATTATGATGAACCTAAAATAGGATCTCCTACTTCCAAATAGGCCTTTAATGATTCTGATTTTCTTATTTCCTTAAAACATATTTTTTACAACTATTAAAAACTATTGTTTAAATTTGGTTCTATTTAATTTAGATAATATAGATTTATATTATTGTTTCATAACTAACTTTTTAAATGTTTTATATATAGTTAAATAATAACCCATGGTTTCTTTACATATTTTCTATTTATTATTTTAATTTTTTAATTCATGATCAACACATTATTTTTAAAAATAAAAAAAATCAAATCCCATGAAATTTAATGGGGGAAAATAGGAGTTATTTATAATATAGTAATATAATCATGAAAATAATATATATAGGAAGGACCCCACAACCCACTTCCCACCAACTCCATCACCATCAAGAAGAAAAATATCCACAGGTGAATACAACACCACATTCTTATCAATATAATGTTAAATTCACAAAAATGAATCCAACATACTATGGGTAATGGAACAAGTAGTAGGTCATGTAATAAAACTAAAATATTGGGTTTTATTAGGAATATAATATGGGTTTTAGATATCACTTTATCTAATTCAATTAGTAGTTTCATAGTTAACGGATAGTAAAATGTATATCAATTTTAGAAATAAAAAAAATATGAGATGATATACTAACATTTATAAATATCTTAGGTAACACAACTCGTCACTTTCATTGAAATTCCAAACAACTAAACCTAGATTATTCTTTATAATCAAATTTACTAGTAGGAAAAGTCAAATAAAGTTAAACTTATTTGTGAAACATTTTCTTTATCTAAGGTATCTAAGTAATCTATAAATTCCAATAAATCTCAAATCATTGGAAAATTCATAATTCATCGTCATATTCTGAAATGTCACATTTTATTATCCTCCTTATATTTAATAGTTATTTCTTGTAAACATGAGAAATAACTAGGATAAATAATACCAAATACTATAATTTATGGTTATTATGCCATGAGATAATACCTATAGTGTTGGGAGATTTATGTCAGGGATAATGATGAGTATTTGATATCATGGATTGAAATCTAGATTAATTTTGAGGAGGAGTTTCTCAATTCCATTCTTAGAATTAATTGATAGCAGGTGATGTTATCTATTCAGTATGGGATTTCACTATGTTAGAGTTTTCTGTAAGATTGATGAATCTTTTCTATTGTTCTATTATCATGATTTCTAATAAGGAGTTGATAGATTTAAATTTTTTAGTGTGTTTTACAACTCGAGATCTAGTGTTAGGTGAATTTTCATTGACTAGGGACTTATTCATAGGTGATTGAGATAATAGATGTGGTCGGGTGGGAACTTTCATGTCTTGTTATAAATCAGAGAGATATTAAACATCCAATCTTGGATTTAGGGATATGAGGGTTCACCCACCTTTATTTTTTATATATTTACAATAATGTGGAAATGATCAAGGCAGTCATAAATATTTGGTATGTGTATATCTCAACTATACGAGGGTCTATAGGGTTCAGTCTATAACATATATGGTGTTATCGGTCATATATAGGCTATATGTCTCTTTTCTTAGAGACATGTTCATAGTATAATTGTGAATGGACCACTCAAAAATTTCTAGAGGCATCCTCAACAATAGTTACCTCCAATTGATCATCTTCATTAATAGGATAGGAAATCTTAATATACTAGAATTTAGATCTTGTAAAGGTAAACATAGTGATATTCCTTAACTATAGAGATCACCTTCTAGACATATCCAAGGTGGAATTATAAAAAAGACCATTGAGGTGGGGGACTTGGGTGTGGAATGCCTCTTACGATGGAGGTGGAATTAATAAATGGGATGAATATAGTTATAGGAATGATTTTCATTATTTTCGTCCTCACATATATTTTGTTTGAAATTGGAACTTAAAATTCATTTATTACACAAAAAATTCTTTAAGGGTTAGAGCTTCTAGAAGAAAGGAATCCTAGGCCACTTTTATTTACTACTCCCATTAAGGGTCAATTGAGATTATTAGAGATATGTCCTGTGTGTGATATAGCTATGGGGAATGATTAGAATTCCTTTGAGTCATTATTTCTATATATTTGACCATATTACATCATCCTTAGATTAATTTGTTTTTATATTATATAAGATTTTTAAGATTATTATTATAGAAGGGCTATATTCTCCAACCTTGAAGGGGATTGTGTGAATTTTTTTTGGAGAGAGAGAGAGGTAGTCATATATTGAATTAGTGTATTAAGCCTCAGGATATTATCTATCAATTAGAGAGGATGATATTTTATGCATATTTTTTAGTGGAGGATGAACTTCCTAGAGTTATATGGGAATATTTTAATGTTTTTCTAGAGGAAGTGATGAGTTTTCCTATGAGGCAAGGAATTAATTTTGGGATAGAGTTATACTAGGTGCCTCACCAATTGAAACATTGACTTATCAAATGGAACTAGTGGGGTTTCCACTATAAATAACACTAAATAGTGTAAATTTAATATCACCACTTCTAATAAGAGAAATCTTGGTATTCATTACATTTTTAAGTACGATGTTTTTTACCGCCACTAATAAATATTTAATAGCAGTTCTTAAAATAACCACCACTAAAGATGTATTTAGGGGTTATTTATTAATAAACCTATACTAAATAGGTTCACATATCACAAGGAGGATCCCATTTCTTCTTCCACTATTTCTCTATTCCCTATCCTATATTTCTCATGGACGTGACTCCTCGATGAAAGCTCAACCTCTTCAAAAACTCCAGCTTGACTATAACTACTCATCATGGAAAGACTCTAGTTAATCCTCCCCTCCTCAATTCCATACACTTATGAAGAAAATTTGAAGAAGAAACATCCTCTTTATAGTATTATTTAGGATAAACCAATGTTTCTTTATTTAAACATTAATCACTTATCACTTTAGATATTATAGAACAATATATTGATTTTTGTGTGTTATCATTTCTGAGAGGCCATAATAATCTTCTCTTTACCATTTAATTTTATATAATTCATCTAAAGATACCCTGAAAATTATTGGATTAAATTAACATATAATTGAATATCTCAAACATAGGTGTAATTTTTTTCATTACCCATTATTTTCATAGTACCATCCATTAGTTATCAATCACAAACTACGAGACAAAACAAGGTTAATAAAATTGATTAATGCTATTTTAGAATGTATCCTTCTATGTGGAGACTTAAACTTTAATTACTTATATAATTCATTACATAATAGAACCTAAAATCTAAACTTCTATTTTAAAATCTATAAGTGAAACAAAGAAGTAAAACTAGAGAAAAAATTCTTATGTATTATATCCACGCACCCAAGCTATTTTACTCTTATTTGCAAACAACAAAAATGACCCTTATGGGATGTTATTTCCATTTAGGATTTTATTTTTTTAGTAAGATTAAATATCACCTAGTATAGGTCACATTTATCAAATAAAATTATATATATTCATTGATATGGACTAAATCTATGTAAATACCCATGAAAAAGTCTCAATTTCATAAACATCATATTTAGAAAAGCCATCCAAAATGTTTAAATCAATGAAATAATCACTAGGTTCTGTAGTTATACCAAAGAAACTATTAATGATGAGTGAAAATTACACAAATACTTTCTTAATATTTTTTTTCTCAGAGTACCAACATCATGTAATAAAAACTAATATTCTATAAAATTGGTTATAATTACTATGGTTATGTTTGTGTGTGTATAGACAAATTCCGATTATCTCCAGTCATATTTTTTCGACCATCTAAATAAACTTAACCAATTTTATATTGACATTTATAAATAATAGTTTCATGTTCTTTAATGATCTCTTCTATATCAAGTGACCTTATACATCTCAAATTATATTTAACCTGCAATTTACATTCATAAAAAAATTATTGTAGTTGTTATTTTTCATAAAAAACTATTTAAATGCTTCATGTTGCTTCAATTAATAATAAATATTTTATATCATAATTATATTTGATGGTCTGTTTTCATTAAAATTTTAAAACTATATTTTTTTGATAGTAATGTTTTTATTTAATAAAACTTTTATATTATTCTTAACATGATATTATTCAGTGAATTAGAGTTATGTTTTTTATTTAGATATTTATTAATTTCGTACAAATGGAAAAAGTTTGGATTAATTTACCCTGAAATAAAATTCAATATATGAAGGGATTGGAGGAGTTTTAATATTTTTTAATTTTAAATCGATCTGTAGGTGGAGAATAAAATGTCCATGCCCTGATTATAATTTTAGACTGTGTTTAAAAAGACTTGAATTTTTTTATCACTTGATATTGAAAAAAATTTCTGCTGGATATGTGAGATGGATTCAGAATGAGGAATTAGAAATTGTAGAAATTTCACCATCTATCCATCATCAAAATGAACAACTTACTACCCCAATAGTGGAGAATGAGATTTGGAACCTGATTAATGATGTTTTTCACATTGTATAGAATGATAATGATTGTAATATATTAGTGGATCTACTTTCAGATTTTCTAGATATTAATACGAGATAGAATATAAGTAATCATTAAAATGTGGTTTATGGATTACTGGATGATATAAATAATGAGTTATATAAAGGATGTATCAAATATAAAAAATTTACCTTCTTACTAAAGTTGTTCCATATCTAGTGCTTTTGTGTAATTACAGGAAAAGAAATGTCGATGATATTGGATTTACTACATGATGAATTTTTTTAAAGCTAATATCCTTCAGTCATGTTATGAGATGAGTAAAGTTTTTAATAAAATTTATATCAATTTTAAAAATATACATTAGTGTCCTAATGACTACATGTTGTATCAGGGAGAAGAATTAGATTTGGAAGAGTGTAAAAGATGTTATACATCTGGATGGAAATCAGTGAATCATGATGAAAGTTTGAACAAACGAACTATAAATAAGAGGAGAAATAAAACTAATTTAAAGGATATATATTAATTTATATTATAACTCAGATAACATATATTGTTCATGTTATCTAAAATTATAGATAAAATTAAGTGGCATGCTATGGAAAACAGTAATGACAGGTTTATATATCATCCTTGAGATTCGAAAGCATGGAAATCATTTATTTATTTATATACAAATTTCTATTTAGATAAAAGTAATGTGCATTTGGGATTGGATACAGATGAATTTAATCCATTCAATACTCTATGTATAACTTATAGCATATGAAAAGTTATTTTGATACCTCATCTACCTCTGTGTAAGTGTATTCAACAAATTTCTTTTAGTATTCTGATGATCATTATAGGAAATAAAATTACTATAAATGACACCAAGATATATCTTCAACCTATTATATAATAATTAAAAGTGTTATTGGATAATGGTGTAGATAAATATGATGCACCGACAACCAAAATGTTCAAAATGTATGCTTCCCTAATGTGAATGATTAGGGAATTTTCTAGATTAGAAAACTTTTTTAGTTAGAACACTCACACTGGTCAGGCATGTCTAGTTTCTAATGTTGTAGAAAGTTGTTTTTATGCATCAACTTGAATTCATTATTGCATCTTATAGATATTTTATTCACAGGTCATAATTTGATGGAAAAAATGATTTGAGGTCACCGCCAAAATTGTTATTAGGTTTATAAATTAGGCCATAATTATCAATTATTGATATATAATTTGGGAAGGAGTATCATCTGAAGGTTTCTTGGAAAATAATTTATAGTTCATCATGTACAGTTAGCACCCAACAATATAATAAACAAAGTATTTTTTTTTTCAAATTTCCTTATTATGAATTTCTATTGCTACATCATAATCTTGACGTTATGAGTATTAAAAAAATGTATGCGATAATTTGGTTATTACAACATTGAATGAGAATTAAAAACTAAAAGTTCATCTTCATACTTATAAGGACTTATAAGAAATGAATATAAAGTATGATCTATGGTAAAATTAAAATGGAAATTGCCTGATAGTAGTTTTTACATTGAAAAAATAAGAAAAAAATGCTTTCCTCCGAAGACTAAAAAATGTGAGAGTACCTAATAGATATTCAAGTAACATTTTAATATGTATTGACTTGAAACATCATAAGTTACATGAACCTAGAATTCAAAAATCACATATTTATGGAGTAATTTATACGTTTGGAATTGTGTAAATTGTTACTTTATAAAATAACAGTAGTTGTAATTGAGTATTGCACATTATTTAGACATCTTTGTGAGAATCTTTAAACCCATTTAAGCATGAAAAACTTTAATATATAATTGCAATGTAACTTTTTCAGATGTATATGACATTGCCCCCATCATTTTTCATCATAACGATTCATCTAACTGTTTATTTGACTGGGGAAGTAAAAATAGGAGGACCCATACAATATCAATGGATATATCCCATCAAGAGGTATTGATATATTGATTTTTTATAAATAATACATTAAAATTTTCAAAATTCTTTTATATGTGGTTATTTTTTCTATGTTACATTATTTAATTAGGTATCTATTTAGTTTAATTTTTTTATGAAAAATAAATCTCCACTAGAGGGTTCTATTATAGAAGGTTATATAGTGGAAGATCATCTCACCTTTTGTTTGCGATATTTAGATAATATTGAGATGATATTTAGTTAATTTAGACATATTGAAGATAACACAAATCAATTATAATTATACTATAATTAAAAAAACTCTATAGTTTTGGTACATAATGTTGGGAAAATATCATTCATTTTATTAATAAAAAAAGGGTTCATATAGGCACATTGATATGTGTTACTCAATAATGACATTGAAGATCATTTTATTAAATAATTGAAGACAAAAACAAAGATATGAATACGTAGCCGAGCATGAAATGATAAATAGATAAAAAAATTCAGTAAAATATTATGTATTTATTGGTTTTCATGTCGAGTAAGATCATAATAAATTTTCATATTCCTAAAATATTGGTATAATTATATTTTTTAACTAATAATATTATATATATATACATATAGATCATACATGTTGATAATTGAGCTAGAGATCTTCATGATTTGAAATATTTGGCTCGAGGAACTTTTAATAAGTGCAATAGATCAACTTCTTATAATATTAATGATTTTAAATTTCATATACTTTTGCATGAATAAGGTCTGAAAACATAAAATAGTGGCATCTTAACAAAATTAATAGACTTGGGATACTATGGTATGTGGATTGAAATTACCAAATTAAATTATTATGGAAAAATTTTCATATATGTTATTCAAATTCAAGTGTGTCTATATTTATAGGGTAACAAGGAAATATTTGTTATAATTTACTTATTTTAACTTATTCTGTTTATTTACACTGGTGAATTTGAAGAACATGAATGATTACCAATATATTTTATAAACCTTAAATCATGAGTTATTATATAAATACACACATAATAAAATAAACAAATATTTATAGGCCTAATAACTTTGTGAAATTAGTTACATAGAAAAATAGCTTAAAATTGGGATACACCATCATTATTTAAAACTAGTTTACATTCTATTTAAATCCCATCACTCTTCTAAAACTACACAGGACAACTTGGTGATGTACATAAGAAAGGGGTGGGCTATAAAGACAAGTAAGAGAATAATAAAAAAATAACATGATTAAATTAATAAATGTGAGTCAATAGGCATATAAAGGTGACATAAAATGGGTGAAATCATAAACATGAACATCAAATCATGATATAAGATGATAACATCAAGACAACATAGGAATGTGGAAATAACATAAAACCTGAAATCATAAGAATAAGTCAAATCTAAATGAAAAAAAATCACATGATATTATTATTAGGATAACTTCTTTTGAACCATACATGGTATGTCATGAGATAAAATCATTACCCAATGCATTTGAGGTCTATATAATTCTGGTCCCACCCATCACATTCATATCATTTACATGCATTTGTGTTCCATGTCAATTATAAAACATAAGAATGTATCTAATAAATTTTAATCCCATGATTAAGGAGTGTGGGTTATATAAATTTAACCCCCCAATAAACTATTAAATGTTATATCTAGGTGAATACCGTTGATTAGAAACAAGTATGGGTATTAACAACAAAAAAGTTTTTCATAAAAAATCCTGGAATAATTTCATCCGCATAATAAGTACACATAAAGGATCACAAAATGTTTTAATGAGAGTGAAAGTGATATATAATTACTGGTGAATAATAAGTTAAGTAAAGGGATTTTTAAAAACACATTACAAGATGAGAAATTAAAAATAAAAAGGCTTATTACAAATAAAGTACTTAAAATAAAAATGAAGAGTAGAGAATCCCTTACCTTGAGAAGAAACTTCTAAAAGATTGAGAGGATATTATTAAGAGAATGGGAAAAACTTGGTAGGTATTTATAGAGGTATAGGGATAGAAAATTAATTCTCAATAGGTTTTTTTAGTGAATAGGAGTGGTTGTTTGGGTGTGAATTTATAGAAAATGGTAGATAAATTCTTTACTATTTTCTAAACTTATTTTTTGGACTCTATATGATAAAATAATCAAATACTAAAACCTTATTGGGGGTTTCCCATGGTTTCAACTAGAGAGTAATGGTTTTATATATTATATAAGTCCAAGAAATAAAAATACTAAAATAATAACATTTCTGATGTAATAGTGAGTTATATTCATAAAGAATTGATTTAAAAATATTTAAATACAATATATGTTTTGGAGGATTCATTAATGGTTTAAAAAATAAAAAAAATAACTTAAAAAACACATCATGTTAAGTTTAAACATATATTTGGTTATGTTAACCTTTTATAGAATTTATTACATCACTTTTGTGCTATTATGATTTCATAATATAGACCACATATTTATACCATATTTAAGTTTTACCTAGAAATTTGAATGTATTAGAAAATTATGAAAAATTAACCATTATCTAATTTTGATGTGTTTATTTCAAAAATAATATTCATTTTACCCAAATAATTTTCTAAATATTATAATTTTCACTTTTTAATAAAAATTCTTATTTACTAAAAAAACTAGTTTTATAATGCTAATTTCTGACCCTTATAAAAATTATATTAGACTTCATTAAATTATTTTATTGTTTATATTTAAAATAAATATTATTTAAAAATAAAATTTTATTAAAATAAAATATATTTAAAAAATTATTGAATTTATCAAAATATTATTTTAATCAAAACGATATACTTCAAAAAAAAAACAATTTGGATTTATTTATATGAAAATATAATTTTTATCAAACTCATTATATAATCATTTATTGTTATATAAAAAAAATTGATAAGTATAATCATTAATTTGTTAAAAATAAAATATAAATGTTAATATTACTCAGGTAAAGATACAGAGCCCCTTATTACACCGATGCATGACCCAAGGGTAAGGTGCGTGATAATGGTGCTTTCTTGGGGTTGTTCGACAAACATGTTTAGGTCGTGATATAAATAATCTTAGAGTATTCCCTTAAAAAGGTTCACTCAAGATTAATTTCTTTAATCATGGATTGGTATTGGTCAGGGGAAAATCCAAGTACCATCTCCCTCAGAAGATCTGATACATAGGCTTCATATGGTACAATCCTACTAGTTGAGGCCATTACATATTATGTATATGACAATTAGACTTTATCATAACCCTTAATATATATAAATATTAACCATCACTATATAGTGTATATATTATAAATTATTAAGACACTTAATGGTATTTTAAATATGACAAGCTATGTTTTATACTGGTCCAAAATAACCAAAGCAGTGCATGTATTTTCTATATCTACATTACTTAATGCGGTATTTATTCATTCAAGAGAGAATTTCATTTATAAAAGTTTGGGTCATTATATTATTCCCTGCTTAAGGAATACCACCCTTATAATTTTATTTTGTATACTAGAATAGATGAGGGTACTTCTACTCCATCACATTTTCCAATACCCACGTTTCCTCCTCAAACTTGTGAATCAACCACAACACTTTGACTAGGTCAGTTGTCTTATTTATTATAACTTTGTATTTATGATCTAATATCTCAACTATATGATCCATGTATGAAATATCATTCTCTAAATGTACAAAATCTATATTTAGTACATGTTATGGGTCTAATATGTACTTCCTTAAGAGGGACACATGGAAAACATCATGCACATGAGACATGTTAGGTGGGAGTTCTAGTCAATATTCTATATCTCTAATGTGATCAAGAATCTAAAAGGGACAATGTATCTTGGAATAAGCTCTCAATTCTTCCCAAACCTCATGAATTTTTTCCATGATGATATATGAAGGAACACCTTTTCTCTGACCTCAAGATCTATGTCTCATCGATGATTGTATGTATATGTTTTCGATCAACTTTGTGAATGTTTCATATGATGTTGAATGGTTTGAACCTTCTCTATCATCTATTGGATAAGATCGGGTACCATAAGCTTCTTATCTCCAAATTTATCCCAAAAGGTTGGATATCAAAACCTCTTCCCATATAGATACTCATAATTTTCTAATATCTTTTGAAACACATAGACCATTATATCAATATATCCTATAGAGTTTAAATGGTTCTCTTAGACTTACCATATATATTTCAGTGATAAGAAGTACTAAAACACATCTTTATATCTAATTCTTGCTGAAGACTTCTCTAGAACCTTGATGTGAAACTTAGATCCTAATTAGATACAATGGAGAGTGGAACTCCTTACATTATTAACACTCCATTGTGTATATCATGGGGATTTGGTTAATAGATAAATCAAACTTTATAGAAATTAAATTAAATGACTTTTTAAGGTGATTAGTTACCACCCAGATTGTGTTATTGCCTCTAGATTACTTGGGGTGTCCTACAATGAAATCCATGGTTATGTTTTCACATATCCATACAAGTATGGGAAATGATTTTATCAAACTTATAGACCTATGTTGTTTATCCTTGACTTGTTGGAATTCCAAGAATTAAGATAATCCTATGGAATCTCCCTATTTATGTTATCCCACCAATTGTTTTCCATATATCTATAAATCTTAGTGATTTCTAGATAAATATAGAAGGATGAGATATAAAAATTATCCACAATTTCCCTATTCATCTCTAGTTTTGATGGGACACATATATGGGTTCCAAATCTTATGAATCTATCTTTATTAAATTTGAACTCTTGAATATTTACTAAATTTTTCTATAGCTCTTCATCATAATTTTGAGCCTCCTTGATCCTCTCAATAATGGATGGTTTAAATTTTTTTTGAGTAAGATAGGATGAAGTTCATTTTAGGATTCCAATTTCCATCCTTTTTATTTCCAATAAGATTGGATACATTTATATCCACATCATGTGTAAGGTATTAGGATCCTTTACACTCAAAGATTATACCATGTTTTCTTCATTACTAGTATGGTAATGGATTGAACAATTATAATCCTCGATCAGTTCTAACTACCTTTGCTGGAACATATTGTGTGAATATATACTTGTAGATTTTATAATCCATATATATGTCATGATTATTCCCATAGAGATAATTTCACCAAATCATCAATGGGAAGATCACTATATCCTATTATATATCATGCATTGGGTAGTTCTTCCAATGGCTCATTATTTGGTAGTAGGAATCGACTATCGCTTTATCATCTTTCTTGAGTACAAAACCCAATTCTATTTTGGATGCATCTTTGTAAATAAAAAATCCTTCCCCACTATTGATTAATGTGAGAAAAAGTGTATTTATTAGAATATTATTTACCTCTTTAAAGTTTTCCTCCCATCCATTAGTCTAGAAAACATTCAGTCCCTTCAGATCTATCTTGGTTAACAGGCTTGAAAATTGGGAGAAGTTTCTAATAAATCAATGATATTACCCTGATAATATAAGGAAACTATGGATCTCCATCAAATATTTTGGTATAGGATATCATTCAATTAACATTGTTTTTTAAGGATCCATAGATAAAAGTTTTCTGGTGATAACATTCCCCATGAATGTTACTTTCTCTGTCCAAAACTTTCATTTATTGTGATTTGCATTTAACTTTTCCTTTATCATAGTCTCCAGTATAGAATTCAAATTCTTCTCATATTCCTCCTTTATTTTGGAGTATGTAAGAATATATTTGATAAATACCACCAAAAATTTATCAAGATAACCTCTAAATACTCTATTTAACATATCCATAAAGATAACTAGAGAATTAGTGAGTCCTATTGGTTGGAGTGAGTAACACAAGAGGGGGGGGGGGTGAATTGAGTTCCCAATAAGTATTTCTGTTTAAAAAAATTAAAAATAAGTCCCCCAAATTAATAAAAACACATAGTTAATTAAAATAGTAGAATTATATAAATTTTATCTTTCAAATACTTTCTTAGAATAATGATTAAGGCTCAATTAAAAATAGTATTTGAAATCACTTCGTCTTTTTATACTAAATTATTTAATCAAACACTTTATATAAACACAAACTGAGAATAAATACCAAAGTATAGTTTTGTTTAAATATTTTAAAACATAAATCAATTTTTAGTTTAAATCCAAAAATATTAACAAAATAGATA
Source organism: Viscum album (assembly GCA_963277665.1). NCBI lineage: Eukaryota > Viridiplantae > Streptophyta > Magnoliopsida > Santalales > Viscaceae > Viscum > Viscum album. Next base: position 423,379,014 of record OY728123.1, on the reverse strand, counting down.
TTATAAATATACAAGGGGGTCAGTATCAAGTAAAGACCTAATCCCCTCCACTTGAAAATCACCTACTCCAAAATAGTTCATTATGATAATAAATAGATCCAAAACATGGATCAGAGTTTACAATTAAAATCACACATGGATGTATAGTAAAAAATCCTCTTCCATAGTTCTATAATTGTTAAAAAATAATAAAGGTCATACATGTCCTATTCAATAGTTACTCATGGGAATATAACTAAAAGAGTTTGAGAGAATATCATATATTCTCTATTTTAAGAATAAGAGACATTGTGTATAGATAAAAAGAGTATAAAAACACTCTAATCAAAAGTAAATAATAGAATGGAAATAGAAAGGGATAGATGAATTGAAAGTTAGATGTAACTCGATCTGTGATGCTTCAGTTGTTCTGAGTCCTTAAGTTTGTCTTTAAAAGGATCTCAAATAGGGTTTTCAACAAGTTAAAAAAAATAGAGTGTTGTATATGGTGCTCTTATATAAATCATTTTTTTATTTTCTATATGACATCAAAAATTGTCATTATCTCATAATAACCCTTAACTCGTAATCTAAATGAATCTCTTTAAAGGGAACATCATCGAAAGTAGTAATTGGAGAATAATCATATTTCATTAAATGCACCGATGCTTCATTTAATGTGTCAAAACTAGCCATTGGATAGTTGAAATGATCCATTGCTAAGTTAGACATGGAAATTTTCCATCACTAGAAGTATGGTTAGCTATGATCATGATAACTTAACATGTTCAACTGATGTAGAGAGGTGATGCGGTCAGTTCGTCAGTTTATGTGTTCATCTCAACTCTTTATGTGGTTAGATCAACTCTTCATGCAGTCACTACATTAGAAAAATATTATCATCATATCACTATAAATGTTTTCACATAACTTGGAATAATAATTTTATTTTTTTATGAATTCAAGTTGTTTTCTTCTTTTGTTAAGGTGGTTTTCATCTTGTGATTAGGTGATCTTTGTCTTGTGGTACGATGATCTTTGTCATGTAGTAAGGTAATATTTTCCTTGTGGTAAGGCGGTTTTCTTCTTATGTGTAGCTCCTGAGTTGAATTTTTTTGGTCGTCTATCTCATAGTATGTAGTTCTTATGCATATGGTAAGGTGAAACAAATCATGTGGTCAGGTGATACAATCACCTAACCGTCACATGATATGGTTTTATAGTAAGATCTATAATTTTATATTGTTGAAATTTTTTCCAATAAAATGTTTTGTAATAGAAAACATAAAAAACTTAAATAATAAGATAAATATGATTTGGGATCATAAAAATATGGAGGTTTTTTCCTAGGCCAACAATAACCCCCATTTTGATGATCAAAATTCATGACATGTAAAATGAGATGAATTGAATGCATCAAAATTATATTTGTAAAGGATGAAAATAACTGTAATGAGAGAGTTTCCACATTCTATAAATATTAATTTAATATCATAATGCTACCCTTTTCACATTATTAATTCAATGAATTTTAATTTATTAGTATTATCCCCCTTTTAGATTATTAAAAATAAATACAGTAAGAAATAAGAGAATAAATAGAGAATTATATTAATATATAAAAAGACAGAATAAAAAATAGTACAAATAGAAAATAAAATAATCCATATTAAAAATACTTATATAAATATGAGTGAGGGTCATACCTCATATCTATAAAAATGATATGACCCTTTCCTTTTTAAGTAGAGGAAGGAGTAGAGGTGGTGTCAGGAGTAGATGAAGAGGTAGGGGCTTTAATAACCACACACCTAGAAACAGGTCTAAGTTTCTAAAAGTCTTGAGTCATATTTATCCAAAAATAATTGATTATAGAGGAGTTTGTAATTTGAGACATATTAATAGATAAGGGATATAATACAATAGTTTGAGAGGTATAAATATAGGGTTATATCAACCTAGTAAACTCATTGATAGCACGATAACCATGCTCCAAGGCCTACAAAAAAATCAATGTGATTCTTCATGAAGGAATCCAAAATAGGGTTAACAGATTTAAGATTCTCAACTTGATACTTAAAATTTTAAGCTAATGTGAGAATATTCAAATCCAGAGAAATTTTTTAGAACATCCCTTTCAAATATGAATTAATAAATATCCCACTAAGATAATAATCAATTTCTCTTTTGATTGTCTCTCTATCCTAACTAGATTGTTTGAAATCCTCATGAAAAAAAGTGAGTGTCTTAGCAGCACGAGTTTGAAACCCATCATACATAGCTTCATGATTATTGTTTAATTATTCATAAAAATATTTCATCTCATCCCAAATAAACTTTTTGATTTTGCATTCATCAATTGGATTAATAGAACAAATAATAGATGGCTGAAATAAAGAATTAATAAATCTATTTTCTAACTAAATCATCATATATGATAGATTAGATCGAATAACACCCATATGAACTATCATATATATATTCAAATTTATTTCATTCCTATTCTGAAATTAAATATGGGATGAAGATGATTGATGACCCTGGTAACAACTTCAGAAAGATCCTCTTATCCCACATTATTTAAAGAGTTTTAAAATTTATTACAATAATATTGGAGTATGCCCAATGTATCTGATTTGAATTCAAAAAGGTCATCCTTAGTGAAATATGTGGATGATGAAATAGAAGGTTTATGATCAGAAGGAGGTAGATTACTAGTTCAATTCTGACCATCTACCTCATGTAAATTGTCTATCATACTATATCCCATAGTATGATCTTAAACTCTAGTAGAAAATTCCACTACATCATTATCCAAATCTTCAAAAATATACTAATGATAAAAAAATTGAGAAGCTTCAATTCTCTCATGATTATCATCTTTATCAATCAAATATCCCTCCAAGGTTCTTTGAATAGAAAGAGTGGAATGTGCACCTTGTCCAGGTAGATTGACTCCATGATCTTCATCTAATGAACAATGATAATTTAAAACCAATCCAAAATATATAGGGGAAATCTCTCCTTGAGAAGGATCCTCTAGTAAAGTTGTCTAGGGTTACTCCTAATAATATGAGATCTCTTTGAGTTATACCCATCAGAATTCGAATCAATTGATTTATCCCACACTAGACCATCTTCATAAGTTAATTGAGCTCCTTTATTAAGGTTAAATTTTTTTTCTTCTTCTTATTCTTCATATTCTTTAATAAATACTTCTTCCTCAAAAAATTATTCACCTATAATTACTTCATATTCTATTTTTTTTCATCTCAAGAAACAATATCAACAGAGTACTCAATAATTTCATTTGGATCAAGACCTAGATCTATAATATCTCTTTGTCTAACTAGAATCTTAACTAGATTAAACTATTCATACAATTTCTCTGGGTCAACTACCCATTATTATTTCCAAGGGTTCCAGTTAACTTTCATGTTCTTATAAATCTTTTGATTAAGATAGAATCTATCAAAAGTAGTTATTTAATACTCTTCTTAAAGAACTAGTATTTTGTACTGTAGTAGAGTAGAAATTAACTTAGGATATAATAAGGAGATAAGAATTGAATCTCAATTACATAGCTCAACCATTTTCATCATAAAAAATGCACACATATTGATCTGAACTCCATTCTACATGAGAAATAGAAAAAAAGATCTTGATCTCTCAGAATGCTGAAGTATCATTTCCTCAGATAAACAACATGCTAAATGAATATGACTAAGAGTCTGCGTTGACCAATTAGATCAATAATAGTGGGTATTCTATGATTTCTATTCCAATTAAGTTTGTATAGGTCATTATATAAATAAAAATTTAGATGATTAATAGAATTCTAGCTCTGATAATCTTCATATTCACCATTGTGTGGTACACCCAAGAATTTCACCTAGTACTTTGAGGAGAAATTTCCACTATTAATCCTTAATTTTATTTTAACCTTATTCTCTATAGGAAATAATTAAATATTAGTATAAAATTCCTTAATAAGGTTTGGATAGAAGGTTCTACCATTTTTCTTAATCCATTAATCCCATTCTAGTTTCTTAATCACATTATAGACTAGCGATCAACTTGACTTCAACCATTGAGAATCAAATAATTTCTTTGTTGAAACTAGATGCTTAATGAGATGTGGGTTCTATTATTACACTGATGTACTTGGGAAGGATTTCATCTTTTTAAAATTCTTTGATGTAGGATACTGAACTGGAAAAAAAGTTTTCGAAAAATAATTTATCCTTGGAATTTTGATTCGATTTGAGATCTTTAATGGTTTGTAAATGGGAGGTAAAATAGGGTGGTTTGAGATGAGGGAGTGAGAGGCTCAAGATAAAATGAAATGATATAATCATAAGATCATAAAAATATAAAGGAGATCTAAAGGAAAATATTGGTATCATTTTGGTTCCAGATTCAAAATTTTAATTTAAATCATTTAGGGATTAAAAATAATAATATTCTTAAAATAAATCCCCCTAAAAGATTGTCCTAAAAAATTTAAAGTAAAAATTGACATGGTAAGTCTAATTATTTTGAATATGTAAATATCATAAGCACTGTAGTAATAATGACTATAACTTATGGTAGGTGTTATAACCATACTACTAAGTATTCCATGATAAGTATAAATTAACCATATGAATATAAATTTACAACTAGAATATTAAATTTGCAATAATATATGATATGGTAATAGGTTTTCATAGTAAGCACGGTGATCATATGAAAAAAATTAACCCACAGTCACCCTACTGACTATGTAAAACATATATCACATTTATTTCTAGAAAAACATTAAAAAAAATTTAACACATTTAAACATCTAAAACAATAACTAATGATTTATAAATAGTTTATCACATCTAATTCACGTCTGATATAGTTTAATCTCTCAACATTTAAAGGATGTGTAAATATATCAACATGATGATTTTTAGTACCTATGGATTTAAGAGTTATATAAAAAATATGGTAATGATCTCTTAGAAAGTAATGTCTTATATCAATATTATTTGTTCTAGAATGAGATATAGGATTCTTAGAAATAGCTACCACAATTTTATTATCAAAATTTATAGGGAAATGTTTGAACTGATATCTATAGTCTACCATTGTGTGTTTCATCCATAGAATATGTGTATAATAACAGCTTGCAGCTATGTACTCAGCCTCAACAGTGGATAATTTTACAAATTTCTACTTCTTACTACACCATGATTATAAAGACTTGGTCAAAAAGTGACATGTTCAAGAATTCCTTTTTCTATCTACTTTTCAAACACCAAAATATGAATCTAAATAACTGACCAAATAAAATGATTTTCCTCTATAGTAGAACAATCCTATGTTGTTTGTATTCTCGAGGAATTTTTTTTCACAGCTAACTGATGTGATTATTTTTGGTTTTCTTGAAAATGAGCACACATACACACTCTAAAAATAATTTTTATTTGTCTAGTAGTTAAGTATAGTAATATTTCAATCATTCCTTGGTAAGTGTTTTGATAAAAATATTTTCTAACTTCATCAAGATCAATCTTACAGGCTGTACTCATGGGAGTATCACTACCTTTAGTGTTACACATACCCAAACATATAAGATATTTGGTGTACTTAATTTATTTAAAATAATTACTTCCTTATTTTGAAAAATTTCTGATCCAAGAAATAATTTAAGTTCACCCATTAAAATCATTTCAAATTCACTTTGCATCATTTTTTAAAATTCAGTACACAAAAAATTTCTTGAATATTAAAAAATAATACCATAAAAATAAATTTTCTTAACTAAAACATCCTTTTAAATTCTTTCAATAGATAGATTATGATCATATATACCTTTGATAAAAGTTTTTGAAATTATAAAGGAGATGATCCTATCATACCAAGCTCTATGATATAGTTTTAAACCATATAAAAATTTAGTTAATTTAAAAACATGATCTGGAAAATGTGGACTTTGAAAACCAAGGGGTTGTTCAACAAAAAAATCCTCAATAATATAACCATTTCAAAATTAAATATTGACATCCATTTTATAGAGTTTTAAATACAAATTTGTTTCATAAGAAAGAAAAATTCTAATTTATTTAAGTCTAGCCACTGGTGCAAAGGTTTCATGTTAGTCAATGCCTTCCTCTTGACTATATTCTTGGGAAACCAATCTAGCTCTGATTATAACTATAGTTCCTAACTCATAAACTTTATTTCTAAACACCCATTTAATGACAATATTTAGGTACCATGTAGTTCTATCTAATAGTTCCTAGACATTGTCTCTTTCAAATTAATTAAGTTAAGTTATTCTTTTAATTCCATTAACTAGAATATATCATTAATTTCATCATTGATGTTCTTAGGTTTATGCTCTGAAAATAATTATTGATGTTAAACCAAGTTTCTAAGAGAATATCTAGTTTGGGGTTTTATATTTAGGTATCCAAATATATAATCTAAGGGATGATATCTATGATTCATAACAGTTCTTGGAAAATAAGTGATGAATATCTTATTATACTCTACAGGTTCTATTTTGAATAATTCATCAGAAATGAATGAGTTCTTTATAGAAGGTATGATAGAATTTTCATTAGGTTTAGCATTTATATTTAGATTGGTTAGTTCATCTTCAAGATTGTATAAAGAGGTTTTAGGCTCATGTGCATCCATTTCATAAAATTTGATATGTACAAACTCTTCTATAATCTCAGTCCTTTTGTTAAAACCTCTATTTGACTTAGTGGTTGTTGAATACCCAATGAAAATTCCTTTATCATTCTTGGAAGAAAATTTTCAAAGATTTTACTTAGTATTTAGAATAAATATTTTGAAGCCAAAAAGTCCAAAATAATTAACCTTTGGTTTTATTTCATTCCATAATTCATAAGGATTTATTTTTAAGAGAGGTAAAATTAAAATACTATTGATTATATAACTTGTTGTATTCATATCCTCTACAAAAAAATAAATAGGTAAATCATACTCATTGATAGTGGTTTGGGAAATTTACTGAAGTGTTTTTATTCTTCTTTCTACTACACTATTATGTTGTGGGGTCCTAGGGGAATAAAATTTATGATTATAGCCATGTTTTGAGCATAATGATTCAAAATATTTATTTTCAAACTCAAGACCTTGATCACTTATTAAGGCCTTACTTCTAAGTCCACCAAGATTTTATATAGGTTTGGAAAAATTAGAAAAATAGTAATAAGTTTCACTTTTGTGATCTAGAAGTAATACCCAAGTGTATCTAGAAAAGACATCTACTAGAACCTGAACATAGTGCTTCCCATTTAAGCTAGAAAATATAAAAGGTCCAAAAACTACTTGTGAACCAACTCTAGGGGTTGATAATTTGAAACTTAGTTCTTTGATTTAATAGAGATTTTGTGTTGTTTCCATTTTTGACATGGGTTACAGACTTTATCATCTGAGAAATTCAGTTTAGGTAGATCCTTCACTAACCTTTTCTTAGTTTTATTTTTAAGTGAATGAATATTTCAATGGCCTAGTCTCCTCTTCCAATGAATGATTCTTCATGAAAATAACTTAGACAAGATATATTTTTGAGAAAAAAATTAATCTAAATTAAAAGAATAAACCATTTTATTTCTTAATGTACTAAAAAATAAATCATCTTTAGAATAAAAATCATTGTAGGAATTATTTTGAACTTTAACATGGAAACCATCATCAAATAATTGAGACATGCTAAGAAGATTTTATTTCAATCCATATACAAATAAAACATTGGAAATTAAAATAGTAATAGAATTACCAATGTTTCCTAGAATAATTATATCCCATTTATCATTGTTACCGAAAGTGACATGTACACCATCAAACTAGATTAGGTTCTTGAAACTTGAATAATTACCAGTCATATGTCTGGGGAAGACACTGCCCATATACTATAACATATTACTAGAGTTTTTAAAGTAGGTTTCCTATAAAATAGATTTTAAACCAAAAATGACTTTGGTACCCATATTTTATTGGGTTTAGAAATATTAGTAATCAAAGATTTAGGGATCCATAAATATTTCATTTCTTTCTTATAAGAATAATTAAAAATTAAAAAGATAAATACATTGTTTGGTCTAGATGAATAAGAACTATTAATAGAATTAGTTAAACTAGATCTAGAAATAAATTTATTTTTAATAATCCTTCTTTTTCTAGACTAATATCTTATTACAATAGTATATTTTTGATCATTTTATTTCCAAGCATCCAGATAAAGGTATTTCTTCTATTTGTAAATCTTTCCAAATCCTTCTTTAATTATTCATTGGGTAACTCCAGCTCAGTATTTTCTTTTAACAATTCAGAATTTTTATTATTTTCTAATGTAATATCACTTTTAAAGTGAGCAAACAGAGCATTCTGCTTCTTTAAAATTTTGTTTCTAACTTTAAGTTCATTAAAGGTGTCTTCCAACATATTACAGTATTAGAAAATTTCTTAACTAGACATATTTTCCTCACTATTTTCATTATCATAATGGTTTGAAATGTGATCAGGAGATTTAGGAAAAACATTGAATACCACTGATGTGTTTTCCCATAAATAAGATATTAGCATTATCATAATTATCCCCTTTTCACGAACATGAATCACTTGAGATATCTTCAAAATAAATCCACGTTTCTTTCATAGATATATTATATCTTTTTTAATTATCCCAATACTTTTTATTATTCCTTAACATAGGGTAGTCATCTTTGATATGTCCTTTTCTCTTACATTCAAGAAAAATTATTTCGTTGGTTGAATCATCCTTTTCACATTATTTTCTAAAATTTCCTTTATTATACTTTATTTTTCAATTGGATTTCTTGAAGAATTTATTCCTTTTGTAGAAATTTTTAAAATAACTTGTCCAATTGGACATTTTCTCATCGTTATCATTATGTGACTCTTCATCACTTGAGATTTAATCTTTGATCTTCTCTTGTTTTTTGTTTTGAAATAGTAGATTTAAAAGATATAAATTTTATTTTTGGTTTATCCACTTATTACTTGTCTACTTGTAGTTATTCTTCATACATGATTCACTTTCAAATAATTTCCTTTACTTGAAGTGTACTAGTATCACATGATTCTGTTATTGATATAGATGTTCCCTTATATCTTTCTTGTTATTATTTGAGAAGTCTCATAACTTGATCTTTATCAGTGATTTTATTTCCCTAAACATGCATCATGTTTACAATATCATTTAACCTAAGACACATTTCAGATATAGACTCATTAGGCTTCATCATAAATGTTTAATATTTAATAGTGTATGTGTTTAAGCACATTTCTTTAACATTAGATGTTCCTTTATGATAAATAGATAGTTTATCAAAAATTTTTTAAGGCAGTAGAACGTACTTATATTTGGTTAAATTCATCTCCACCTAAAGCATAATAAAAACCATTTATCACTTTACAATTATTATCATATCCCATTTTAGTAGCATCACTCCAAGTTTCTCTAATAGTATGAGGTTTCTCATATTTTTATTCAATTATTGTCCAAGTATCAAAACCCAAACTCTTTAAATGAATTAGAATATTAATATGCAGTTGAGTATAGTTAGTGCCATTAAAATAAGGAGTCTGATAAGTGGTAGTTTATTCTGGAATATTGTTATCCATAAATAAATAAATTTAGAAATAATATAAATTTAAGATCTTTATAACACAATTGAATCATAGTTAAAAAGATATTTCAAGAACCTCTGATACCAAATTTTGGTAGGAGTGAGTAACTCAAGAAGGGGGGGGGGGGTGAATTGAGTTCTCAATAAAAATTTCTGTTTAAAAACTTTTAGTATTAAGTTTCCCAAATTAATAAAAACACCCAGTTAATCAAAATAGTAGAAGTATATAAATTTGATCTTTTTTTAATAATTTCTCAGAAGCATGATTAAGGATGATCTAAAATTAATATTCGAAATCACTTGAACTTTTAAAACTTAATTACTTAATCGAACACTTTATATAAACACAAATTAAGACTAATTATCAAAGAATAGTTTTTTTAAATATTTTAAACTATAAATTGATTTGTAGTTTAAAGAAACAAAACTTAAAAAAATATAAAGAAGAAATAAATAAGGGGTTCAACCTCAATCCAAGACTTAATACCCTCCACTTAGAAATCACCTACTCCCAAGATGTTTGTTATGAAAATAAATAGGTCAAAAACATAGATATGTTTTTACAACAAACAGTGCACAATTATTTTTAGGCACAAAGCCTCTCTCATTGTTCTATATGTGATGAAAAACAATACAGGCCACACATGACCTCTTCCATAGTTACTTGTGAGAATAAAAATAAAATATTTTGAGAGAATATCAAGTATATTCTAGTTTAAGAACATGAGACAGTGTATATTGATAAATAGTGTATAATAACACACTAATCAAAAGAAAATCATATAATGGAAAAATAAAGAGATAGATGAATATAAATTGACATCCAGCTCGATCTGTGATGCTTCAGTTGTTTCAAGTCCCTAAGTTTTTGTTTGGAAGGATCTTGAACAAGTTTTTCAATCAGTTCATAAAAAAGGAGTGTCATAGAAGGCTCTACTGTAGAAATAATATATTATTATCTATATTAAATCCAATGTTATCAGTAGTGTATCATCACCCCTTACTCATGATAAAAATGGACCTATTTAAAGAAATATTCATCATACGTATCCATTGAAGGATAATCATGCTATATTAAATGTATTTATGCTTCATTTAATAGAAAAAATAGCCATTATAGATTTGAAATTCCCCACTACTAAGTTAGAAAAGGTAAAATATCTTCACTTGAAGTACAACCAGCTGTTCTCTTGACAACATTTCAGAGTCAGTTGTTGTGGCAAGGTGATGTGATCGATTCATGAATGCCGGGTGGAGGTCTCTTCAAGCGCTGAACCGGATCCTTGAGGAGTATAGTGAGTGGAGTGGCCAACTCATTAACAGGGAAAAGAGCAATTTCTATGTTCCTATATCATGCAATCCGAGCAGGGTGGCCAGGATGGAGAACGTGCTTGGAATGCGGAGAGGATCATTCCCCATGGACTACCTTGGTGTTCCTTTATCGGCAGATCAGGTGCGGAATAGGGACTTCGACAAAGTGGTGAGCAGGATTTCGGATCGCATCCTGAACTGGAAAAACCACTTTCTTTCCTTCGGAGGCCGGATAACCCTGGTCAATAGTATTCTTTCTGCTATCCCGATGCATGCCTTGGCTTCCATGAGTGTGCCGAAGGGATTCATAAGGGCTATTGACAGGATTCTCGCGCGCTTTATATGGGATGTGTCAGGCGGGGGCAAGAGACGCTGGGTGTCGTGGAGTAAGATGGCTCGTCCCATCTGTGGAGGGGGGATCAATGTCCGGAGTATGGCGGAGTTGATTCCATCCTTGCATGCAAAGCTTGCATGGGAGTCCATTGAAGCCCGATCCTTGTGGGGAACGCAGATGGCTCAGCGATATAAGGAGGATACGATGTACGGGTTAGCTAGGGGGACGACTCTTTGGTCCTCGGTTTTTAACATCATTCCAATCCTCCTTCCTCTCTCTCGATGGATTGTTGGGGAAGGGAGCATTCTGTTTTGGTAACATAACTGGGCGGGGGAAGTATTAGGATACCCAGGATGCCCGACCCCTCTAACCTCCTTTAGGGAGGCAAGTTCATATCCCCTGTTTTACAAATCGATTCTCGACGCCCGCCTGCAGGAGATTTTCGACTCTGTGGTCATGAGCTCGGATCAGGACACCTGCGTCTTCACACCGTCCATGTCGGGGAGGTTCAATGCCAAGGATTTTCGGAGGATGAGCGGTATACAGGGGCAGAACGATAGGTTGAATAATGTGGCCGGGTGCAACTCGATCCCAGCGAAACTCAACTTTCTTACCTGGAGGATACGCAACAAAGCGATACCCTCTGATGACCACATCAAACGGATGGGGATCAGCCTTGCGTCGTGCTGCCATTGCTGTGGGAACAAAAGCGATGAAACCATGAACCATATATTTTTTGAGGGTGATTGGGCCCGGCATGTCTGGAAGTTCTTTGGTGTCTTCTCAGGCTTCCTTGAGCAAGGAGGCAGTGTGGAGCTGTTTATGGAGCACTGGTTCCAGGGGGCTAGTGTGTGAGGGGAGGAGTCTAAGGTACGTGCGGCTATTTTCAATGCGGCATGTTGGCACTTATGGCAAGCCAGGAACAGGGCAAGATATGAGGGGAGAAGAACCTCTGGTCGTTCTGTGGTGGCTAACATCCGATGCATGCTGATTGACCTGATTGGCGCAGCGGGAATTGGAGGGGGAAGGTTACCCTTGCGGGTGCAGCAGGCGCTTCCAAGGAGCGCCACCGGGGAAGGTGGGGTGGCGCGGGGTAGATGGATTCACTGGATTCCCCCTAGCTAAGGGATTAAGCTTAATACAGATGGTTCCTGTGTTCTGGGTGACATGAGGGGAGGAGGAGTTCTCCGGGACTCCAAAGGGAGTCTAGTGGTGGCTTTCTCAGCTCACTTTGGCAGTGGTTCTTCTATTCGGGCAGAAGCATTGGCGGTTCTGATAGGCTTATCCCTATGCAGACACAGGGGTATCTGCATTACCCATTTGGAGACGGACTCTATGATTACCCACGACTCCCTCCATGGTAGAGGCAGTACACCCTGGGCTATTACTTACACTATTAGAATGTGCAAGGCTCTCCTGAATGAGAGAGTTAGAATTTCTCACACGTGACGAGAGGGGAACAAAGTGGCTGATTATATGGCTTCTATTGCAGTTCCTTTTATGCGGGTGACGTGTCTTACCAATGTGTCCAGTATGAAACCGGAGGGGGTGAACCTTGTATGGGGCGATGCCCTTGGGCTACATTATTTCCATCCCCCATGATCCTGTATCTCTCTCCCTTCTCATAAATAAAATTTTTAATGTTGGATGGATACTATCAATACATTAGAAAAATATTATCAATATATCATTTTATGGAAATTTAAACATACCTTGGAATGGTAATGATATTTTTTCATGTGTTCAGGTAGCTTCTTTATTACATTATGGTGATTTGTGTCTTGCAATAAGGTGATTATTGTCTTGTGGTAAGGTGATATTTTTCATGTATTAAGGTGATATTTTTATTACGGTAATGTTAATTTATTTTTAAGTTCATCTCATGACTTGGAAATTTTTTGGTCATTTGTATCATAATAATCAATTCATGTACATATGATAAGGTGAAACATATCATGTGGTTAGGTTATACGATCACCTGACCTTCACATGGTAAGGTGTTATGGAAAGCTCTATACTTATCCATTTAATTAAAATTTTCCATTAAATTTTTTATAAAAGACAATATAAACACCATTAATAAAACGATAAACATGATTTTTTATCATCAAAATAAGGAGGTGAAGGACTAAGATAATAAGTCCAAATAGAGTCACCATGAACTCATAATGCCCATATATTGTACAATGAGCAGTCTTGGGGATACCCTCCTTCTTCACTTTTATCTTGATAATATCATGACTGAAGATCTACCATAGAGACGTATTAGGATCCACATAGCTTATCGAACAAGTCATCAATCTATGGAAGAGGATACATATTATTTATAATGATCTTTTTAAACTCATGATAATCAATGAATATTTTCATTTACTCATCCTTATTCTTGACAAGAAGAACCGATGCACCCCACTATGAAGCACTTGGGTGTATAAAACCTTTAGATAGATTATAAAGTTGTTAGCTCTTTGGTTATTTAAGTTCAAAAGTTTTCATTATATATGGAGTCTTCTGTATTAGAAAATATTTGGATATAAGTTTGACTGATAACTCTACCTCTCATCTAGGATGAAGACCAAGAAAACACATAAGTGTATTACCATGCAATGGGATTGCATTTAAGGATGATATTTTCCATAATATAAATCATTTGATAAATATATTATTTATTATATGGTAATAATATATATGATTGAGATAATTATTCCAAAGGATATTTGTTATCCCCCATGCACTTGTATATATTCAGAGGGAAATTTTTGATTCATAGGGAGATTTAATTATCTTGACAATTTATGATAGATCTATATAAGGAAATCCAATATATATCCATAATAGCATCAAATTATAATAAATGGAGTATTACAAGGCTCACTGGGAAGTTTATCTCACAAATATAGATAGGGGATAGGTTATATACTTGAGATGAAATAATTTCCCCATTTACTACTTCCATATATAGATCCAATTCCATGTTTTGAGTTGGTGTTTAAATATATCTACTAAACTTTCGTGATATGAATGAATGATTAGAACTAGAATCAAGTACTATGTCTAATATCCTTGAATGTATAACAAATTAACCTTTCACGACATCATTTTTGTGATCCAACTCACAAATTTTAATAATATAGTATCACCAATTCTCTTTAATCCTTAGAGGTTTTTCTCATCAGTTATCCTCAACAACAGCTAGGTTAGTGCATATATTCCTATAGTGTCCTAGTTCCTTATAGTTAAAATGTTGAAAAATATGTTGATGGTTTACTAGATCATTACTTTCTTCAATCACATTGGTTGGTTTATCCGATTGGAATTCACTAGCTAGGTACCCTTCCTTTCCACACCTAACATATTTCCTTGTCCCCTTCAGGTATTTTTTTGGATTCTACTTCCTACACTTTTGACAAGTGGGATGTTGGAATTTCCTTCCACCTAGATATTTTTCCATCACTACCTTATAATTAAACTCAATTCTTTATTTCCAATCTCAAAACCCATAATAACTATGAGATTTAATAGCCATCATTTCAAATTTGAGGGCACATCAGAAAATTTCTTCATAGCTATCTACATACCGAATAAAAAATATTTTTCATGGATTTGAATTTATCCAAATAAAGAATCAGTCTAATTTTTTTTCAAGGTTAATGAAAATGGAAAAGACATATTGTGAAAGTATTTTTAAGTTTTCATTATTTTAATTGAGGATAAGGAAATACCTCTTCATTTTAAATTGGATAGTGTGAGGAAAATATTTAATAAAAAACATTTTCTTGAATTCCTTCCACTCTGTCACTCCAATGTATTCCTTAGAATTCATATCCTTGATCAAGATCCACAGTTGATAAAATTATCCCTCCACATGATAAAAAACCAGTATAAAACTTTCATAATCAGATAGTTTCTGGATAAAGAAGATATTTTCAATGGGGTTGATCTATTATTCCATGATTAAGGGATCTGAATACCCACTGACTATCAGAGGAATTTATCATATAAAGGTCTGAATAGGAACATTATACTTATTTGGGGTATGTGGGTTTTACCATGATCCAAGTTTCTTTTCAAGACCTGATTTATTTGAGTAAGTAATGACATGAAGTTCAGGATTCCTGCTCCCATCAGGTTGAGAGTCTCATTTGGGAAATAATAATATTTCCAATCACATTGGTTATTTACTCAGTTCCTCTTATTTCTATCCATTGATTAAAAATAAAATTTAAATTACTATTGGGAGTTTTCAAAATTTTATATACATAAAAGGTAAACTCTGAACATTGAGAGGATAATTGATAAATCAAATTTATTCCATTACATATGAATTTATAGGTTTCAATATAATTTATCCATTTACTAGTTACTAACAAAATATTTCCTAGTAATTTTTATTACCTTTATAATGGTTCATAAAGAGATTGTGCTTTTATCGAAGAATATCCCCTGGGAGAGTCACACTAGGTGTGCATCCAGATCTATTCATCTTGCACCAGGTGATGATCAAGTTAATACCCAATGGGCCCTTTTTAGGGTTATTACCCCTAGGTACAATTATGCTAGATCCACATACACTTTCAGCACCTAGAAAGATTTTTTTACCTGTAAAACACACACTCTATAATTTACCAAAATTTATGTATATTTTTATATGTATAGTTTATTCATTAATACTTTCAGTAAGGTTTTATAATCTAAATACACCAAAATAACAAGACCTTTCTCTAATAACAACCATGACAACCCATATATTTTGTAAACCTAATTTCATGATCTATTACATAAATACACACATCATACAATCCCATAAGATTGAGAGGTATAATGTGTTTTGGAAATTAGATACATATAAAAATAAATTAAAACATGGATATAATGAAATTATTTAAAACTACTTAAGATGCTCTTAAAATTACATACCCATCTAAAGATGCATGGGATAAACTGATGGCATACATAAGAAAGAGTTGAGCTATAAAGGCTAGTAAGGAGATAATAAAATCATATCTTGATTAAATTAATACATGTGAGTAAAGGGACATATCAAGGTGACATAAAATGGATGATAATAAAAAACATTAACATCAAATATTGATATATGAGGATAACATCAAAGTAATATAGGAATGTGGAAACAATATAGAACATGAAAACATAAGCATAAGTCAATGATAGGTGAATAGAAATCATAACATAGTGCGCTAAATATAGCCTACCATGCCCCATACCTGGTATATCATGAGAGAAAAACTTTACCCAATGCATTATAGGGACATATAATTTCAGGTTCACCTATCACATTCATATTTTGTATATACATTTTCATGGAACATTGATTATACAAAATAAAAACACCTTTCATCAATTTTAAACCCATGATCAAGGAGTTTGAGTTACATACATGGAAGTCCCCAATAAATTAATAGTATTTAAATTTAGGTGAATATACTTGAGGAAAAATGAGGTTGGTTATTCACTACACAAAAGTCTATCTTTGAAAAATCATAGAATAATTTCTACAGCATAACAACTACACATAAAGGTCAAATAAAGGGTTTAATGAGAGTGAATGGTGATTTTTAATTACTTTGGATTCATAAGGACATTAAAGGGATGTGTAAGAACAAATTAAACATGCGAAATTTCAAATCAAAAGGTATAGTATAAAGAAATTACTTGAAATGAAAATGAAGAGGAGAGAATCCCTTACCTTGAGAGGTCACTTCAAAAATCTTGAGTGGAGATTCTAAAAGCTTGAGAGCAGATTCTTAAGATCTCAGGAACACTATGGGAGAAATTTAGAGGGATAAATATAGATTAAATTAATTCTCAATGGTTTCTAGTGAATAATAGTCGGAGGTTGGGTGGGTATTTATGGAAAAAGAGGGTAATTCGTTATTAATTTCTAAACTTAGATTCTGTACTATATATGATAAAATAATCAAAACACAAAGATACATATATTTTTTAACATGATTTATTTCAAAGTGGAGCAGTTTTAATTTTTTTATAAGTTAGAAAACAATGTTTTTTAAAATAATATAATTGGTGATGTGAAAGTGAGTCATGTCCATAGAGAATTGATTTTGAAATATAAAAATATAATATAGGGTTTGGAGGATTCATTAAGGGTTTATAAAATTAATCAAATAACATTTAAAACATGTTATTTTAAAGGATAAATATATATTTGGTCATTGTTTCCTTTTATATAGTTTATTTTATCACTTTTGGGCTATTATGATTTCATAATAGAGATCATATATTTATGCAATATTTAAGTTTCACCAAAAAATTAGATTGTGTCATAATATTATGAAAAATGATCCTTCGGATAATTTTTAAATTCTAATTAAAAAAAAATATTTACTTTACCAAAATAATTTTCTAAATATGATAATTTTCACTTTTAAATAAAAATCCTTATTTACTAGATAATATTAATTTTTACAACGTTAATAACTTCATGAGACTTATAATAATTATATCAGACATTAATAAATTATATTACCATTTATATTTAAATAAATATTATTTAATAATAAAATATTATTAAGATAAAATTTATTTAATTTTTTTTGAATTTATCAAAATAATTTTTTAATTAAATCTTTATATTTTCCAAAAATACAATTTTGATTTCTTCATATCAAAATCTCATTTTTATCAAGCTCATTATATAATAATTTATTAAGTAATAATAAAAAGGATTAAATATAATCATTATTTTATTAAATATAAAATAATTTATTATTATTTTTAGGGTTTAGATATATAACTCATTATTACACCAGTGCACACCCTAAGGGTATGGTGTGCAATAATGGTGATTTCTTGGAGTGGTTCAATGAACATGGTTTGGAATATGATCTTGATAACCATGAAATTATCCTATAAATTGTTTTTCTTGAGATTCAATTAATTAATCTCTACTTGGGATGGGTCAAGGGAAAACCCGAATAATTACATCACCCTAAGAAGCTTCAATAAATGTTCTTCATATGATACAATTTTACCAGTTAAGGCCATTGCTTATTTCATCTTGTCAATTATACCTAATTATAACCCTTATTATATAATAATCATTAAGGTCATTCTATAACGACTCTATTATGAACGATTAATATTATTAACATTATTTTAATTATAAAAAGATATATTTCATAATTGTTCAAAATAAACAAAGTAGTGCATGTGTTTCCTATAACTATATTACTCAATGGTGAAATTATTCATTGTTGAGTGAATTTCAATTATAAAATTTTGGGTTGTTAAAACATGATCCATATATTTTGGATTCATAATATAAAATTTTATATTTCTTGTATGATAGAGTCGTTAAAGGGTGGAGTGTTGTATTCAATGTTAAATGAAGAGACTTGTATAATATGGGTGTTGAAGTTGAAGAATGGTTTTCTGACATAGAAACTCACCAACAATAAGATATTAATCTATTTTCCATGATTTTATTGAAATAGTTTTTCTTAAAAGTGAGGGTGAAGTTGATGAAATCATGTTAATGGTGGATTATGATAATAATATGAAAAATGATGAATTAATTGATTATATATCCATTACTTTAACTTATCTTTTATTTTCTTATTTAAAATACATGAATTTTATTAATATGTGAACAAAAAATTTATATTATTTTATTATTTTATATCATATATCATGGTCTAAATTATTTTATTTTCTTTTTGGATATAGGAATTCCAAGAACAAAAATATTTAAAGATACGAGCTATTCATCCATAACTCCCATGGAGTTGGTTGACCCTTCTGATATGCTCCAGCCTGCATCATGTATGTTCCCTATTTTTTGTTTCCCCCTTTCAATCATTTTATTCCATATAACATTCTCTCATATTCACATGATACACTCCCTAATTTAAGTGTATCACCATTTTATGCATGGATATTAGTGGGATTAGATGGAGTAGTTGAGGGGCGATCATTGAATGAGAATATGGTACCACATTTACCATCACGAGGGTACTGGAGGGTCACCATTATTTTTATGTAACTATTAATGTGAAAATATAATGTATTAAATATATATAATATATTTTGAATATATTTATTATATAGATTCATATAATAATAAAGAAAAAATGAACATGAATACATCGGATGTTTGGAAGTTGGGAAATTTTGTTTTAGTTATAACATATGACATGTTTGGAGTGGCTATAGATGATTACAATTAATTACATGAGTAGATATTGGGTCATTTTTAATTAAATTTGATATCCCTTACCATCACTTATCATGAATAGATATAAATTCCCACTAGTTGAAAGAATGATATTTTTGATTTATTTTTGAAAGTAATTCAAAGATAATGTTTATAGTTTTTTTCTATTATTCATATCAAATTAAAATTTAATTATTCTTTCATATTTATTGTGTTGATTCTTCTCCATTTTATTGTGCATGATGTGGTTTTGCATCAATTTACATTGTAAATTTTAGGGGAAAGGTGTAAGGACTTTAATTATAGTTTGTGGTGTGAGTTAAATAACACCTCCTTGATTTTCAATCAAATGTATGAAAAGGTACCCAAAGGGACACATCAAGATTAGTGATATTCCTATCTGTATAGAAATTATTATTATCTATATAATTTTTTTTATTCTGTCTTCTGACATTGATATAACTTTATTAAAAATAATTCATTTTTGTTAATATTAACATTTTTAGGAATCCTCTAAAAAAACCCATCAAATAGGGAGAAGTAAGTCATCCCACACAGAGTTGGTTCAATTTTTTTTTGAGAAGAATATTAGTTAAGGTAAAGTTTTGTATATTTATTAAATATATTTTTGTTTCATTTTAATAAGATTAATTTTTCTTTTTGTTATTTTTTTATTTGATGATATACGGGAAAGAATTTGGTCGTGAGGTCGGTTGAACTGAGTTGTGGTTCGATGTGCACAAGAAAGATGATGAAAATTATATAAATGAACCTATAAAATACATTGGAGAAAAAATAAAAATAAAAATTCATTTTATATAGAAATATATTTCATTAATTTTTTTTCCATTTTCATAAAGAAATTAAAGAAGTGTGAGGTGAAAATCCCTCACTATCACCATTATTCTCCCACAATGATGCTCTTACACAAGTTTTGGGAAAGTAATATACTTCTCATGTTTGGGGGTTAGGATTTGAGTATACCACTTATTAGTATTTGGTTGGATCTATTCTTTATTTAGTGGGATTCTTCCTCCTACAAGTTTGAGTAATTTCACTAGTCTTGATGATTTAGAGTCATGAAAGAAAATTAAAATTATTAGGAATATATTATAGGATAAGGATTCATGATAGATATTTTGAGATGAAAAAGTTATAGTGATAAAGAGTGCATTGGGTATGTTATTTAAAAGTTTGACCAATGGCATTATTTCAGTCATCACAACCCTGATATGATGGACTGCAACAGTATTGAATCCGTTACATGTATTTTAATATGTTTATACTATAATAATAATTATTTTAATTTTTTACATATCATGTAATTAAAAATAATATATATTCTTAATTCTATTTCATGTAGGAACATGATACAATGGAAGTCTTTAGAAGACCTAAAAATTTGGTCTATGTATCATCTGGAGTTAGTCATCATGACAAAGGAGAGTAGCATTGATATTGGATTCTTCTTTATATGGGGTGTATTTGTAATTGAAACTTATACATGCTGCTTGGGAAATATCTAACTGACATGTTGTATGTTTATACTAATTATGTATATATGTAGATGTTTCATTTTGTATGTTTTGGTTGACCATTAAAATTATTGAATTCTGTATATTATAGATATATGTGTATTTGATAATATAGGTATTTTTTTTATTTTAGGTTTAATGGTTGCTCTATTTTTTATAACGAGTATTAGTTTTTACCACCACAAAATTTAAAATACATTATTAATAATTTAATAGTGGTGTAAACTACTAGTAAACACTATAAAAATGTATCTAAATTCTTAAAACTTACTGCAAAATAGTTAGAAACAATTATAACCATGGGTACTTAGGGTAACTTTTTTTATAAAAAACCATCTCTTATAATATTCAAAATAGTTTCAACCACTATAAAATTAAAAATAATCAGATGAAAAAAATAAATGAAACATTTTAATTCAGAGTGGTTTTAACCACCACTTTACAAGAAATATTTTTCAGTTAAAAATATCCCCTACATACGTTTTTGTAGCAATTTAAAAACCACCCCCAAATATGGATGAGTAACTATTCCAAAAAAATACCGGACATAAAAAACAAGCATGAATTAATTGGAGAATTAAAAAAATATAATGTTTTAAAGAACCATAAGCTCTTAAAAGGAGGTAGTTTAAATAATCCCGTTTTAAAATAAACTACCTCAAATGGATGTTTTTCTTATAGTGTGTGAGAGCTAAATATTTATATTGATGTCTTATTACTAATAGGATTTATATATCCTAGTGTATCTTCATGGGAAACACTAATTATATTTTCTATAAAGGTAAATGTTAGCTTAAGGTCATACATAGACCATTGAAATATAAACTTGGTAATGATAAAAGACCATTATTTTCTACCTTAGTTTGATGATAGATTTTATCAATCGAAAGGTTTGAGATGGATCTTACTGAACCTACGTTTTTTAAACTATTTGTTATCAATAATGAAGAAAATATGATTTCTGTCAATATATTGATGATGAGAAGCTTGGAAGTCATTTTGGAGTTCCCATGAATTTTATGGATGATTTAGAAGTTCCCAAGTAAGTAAGAGATCCATTATATTATATTAATATTTATTGAGGTGAATAATTGGTGCTATATATATATATTAGTTTCTTGCATAATGTTAAGATGAATTAAAACTGGAAAATTATGTGGTGAAGAAGTTTCATCTAGATATTAGTAGTCTTTAGAGAAATATAAAAAATAATGAGGATGATGATATATATATATATATTATTATATATTTTTTGGAAAAGGTACAAGTGTTTATGGAAGGAAAAATTTTTCTAACTATTAGAAAAATCAACCGTCCAAGCAACCTGGCCACTATCGGTAGCTGACCAAGCTTAAAGACGAGAGACAATAAAAAGTTGCATAGAGGGTACATAACACATGAATGGGTCAATATAGTTGTGTATGGGTGAAGTATAGTTAGCCTATTCTATACAGATCCCCATGATGGCCCATTGGAGGGCACCAACACCAGTGGATTTTACCATTATATTAATGGAATGTAGAGGAAAATATAGGAGTCATATCCTAAAGGAAACTTCAATGTGGGATCACTGATAGGCATAACAATTAACAAATTAAAACAAAAACCATATCAAGCCGAACATTATTTCATGTATTCTGTCTTCTTCCTTTCATGATTAAATAAATTCCATGCCTATATTATTCTAGCTATATATACATGATTTCACATCCATGTAAGCATCATCCTCCATGACTATAAACATCATACCACATGAATTCCATACTATATAAAAATGATTTGAGGATGCATACGAATAATTTCTAAGACTGCATATACATGAATTAAAATCTATATAAACATGAGTTAATTTGCGTATGTATAATTTTGTATATGTGTAAACATAAACAAATATTTATATACATGTTTTTTGTTTCCGTATAAACTTTTTGTTGAACCTATGTAAACCTGGATTCCAAATTGTGTACATATCATTCCTTGGTGATTTACTTTTGAGGACGGTAGGATAAAATGATAATTATAATTCTAGAATTATATATTATAAATAAAGATAATTTGATGATTCAAAGTAAGTTTATATATTAAGTGTGAAATATCACAATGTTATTATCAATTAGAATTAATTAAAGAAAAGGAAATTAGAAATTAATAATGGATATAGAAGATATTCAATCAAAAGTTAAAACTAGAGTGTGATGTTTAACTTCATTGAAGATAAGAAGGACAACATTGTGGTGTCTACAAAATAAGAACAAAATTGTTACCATGCCATAGAAAGTGAGTGTTCCATGTAAGACACTTATATATATGTTACAAAGAGACTTGTGACACTGACCATGTCACTACATGGTATTTAATTCATTCATTG
Organism: Viscum album; assembly: GCA_963277665.1. NCBI lineage: Eukaryota > Viridiplantae > Streptophyta > Magnoliopsida > Santalales > Viscaceae > Viscum > Viscum album. The sequence goes on along the minus strand of OY728123.1, from coordinate 423,355,634 downwards.
ATAATTGTAAGGATTTTCCTAGTGTTTATAGGTGACATTTTTATGGTTCTTGGGTAATTTTCAGGTTGCACGACTATCCTAAATCGTGAAAACACACATACATATTTTAAATATGTTTCTAGTATCATCCAAACAGTCTTCACATGGTTTACTAAACCATGAATTAAAAGAACATGAACCAATAAAACCATAATATATATTTTTTTAAGTCTTATTTGTTTGATTCTACCTATTATTTTACCCATCTTAGTTAGGTGTCCACCATAGGATGTTCCCCCTTTGTTATCCTTCATCTATGGCCATTTTTATAATTATTTCTCACCAAAGTTTATTGATTCACCATGATTTATTCATTTAGATGTTCACTTATCAAATTATTATCCTTCATCATCCTTTTATTCCTATATTCTCTTCCTCCTATAAAGCCTAATTTAACCCCCTGCTATTTGGGAATATATTTTTCTTTAAAATAATACTACGTTCGATAGACTTCTCTATACTCAACCTTGAACTAAAATGATCCATGACATGTTAAATGAATACTATTAATATGGTTTTAAAATAATAAATCCTATTGTAAATAAAAATTTACAATCAATTATAAATTCATAAAAAATTAGATTGTGAACACTTAATGTTTAAACATTTTATTTTTTCAATAACATAAAATATTCTTTTTATATTGTATTTTAATTTAAAAACTAAATAGATAAATTTTAAAATTTAAATTTGGTAAAATTAAATTCATTTTTGAATATATAATTCAAAAATTATCATAGGATGGAGTTTTTTTTAACTTTTATGAAATAATTAATTTTTAGGTGAATAGTGAAAAATATAGTTTTTTATGAGAATTATACATTTTATAACTTTATTATTATATAATTACAACCTAGAAGTATATAAAAAATTTAATGAATCAAATATTCATTAAATGAGTAAAATTATTCATTTTAAATTAATTTCATATTATAGGTCATAAATTTTAAATTATTTAATAAATCCAATTTTAATCTTTATTATTAAAATTAATTATTGAGGTTAAAAATTAAGTACCCTTGTAAAAGTTAATTATGGAAAAAGTTAAAAAAAGCTAAGAGAAAAATCCTTAAATCACTCAAAGTTGTCTCCAAACTAGATGTTTGAGAATATTATATGCATTAAATTTTCAAAAACTCTTTTATTTTACACCTTTTTTTCCTTTTACCATTTAATCGTGTAATTGCATTATTGAAAACTAAAGTGTATTTACAAACATTCCATTTTTCTTCACATATAAAAGGGGAGAAAATTCACCACTTCAAGCTACACCTAAACCTATTAATTTCATCCTAAAACTATGAAAACTTTCTACTTCTATTAGCTTAGTTCAAATTAATAATCCTCTGGTCTCATTTAATTATCCTTAGGCCTTTATTTTCCAAGGATATTTCCAAGTGAAATATCAAGTTCTCAATGTAAATACTAACTTTTTCCTAACACACTATGTTTTCTATCGTTCCATTTATAATTAATTTTTTTAATATTATATGATGAATTTAAAATATATAATATAATGGATTTTATATATTATTTTAATAACTATTAGACACCATTCCCCTTTTCTCTTTTGGAAAATGAAATCAATATTCACGTATATGTTTGAAATACCGCCACCACAAATAATGATGGTTAGTTTTCCGTTAATGCCTTATATTATTGGTCCTAAAGGGGAATTTAGTAAATAAATATGGTTTTATAAAATTATTAGGATTCTAGTAAGAAAAATTTAACAACCTATTAATAATATGAGAAACAAACAATCATTGTAAATTCAATCATCCAAAATAAGCATACTAAGAGGGAAAAAATTCATATAATATAATGATTTTTATCCATTAATTATTATTATACTTATTTTAAATTATAATTTAAAAATATAATAATACATATAAAAATACCGTTATGACTCTTAAATACTTATATTACCACTTTATATTCATCCATTAATCATGAGATGTTCATGTTTGGGTCTGTATAATCACCTACTTGAAAAATGCAATAAAATAACATAATTGATGAATATGAGAACTTAATTACTAATAATATAAGATATAAATAATTATTTAATTATTTTTTTATATTTAATGGTAAAATTAATATTAAACTCATTAATTAGGAAACCAACATTTGCCTGTTAAAATTATAGAACCATGCTCTTTGCTGATTTGAACTTTAAAAATTATAAAAAAACACCCATAGAATGAAATTATAACATTATAAATAATTATAAATAATTATTTATAATACCTTTTATGTCGTTGGAATGATTAAATTAAGGATTAAAATGACTAAAAACACCACTATTATGAAACTAGTTCAAAATGATCAAGATTAATCACACCCAGTATTGAAAATAGACAACAACAAACTAATATACATGTAAAGAATAATTATAAATGAAGTTTATAAAAGTTTATATATATGAAAAGGTTTATTAAATAGGTGATTAATTCATATATGTTTTTATTATACAAGGGATTCATGTGCTTTATTGGAAGGAAAGAATTAAGGTAATGGGTTATTTATCTAAAATTTAATTTCTTGATACATATTTCATGTTGTGAACCATAATATCTTCGATATTGTGTGATTAATACTGAATGTATTTATTTTATCATATTAATTTAATTCATAGGGTTTGAATATCCATATCATGTTCTTTATTTAAATGTATTTCAATTCAAAGGATATCAAGGATTTCATGTTTTTTGAATCTCAATTCTGTTTCATTGAGATATGATTCTTATTCATCACTTGTTTCTTTTTTTGTATAAAGTGAACCAGATTAATTTATTATAATTTTTCATTAAATCTAATGTATTTAAAAATCTATCTTGACATCCCTTTTAAGGGTTTTTTATTCACGTTTTTCTAAATCTGTAAGTTATTTTGACAGATCAAATTGTGTTTCATTGAGTTATAATGGAAATTATTGAAATTATTTATTCTATTATTGGTTGCTTCCACCCTAAGATTTTATTCCATGGTACTTTCTATTTGTATTTAGGGATATTTAATTTTTAATTCAATTATTTTACCTCAATGAAGTTCTTCCTCAAGAAGTATATCATTCTTGAGAACAATTCTCACTCTCTTCAATGACTATTTCCCCTCCTTGTCTATATTTACCTTTCCTTATTATGTTCTCATTTGTATTTGGAAATATAATTATGTGTTATATTATGTGACCTTCATATTTTTCTTTTCCTATTTTAATTAGTAAGTTTGTTACTCTTTTTACAATTTGGGTTACAACTAACGATATTTCAAAATATTAAAAATATTTTCCATACTTTCAAAATCGATTGTTTTATCTCCCACTCTAAATTTATTATAAAAAAATTTATATAATTATAAAAGATCCATTATTGATGATCCTTTTAGAAATTAAATTTTTTTAAAAAATTTCACTTCACATTTTTGAAAATGAATTTTGAATGTGATCCATAACTTTGTCTTTTATGAGTATTGTAAAAACGGTTTCTATCAACTCTTTTATGGTTTCTCTCATAATATGAGAATTACTCTTTATGAAACATACTTTTAATTTTTTAAAATGGGTTTCCAAAATTATTTTAACTATTTATTATTTTAAAGTAAAATGAAATATTCTTTTATTTTTTAAAGTGAAAGTTTCATTTTTAAAAGGAATTATTGATTTTAAAATGGATTTTAAGGGATTCTATTTTCAGAAAGAATAATTTAAGTGTTTTTATGTCTTCTCAAAGAAGGTTTTTGAAAGAATATTTATCTTATAAAATTCTTCACTATTATACCTTGCTTTTGATATTAAAGGATGATTTTCAAAATCTTTTTTCAAGCTCAAAGTATTCCATTTTACATAAAACATTTTAAAGGAGTTTTCAAGCCTTTAAAGAGGGGGTATTTCCTCTTATTTTTGAAGAGACTTATCAATTGATCTTAAAATGTAAAATTTCATATGTTTCAATATACATAATTCTCCTTATGTTATACTAGGGATATTTTAAATCCACCATCCAACTTTTTTCTCTATATGACTTGTGGATTGTTCTAATAATGTTTTTCACGAAATCTGTCTCTTTTCCACTGGTTTATAAAGTTATTTCTGATGAATTAATTTTTCATGTTATAATGACACACATATATATGAATGATTGTTATTATAAATTTTGGGGTCCTATATTTCCTTAAAATGCATTGGTTAAGGATTTATATCTTATGAGATAATTATGGGAATCAAGTATTGATGCTCACTGCCTTATGAGAATCAGGAAGTGATGCCTGCTCCACTATGTTATGGGAATTAGGTATTAAATATTGATCAAATATGTTTATGGGAATTGAGTAGTGATGCCTTCTACACTATGGGAATCAGGTAATAATGCCTACTCCACAATTTTAGGAGAAAGGTGTAGTGATTTACACTCCACTATTTTATATTTTCGATGCCAATGTTAGGGATATAATTTATTGTTTTTCTTAATTTAAATTAAATTCAATATCTTTATGCCTATGATTATTATCTATATATATTTTCTATTTTCTCATGATTCCACACTCTTATGAAATGGTGTATGTTTTCCATTTTGGGATTACATGTATTTCTATCATGGAATATGGGAAAATATTATTGTCCCATATTCTATTTAAAATGATATTTGTTTTATTCTCAAGTTTATTTCTTGCTTATGATCTTACCCTTGATGTCGTGTCGAAGATTTTTTTACTTATTGATTGTTTGAGCTCACCCCTTTCTTTAGTTTCCTATTCTCCAAGAAAATGTTTGTAGAACTATATTCTGAAGTAGGTTTTATATATTGATGCTTTTTGAGAGTTTTTGAAGCCATAAAAAGGAAATATTATTAGAGTGGAAAAATTTTTCCTTTTGAATAAGAAAGATATGGGATATAATCCGTAAAGACACTATACCTTACGTGTCTTGTTATTGTGTGATTATTATAAGACTTAATGTTTATGTTGGTGGAAGTGGTGTGCTCAAGAGGAGGGGTGAATTGATCATCTAATAAAAATTTCATTAAAAATGGACAATCCTAAACTAAATCAGGTACACAGATAAAAATAACAAATAGGGATGCCTAGTCTATCACTTAGCAAATTCTATAGTTTCCATGGGAGTACAATGATAAATAAAAGAAAGTAAAGAGTATCTTATTACTGTTAAATGATGCATATGATTATGTTTTTAACATATATACAATGTAATTCAAGAATAAATCCTAATTAATGTAAAACATAAAGAGGGAGAGATTAAAATTCATTGTAGTGTTTGACAGAGATTGCATTTTGGTTTCTCTATAGTGAAATCTTCTCTTCTTGATGTTTTCCTTTAGTTTTGTGAGTATATGCAATGATTGGAAAATGTTCTTAGGTCTTATAGTAAAGTTTATATGAAAAAATAGTTTTGTAGTTTTGAAAATATAGTAGAATAACGTGTTCTTGTTTTCTTGATTTTAGTTCTATGTATCTAATCTCTCTTAAAAACACTTATTGGAGTGTTTCTTCCTTTAAATAAAGATTTTTTTCCAAATTATCCATTCAATAATAATCATTTTGTATCCTCATACTCCGAATAAATTTAAGGTAAATTAAATTCTTATATCTTTTTAGTTAATTTTGTATACCTGGCTATTAGAATATATTATTTCAATGTAATTATTGCTATAAATGATTACTTGAAGTGTTCCATGTTAGCTTGGATCCACACATTTGATCCAATTCTTAGGTAAAAAAAATTCTAACAGATTTCCTTATCAAGACATATAGTAAATCCATAAAACATATAGTAACATCGTTTGAACATGTGGTTGCTTTTAATCATACCATCACATCAAAATTTTTATAATATTCAATATCTACAAATTAGTCACTTGATTACATCATGAAATCAATCAGAAGAAATGTGAGGTCACTCTGATACTTTTCTAATGGACTAATAAGTTGGATATACCATACAATCACTTCATTGGGCCTTACAGTCACTTGGTAACTCTTGCAATTATTTGAGTCGTTTGTGAAAAATCCTACATTATCAATTGATTATACATGTAGTTGATCCACCGGGATTTGAGATCAGCTAAATCCTTAACAAAATTATACAAATTTCAATATTACTTCATACTATAAATCAAATCCTTCTTATGGTCATTCTAGTACACTCATGGTAACTTTTATATTCATGCAGTCTACTGAGTTCCTTTATGATATCCATAGATGACTTTACGATTACTTTAACATATAGGAATATTTTAAATTAAAACTATAAAATATAGGTTTCTAACACAAAATATATAATTCATTAACAACAAAATAAACATGATTTGATAACATTCAAAAAATTAATTTCTAGACTCATCCAATAATCTCTCTCTTTTTCATGACCACAAACCATGAAATAAATAAATAAATAGTGCAAGGATAAATCATGTAAATAAATAATTCTTCCATATATTTACATAAATTATTTAATATATTTAATACCCCTTTTGGGATTATAAAAAATACTATAAGAGAAAGTTTTATAAAGCTAATGTAGCCATCAAAAAGTTAATAGTTGATGTTATGAAGATACATAAAAACAAATAGATTGAATGCAAGAAATAAAGAGACAAGTATGAATAAAATAGATTGAATTAATCTTCAAAAATGGTATTGATAATTAAAATATCTCCATCAGAGTCCTTAATCAGAATAAAAAATAGTTGGTAATCTAATCATTAAAGGGTAAACGTGTGCTTTCCCTTTGTTCTTTAAGGAGAAAGAGAATGAGCATGTTAAGGAGAAGAAGTTAGACATGGTTTTAAAATCCATTTATCTATTGGTCTAATCTAATTGATATACTAAGGAATACTGAGACCAAAAAGAGTTATAGGAGATGTAGACGTTTGATTTGTAGGTGCTGAATAACTAGTTATTAGAAGAGCTGAAGGAGTTAGGATGGTAGTGATAGATATATAAATATATGGCTATAAAGGTTGTGTTATATCAGATATAAATATGGATCCATACAATATTATTTTAATAAATAAATCCTTATAAATCATGAAATGACCTAAAATAGGATCCATTACTAATAGATTTTCCAAAATTGACTTAAAGTCTTTGGTCAAAGGAGGAATCCTAAAATATAAATCCAAAGTTATAAAATGGGTATTTAAATATTACTTGGTGAATATATGATTAAGTTAATACTTGATGACATAATTTATTATATATTTATCCTTATAAGTCTTAATTTTCTCATCTTTATCCTTATCAAATAACTTCTCACCATGAGCAGTAAGGTATATATGCATCAAATTATTTTCATATTTGAAACTCTCTAAAAGATTTTGAATTTCCTTATGAATAATTTTTCAAATGAGATCTTCATCTATTAACGCTTTAGGAGGAGGAGTAAGATTTCTAGAATAACTTATGATAGCATTTAGATATCTTTTATCAAGTTTAACCAATAGATTTATCAAATATTATGAAAGAAATCCAAATTGTTCTCTAAAACATTCAAGACAATTAACTATATGATTAAATTTAAGAAATATATTCATCTGAAAATGGGAAATCATACTTTCAATTTTATGTAATGCCCCAAACCTAGTTACCCAGAGTCGGTCCATTATTACATAACGTTGGCATGATCACAAGGGATCAAATCCCAAAGGACCGATCAGTTTAGTAGCCTTGGAAGTACTAGATACATTCCTAAGTTTTACATTACATTATAAAATGGAAAACAACAACAACATTGTCTCCATTGATCACATTAATATCCCTTAGACTATACCTACAAGTCATTCATAATATACTTCTTCACATCCTGGAAAAAATAAAACATAGTATGGGGTGAGCTCAGATGCTCAGTAAGGATAACAATATAGCAGAAACTCTCATAAATAAGCATAAACATTTAAGGAAATTTACAAGACTAAAACATAAGCCTTTTAAACATAAAATTATGCAAAATATGGCCAATATAAATCAAATAACCCCATTTACTTATTCACATGGATATTCTACTTGTTGAATAATCACATGCAATATCAATAGCCAATTTCATAATGATGGAATGCATAACGCCAGACTTCATAACCGAATAGTCAAGGCCTTGTGCCAAGAATACAAATAAGATTTTGTCGAGGAATTGTGCCAAGATAACAGTTTATCTCATGAGACCTACCAATGCATCAAGGTGCTATAATGGGCTCCACCCATCACTTACTAAGTCTAATGCATTCCTCATATGAAATGGTTTAAACATAACATAAACATTCGTATTAAAACTAGCATATGAAATGTCAATAATTTATCCATAAACCGTGAATGGTGTAAAAATAACACATCCATAGTCCAAAATATCACAAAACCTTCAATACAATATTTAAGTTTTGTATCATAATAAATCAACTTCAAACAAGCTTAAAATATATCAAAGGATGTTGACATAGATGAAATAAAAACTTTTTTAGAGAAACATATATTTCTATTTTGAAATAATTTAAAATTAATATAATTATAAAATAAAAAATTTATTTTTAAAATATTCTTATAAGCTTGTATGGGAAGATTTGACGATGTTATACAGGCATAAAATAGCCTCACCCACCATATAAGTTAAAAAAAGACCTTCTTACCTTAATTTTGTCAAAAAGGTCATAAAGTACCTTGTTTGAAAAATGACGGAAAGATTCATTTCAAAAGATATATGGTAAAATAAGGATATAAATTAATTTAAACCATATTCTAGTAAATAGTAAGAATGTTTTGAAATACATTTTTAAGAAAACATGGATGTGGATGATAAAGAGGTCCCAGCAGATACTTACGTATTAACAACCTCAGATAAGAGATTGTAGAATTAACCCTTACATTGTACTTTTCCTTAGTATATGGTATGTTAACCACCTATATAATAGTTAACACATTGTTATTAAATTATACAAGAATCATATACATAAATATGATATCATATATGAACTTATAATATTGCTTTGTTAATAATATTTTTGTAATATCCTCATTTTGGGTGTTAACTGATTCATTTTCCTTTATATGATTGGTTATGTAAGCCATGTTTTTTATGGATAAGATGTATTTTATTGATATAAATAATTATATTATGTTAATAAACATTATTTTTAATCATAAAATTTATTCTTGAATGATTACGTTGGGGAATGAATCTCATTGCGTTCGTGGAGACGGTAATCCATACGTACGCACGAGCGACAATATCATTAAATTGATAGTGAATTTGTTTGTTATTGGATGTTATATCATATATAAAGAATCCTTATCATGTTATATTTATTATTTACATCAGTTATACTCATTATTATACCCATCCAAATATTGAAGCGTAAGAATAATAGACTACACCACGACGTGCAGACAGTAAGACGTATTTACGCACGTATGCTGACTTTTTCATTTATAGGATGGATAAAATAAAGAATATGGTTGTACCATATTTATAATAAAATCACAATATTTATAAGGTACTTCATTTATTATTTTGTTTTTGAAACAACAAAGAAAGAGGAAGTGGAAGAAGAAATGAACCTGAAAGTGGGTGTTGAAATTATTAACTCTTCTTCGGGTGTTTCCTTTTGAGTTGATCAAAAGGGATCATTAGGTGGAATTTCTCATCAAAGTAAGGGATCTAGATTGAAGAAAGGATATTTGATAAGATATTTGTCAGGGGTTGTCCGATCCATATGGATTTGGAGGTTTTAATTTAAGAGAAAGGGAAGTACCCTTTTATAAGAGAAGTGAGGTCACTTTTGGAAAAGCTTGAAATAATATTTTATAATAAAATAATTTTCTGTTTCTAATTGCTAAAAAATGATTTATTTAGAGGATAATGTGAGGATGGGTCTAAAACCTCTCAACCAATAGGTTTTAAATAGGTTTAGGTCATCATATTAACCTTATCTTTTAGATTTAACTCTTATTTAAATTGTTTGTCATTTACCATGTCTCTTTATATTTTTATATTATATGGTTAATAAAATTACTATAACGAGCCAAGAGAACCCCAAGTGGTTCATTATTAATATATATAATATTATATAAGTCCTTTGTACAGACCTTATATTTTTTGGAATATTATATCAATTAATAATATAGTATTTTTTTTAAAAACTCAATTATGTCAATTTTGACACTATTTAGTTTTTGGTTTTTTTGAAAATCATAACAGCATGATTACTTCGAAAAAAAATTATTTAATAAACTCTAACATGTCATTTTAACCTATAAATTTAGTTTAATTCATCATAAGTCTCAATTTACATTTATTTGGATATTTATAATATCAATTATTTTAATATTTCATTAATAAGGTAATTACTACAACATCATTGTGTCATAAATAAATCAACTTATTTAATGTTTAAAAATTATAAATAAAATACCATTATGTAGGAATTATTTTTATCTTTATAATTAATATTTATTTTCAAATTTATATTGTGTGTATATCTATATTAAAAATGGTTTAGTTATTAAACTTTGAATTTAACACTTTTAACTCTTCTTTAAATAAAATAACAATAAATGTACTAATATAATACAAGTGGAACAAAAGGATCATATTTTATTCCTAAGTTTGTTTTTAGTTGAATCAAACTTATCTAATAGAATTATGACATATGTTAGGGTAATTATAATATCATTTTTACCCTTAATTACCCCTATTTACTTTTAACTATGGTAAATAAAAGTCAAAAGTTACTATTCACTAAAAATTATTTTCATATTATTGAACCACATTTTACTTACTGATTTCAACCAAATCTCTCAGATTTTTGAAATTCAACTCACCAAAGTGGTAAAATTAAGTTTTATGCAAATTTGTAAATGCACCTAGAAGGTGGGTAAAAAAGAGTAAAAAGTTCAATAAAATTTTATATATCTAAAATTATTATAAAATGACTTCAATGAATTACATTGAACATATATAGGTATTATATATCTATTTTGACCTATAATAAATTAAAATAAAATAATTAATTATTTAAATAAAAAGTCGGTTTAAAACAATAACGTAGTGTTTTTCACTATTCATCAAAAAATGATAGTTCTCAGAAAAATACCAGAAATTCACCCTAAGCTGATTTTGATATTCTGAATCCAAAAATGAAGTCCATTTTGAAAATTAAAATTTATAAAATTTCAAAAAGTGGGTATTACTATTCATAACGGTTAGTTTCATTGGTCGTGGTGCATAAAAACTCTAAGTTGCGTACAACACAAGCTATTGTATTATTCAAAGGGAAATGCACCGTGGAAGATTGGGGTGTTACATTGTAAAAAATATATCCCATTTTATACCATATTCACTAGAATTTCATAAACATAGAAATATTTCTTTTTACAATTTTATAAGGTCATTATTAAACAAAATAAAATCAGTTAAAGTTATAAATAAGAGGAAAAGAAGCAGCATATTGGTATAGAGTAGGGTTAGGAGTTGAGCCACTAAAAAACAAATTAATGGGTCTCAACATAGATAATTCATTATATGAGGTGTTAAAACTTGGTTTATTAATATACCAAATAAAAATATCATAGTCTTCTACCTGTAAAATATATATTCATGGAGATGAATCTTATACAAGATCACCTTGGACAGAGAATTCCAAATCATGTCCTAGAGAATAATGATTAGTCAGTTCTATAAAATTTGAACCAAACGTAGTCTAAAAGACATCTTTAACTAAGAGGACCGACTTTCTATATCTAATACACCAATACTAAGGATAAAATTTTTGTAAACCAATTCAAATCTATTTTCTTTTCTTTAATGACTTCACGAGACAATATATGTGGCTTTAAGGGTTTTGTTGTTCTATTGGGGAAAACTTTAAATATTTTATAATTTCACAATATTTCCAAAGTTTTATCCTCAATTGAATGGTTAATCTTCACTAATATTTCCTAATATTCAAATATTTTAAGTTTGGGGTTTAGTTGAAATTGGGTTAGTGTTAGGTTTAAATTGTAGAGAGATGATTCAAATTATAATTTTGAGGCTATTTAAGAATAAGTTAGGGCTAAAAAATAGTAAATAATTGTAAGGAAATAAAATAGAATAAGAAATAAATAAATATATATAGTATCTTGAAAACTAAGGCATGGTAGATTTGTTTCTCAAAAATTTGTAAAGGAAAATTCAATTGACCATACAATATTGATTGATTATATAAAAAACATAAATAGAAACATAATATAATGATATTAAATATCAAAAACATTCATTAGATAAATCACATAAAAATATTACCTTAATTAATAAGATATATCAAATTAAACATAAAATAGTTATACAATATAAATCATCCCAAATTAATGTATGATATAATTTAGTCTCTCACCATTCATAGGATTTGTAAGGATTGCATCTTACTGATGTTTAGTGCCAATGAATTCAAGAGTGATATATCATTTCTTAAAATGATCTCTAAAAAAATGATATATAACATAATATATTTATTCAAGGAATGATATACATGATTATTAGAGATATTAATTTCACTTTTATTATCGTAGTTTATAGGGACATATCTAAATTGATATACATAATCTATCAATGTGTGTTTCATCCAGAGAATTTTTGTATAATAATTTCCTGCAACTATGTATTGATCTTCAGTAGTGGATAATGAAATAGTGTTCTATTTCTTACAACCCGAAGATGATATAGACTTTCCTAAAAAGAGACATGTTATAGAGGTGTTTTTCTATCTAGTATAAAACCACTAAAATCAGTATTTGAATAACTAATTAACTCAAAAGTGTATCATCTTGAAAAAAGAATTCCAAAATTAATTGTTTTCTTAAGGTGTGTAAAAATAATTTTAATTGTATTTAGATGATATTACCAAGGGTTTTCATGAAATTGAGCATACACACAAACACTATACATAATATCAGGTAGGATAACAGTCAAGTATAGTAAAATTATAATTATACCTCTTTAAACTATTTGTTCAACTGGTTTTCCAGTTTCACCTAAATCGAATTTACTATTTTTACTTATAGCAGTGTTAGTAATTTTTGTGTTATCCATGTAAAATCATTTTAATGATCTTTTATTGTATTTTTTTTCTTAAAATAATTTTTTGTTTTGGAATATTTTAAAACCAAGAAAAAAATTTAACGCACCCATTATACTCATTTCCAATTCATTTTACATCATTTTAGAAATTTCAATACACAAACAGTTTTTGAAGGAGCCAAAAATAATATCATCATAATTTATTTTAACTACTAAAATAAATTATGATTTTTTTTTTATAAATATGTAATGATCAACTATCCCTTTTTAAAAAAAATTAGAAATCAAGGAAGTGATAATCCTATCATATCAAGCTCTAGGATCTTATGTTAATCCAAAAATAGTTTTAGAATGTTTAAAAAATGATTTGGGAAAATGGGAATTTTAAAATCCTAGTGGTTGTTGAATAAAAACAACCTCAATAATATATCTATTAATGAATTAACTCTTGACATCCATTTGAAATAGTTCGAAATTTGGATGCACTATATAAGAAAACAGTATTTAAATAGATTCATGTTTAGCCATAAGTGAAAATATTTCTTCATAATCAGTCACTTCTTATTGAGTATAACCTTGTGTAACTAGTCTATATTTATTTATAACTATAGTTATAGATTAATAAACATTGTTTCTATGTTACCATTTAGTTTTAATAATTAGATAGTCTTTAGATCTTTCCATTAGTTTTAATAATTTATTTATTTAAAACTTATATAACTATATTTGCATATCCGTGACCCAAAATTAAACATTATAAATCCAATAGCGTTTTTAGTCTCAATATTAAATAAGAAAACTTAATGTTCAATATGGTATTTAAGAGAAATTCTAGCCTGAGTTTCTCTGTCTAGGTCCCCCAAAAAAATATCTAAAGGATTGTCACTAAGATTTTTATGAGTAATAGGGACATAGTTTCTTTTTTCTTCCAAGTCTTTCTCAAAAAATAGACTAATCATCTTTAGAAGACTCAATATGCAAATTTATAGATTGGATGTTATACCTTGAGGGTTTATTGATGGTAAAATTTGATATATCATCCTCAGGGTTTTCTAGATAAGTCTTTGGCTCATGTGTATCTATTTCATCAAAGGTGATGTGTACATATTCTTCCACAAATTTAGTTCTTTTATTAAAGACTTCATAAGATTTACTAGAAGTTTAATAACTTAAAGAAATAACTTCATCACTCTTTGGAGAAAATTTTTCTCGATTATCTTTTTTATTAATAATGAAGACTTTAAATATATAGAAATTAAATTAATTAACTTTATGTTTTGTACCATTTCATAATTCATAGGGAGTATTCTTTAAAAGTGGTCTTAGAAGAAATTTATTAATAATATAGAAAGATGTATTTATATATTTATCTCAAAAGTATATTGATAATTCATACTAATTAACACAGTTAAATAAATTTCTTCAAGTATTATATTTGTTCTTTTAATCACTCCATTTTGTAGAGGAGTTATAGGAGTATCAAATTTTTAATCGTAGCCATGTTGTGTGTATAAGGTGTCAATATTTGTATTTCCCAAATCATAGATATGATCACTTATTAAGGTTTTAATGGTAAGTCCGTTAAGATTCTCTAAATACTTATCTTATTTTGAAAATCATTTACAAACTTCACTTTTGTAAGATAAAAATTATACCCATGTGAGTCTTGAATAATCATCTATAATAACATAAGTAGAATAATTTCCTACAAAACTGGAAACTATAAATTGTCCAAAAAAATTCATATGAACTAGTTATAGGGTTTTATTGGTATAAACCCATTTCTTTGGTTTGAAAGAAATATTACGATTCTTGCCTTTTAAATAAGGATTGTAGACATTATCTTTAGGATATTCTGTCATAGGTAAATCTATGATAAATTCTTTCTTGTTAATATCTATAATAGAGTGTATATTGCAGTGGAATAGTCTCTTATAACATAAACAAAACACTTTATGAAAGGTAATTAATCAAGAAATATTTTGTGAAATGAATGAATCTAAATTAAAAACATAAATATTATCGTTTATTAAAGTAATAAAAAAATAAAATTTTCTTAGAATAATAAAATTCAAAAGTTTTTTTTTTCAAAATTAACATGAAATCCATCATCACATAATTGAGAAATACTAATATGATTATTTTTTAAACCTTAAATATACAAAACTTTATAAATTAAAATAGATTTAGGGTTACTGATTTTTCTAAGGATAATAAAAATTTCATTAGCATTCTAACAAAAAGTGACATACCCACAATTAACTTCTACAAATTCCTAAACCATGATATGTCCCCACTCATATATTTGGAACATTAACAATCTAGATTCCACAGGTTCTTACTTGTAGTATTTAATCATTTCTCCTAAAGAAAAACAATTTAGCAATGATTTTGGTACCTAGATGTCCCTGGGTCCAAATATTCCAGCACCTAAAGATTTGGGAATCCATACTTGATAACCCGATCTATCAACAACAAAATTAAGATTTCTTTAAATAAATACTTTCTTCCGGACAATGATACATGAAACTTTTCCCAAAATAAATGATTTAGAATTAAGAATGAATTTTTTTTGAAAGTTTTTCATTGACCCGGATGGAAACCAATTTCAGTAGTTTATCTAGGTGTTGTTTGTTTACTTAAAATCCACATAAGAGTTTCTATTACCTAGGTGAACTTTTCAAGTTAATTCATGATTTGTTCATTAGAAAATTTAAGTTAATTATTTTACTTTAAATCATGAAATTATTTCTTTTTAAATATAAAATATAGATTTTAAAGTGGTTGAAAAAGCATACTATTTCATCAGTTTTTTATATTTATCCTTTATCTAATGAAAGGTTTACTCTATAATATTATATTATTAAAATAAATATTATATAGTCATGTCAGTTTCATCATGATTTTAATTTTTAGAAGGAATACATATATGATTTTTTACCTTAGGTATTATTCACATCAACCAAAAATCTACCTTCTCATGAGAATTATTTATGGATGAGTCTTAATCACTTGAATTTTCCTCTAAATCACTCCTTGTTTCCTTTGTGAATTAATTTTATTTCCTTCTCCATCCTAATATTTATTCTTTTATTTAATTTTATAAAATATTTTTTGATGTGTCCTTTTCTCTTTCATTCATACTTTTTAACCTCTCTAAAGTTATTATATCTCTCATAATTTATCCTATTATCATATTTACCTTTAAAATTCAATTTTCTAAAGAAATGTTTATTTGTATAAAACTTATTAAACATTATACCTAGATGATCTATATCCACATTACTATCTAAATCAGCTTTACTCCCACTTGATCTATCTTCTTTAACAACATCCTTTGACTTTGATTGAGATTATTTGAAAGAAATATACTTCATAGATTTATAATTTTCATCATTATTCACTTTAATCACTACTTACTACATTATTAGTTTTCTAATCAATTTCTTGATAGTCACTTTACCAATTTCATAATATTATTTAATAGAGATAGTAGTTCCTCTCCAATTACCAAGTATAAATATTAATATCCTCAACACTTGATATTTATTATACACTTTCTATCTTAGATGAAACATGGTGTAAATGATTTAATTGAACCTAAAATACATATCAAAAATAGATTCATCAAGTTTAATTTTTAATACATTATATTTAACATATAAGTTTTCAATATCATTTATTTAATATTTTTTGTTTCCTTTATGGGATATAGAATGATTATCCTAGATTTAAACAGAAGTATGACAATAAAATATTTTATTAATTTAATACCCCCTTAAATTAAAATATAAAGAATTCATGGATTTATAGTTACATTTATAAAAATCCTTAGTGGAATTATTCTAGTCATCACTGGGGCCTTTGGTTTTTTCATATTGATCCTTTATTATAGTTCAAATATCAAAAACCATACTCTCAAGAATAATTTTAATTTTAATTTTCCACTGATCATTATTTTTCCATTAAAATAAGGTGGTATATTTTTAGAATATCATTTAGTTCAAGAGTTATCCATATGTATAAAATTATAATAATAAATATGAGATCTTTACTTGGGGACTTTATCAAGTTCCGATATAAAAATGACAAAGGGAAACCAAGATGTAGCTTTAAATACTAAATATTTGTTATAGTGGACTCCACAAGAGGGGTTGGGGGTGAATTTATCATCTAAGAAATATTCACTTAAAAAATTATTTGTGAAAAAAATCCCAATTTTGAAAACAACCTGTTAAACAATATAGTATTTATATCTAATTTAATGTTTTAAAATAATCACTCAAGAGATTGATAAAAACTCAATTAGAATAACACGATATTGTCCTAATCTTTTGAGATTAATCTAATTATGTCAAATAGTAGAAATATAACTGATAAAAGTTTTTAAAAAATTATATTTTCACTAAAATGATTTGATTTTTTTAAACAGTGTAAGAAAAACTTAAACATCACAAAATAAGAGGTCTAGTATCATGACAAGACCTAGCCTTATCAAATTTTTAGTGACCCACTATCATGCATGTTTATTATTATAAATAGGATGATCCAAAACTTAGAATGAGTACTAAGATTACATAAACACACATTGCTGTCCAAGATATCACACAACCTCTTACAAAGTTTCTATGAGAGTATAATGATGATGGATATAAATGAAAGGGTATATAAATATTCTTCTATGATGTTAAATAGAATGTGTTTAACGGTTATAAAAATTAACTGAAGCAAAAATAAAAATTAATGTAAAATATACATAGAGTGATATGAAACTTCAATGTAGCATTTGATATAGATCAGATTTCAGTTTCTTTGTAGTGGTCTCTTCTCTTATCAATGCCTTGCTTTAGTTCAGAGAATATAAACAATGATACAAAATAATTCTCAAATTTTATAGGGAATAATCTTTCTAGATTTTATTTCTATATATCTAATATATATCAAATACTCTTTTTGATTTTTTTCTTCTTTTATATATAGATTTTTTCTAAATAATACATCCATTAATAATAATTATAGATTCTCATACTCATCATGAGATTTAGGTGAATTAAATTCTTCTTAGTTTGCATTTAATTCTATATAGAGGGCCATTAGAATATATTATTAAAATATAATTCCAATTAGACATGGTCTCTTTATGTGTACCACATTAGCTTGGTTCTTCATGATTGATCCAATAATGGAAAAAACCACTAATTGATTTCCTTGATAGGTCATGTGGTGGTTCCATAGAACTTGAAGTTGCTTCATCTGTACATGAAGTAACTAGAAGTCATACACTCACTTTAGAACTTTACCAACACTCCATATGTTCTATTCAGTCACTTCATTACATCATGAAGTCGATCATTAGAATTGTTTGGTCACTCCAATACTATTCTATTTGACTAAAATTTTTTATATACCATATGGTCACTTCACTTGGCCTTGCAGTCACTTGGTTACTCTTCATGTTGGTTGGGAAGTTTGAAAAAAATTCTCCAAGGTCAATTTATTAAACATGAGTTTTATCCACTTGGATATGCAGTCACTTCTATCCCTAGAGAAATTATATATTGTTCTTAATTACATCAAATTTTCATTTGAATCAATCTTACAGTTGTTCAAATACTCTAATAAAATCTTTTTTACTCATATAATTATCCGAGTTCCTTTATGCAGTCGATGAATTGATTTACTTTCAAATTTATACTTAGGAATATTTTCATCTAAAACTATAAAATAAAGGTGACTAACATAAAAATTAAAATTCATTAACAATAAAATAAACTTGACTCGAGATCATTAAAATAAGAAAATTTTCTCTAAGAAAAATGTTTAATTTATGGAAATGTTGTAAAATAAATATTAATTTATCTCACTTTGTATAAAATATAGTGTTTGAGGAAAGTGTTTTTAGCACTAGACTTAGGAGTGTGGGTCCAGAGCAAGTTAATTAGTGCTAGAGTATGGTTCAGTTATTTTTTAGTATTAGTGTAGTTATTTGTTTAATTAGGATGATAGGACTTTAGTGAAATCTATACGTATGAGTCTAATTATATCATAACATCCCAATATTTTGGTGATGTTTTGTGTATGTGGTTTTCCTAACAATTACATTCCTATCTAGATACTAGAATGTTGATGCAGCTGTGACATAGATGTGCCTAGGGGTCATCACACTGGAAAAGGCAGGTATTGTAACAAATAAATACACACTCACTGCTTGATGAGTGGCCATAATACTGCACACATTACTAGACACTCATGGGGAATATGATTTGGTAAATTAAAATTCTCTTTACAAACCATTATGAACAATTTAAAAAACAATGAGGATGTAATATATAACTTTTTAGGTTAGAAAACTAAATAGAAATATGACCCTGGATATCCTTGGATAAACCAAAGGATTTATAGGTTGATCCATTTATATAATAGTTTTATAAAAAACACTATAGTTATAAATGAATGTGTTATCAGAGAAAACATATTTTTATTAATTTTTCACATTTATTTGATCATTTACTATGATTTTATTGGAAATTATTGTAAAATTTTTTGTTTTCATATTTGGTTGGAAATAGGTTCATGAAAATTAAACTATAAATGGTATGTCCCTAGAAAATCCTATAAGAAACTAGGGAATAATATTTGGTTCAAATTGTTGTTTTAAATAAAAAATCTCAATACATTCCTATTATGTGGGAAATAATGAGTCTCCTAGTATCTAAGATTATGAGGTTGATATCTCAATAGAATATATAGCTTAAGTTTCTTATACATCCCCTGAAATATTATTTTAGTGAATGATAATTAAAATTTCGAGGGTTTAATTTATTTAGGGTGGGGGGGGGGAATTTAACACCTCTAGATTTTAGAATATATTTTTTGTAAATTAATACAATGTTTGATAGCTTAAAAAACATGCAAAACTGAACTAAAAAAATTCATTACACATTAGATGAATGTTATTAAGATAATTTAAGAATAATAAAATCTATAGTAAAAAAAAAGATATTAATAAATTGTAAATTCATACAAAATATGATAGAAAACACTTAAATCTTAAACTATTCATTTTTTCAGTAAAGAAGGATTTGTTTATGTATTTTATTTTTTATTTAAAAACTGAATATAAAATTATTGAAATTTAATTTTTTAAAATGAAATTAATTTTACAATTTATAATTCCAAAATTATCTTAGGGAGAATTTTCACGACTTTTCTAAAATAACTAATTTTTATGTGAATAATGAAAAATGAAGTATTTATTAAAACTATAAATTTTATGAATTAATTATTATATAAGTAAGAGATAAAATTTTATAAAACATTTTAATTGAAAAACTATTTATTTATAGAGTAAAATTATATTTTTTAAAGTAATATGTTAATCGTAGAAAACCCGTGTTCAATATTTTAGAACATAAGTAACATTTTATTCTAATTTAAAAATAATTTTCCATCTTAAAAAAACACTTTATTAGAGAGATCCTTTTTTGGTTTGATTTTGAATTAAAATAATTTTTTTTTGTTTTATAACAAAATAATTTATTCTATGAACATAAAAAAATATTGATAATTTTAACCAATACATAAATTTTATTATTAAAGACATACTTTTTTAAAAACTATTTTTACACGCTATGTGAGTTTATTTCAGAGTTAACTTTTATAAAACATCGTAATTTTATTTTAGACAATTAATTACATATTAAATACAATAATATTTAATTTATGTAATAAATCCAATCATAATTCTATTCATTAATATTAATTACTGAGGTTAAAAATTTGTTACTGTAGTAAAAGTTAACTATGGTAAAAGTTAAGAAACCAAGGGGAAAAATCCTAAAATCAGAAAAAATTATCTCCAAAATGCATGGATGGGTTGATTACAGAACATAACATGTCAAAAATTACATTATTTCACATATTTTGTGCCCTTTACCTTGGAATAGTATCATATAATTGTTAAAAACTAAGACGTATTTTAAAAAATTCGATTTGTTTACTTATAAAAAGGGATCCCTTCTTCCATAACATGATACAAGCATACCATCAAATTTTAACTCAAAACAATTTTATTTTTATACTAATAAAATACTATCTCATGTTAACATGCCTCTATTCTCAATTAGTTAGCTTAAGGCCTTTATTTCTAAGGATATTTATAAGGGAAATCTAATGTTCTGAATGCAAGTACTAACTTTTCCCTAATATCATTTCAATTCCATCATTCCCATTGAATTATATTTTCCCAATATTATTTTATGAAATTAGTATTTATAGTATAATTTTTGTTTTTATGTTTTTTTAATAACTATTTCCCACATTTTCACCCTTCATGTTATGGAAAATAAAATCAATATTCGTGTGAACGTGCAGACTAC